>JAJLZZ010000016.1:0-245261 GCA_030572535.1 Wickerhamiella hasegawae
CATAGTGACCGACACAACAATGCAGGCTAGTGCAGGATGCACTAGATAAGGGTAAGGACATCTTGGAGCTAGTGTCACCAGATAGTCCTTAGAATAGTAACCCAAGCTATGGCGTTACATGAAATTTTAATTTTAGAAATTGTACATATGTTCAAATTAAATTTTTGAAAAAATAAAATTTGAGTTTTCACCATCAATTAGGGCATTTTTGCACTAATAAATTTGACAATGGTAAAATTCAGTATTTAATCTTCCTTATGATAGCATAAAAGTCCTATTATTCCTAGAATTGACAGATTTGATACATATGTCAATGGAGGTGTTATCTGCTTAATTGCTATTCTTTATGCCTTACCTACCAGGTAAAATAGCTATTGAATTGTTTGGTTTGTGAGATAGATCTGAAATTTATTCTATGGTTTGGCTCAGAATGCTGTTGGTGTCATAGTACTGTTGCAGGCCAGAGCGTGCTATAAAGCAGTATAAATGCCATCTCTCGGCATGGCTGCTAGATTTATTCAAACATACTCTTATTATGCATCTAAAACTACTTTTATAACCCACTTATCCCCCTTTTTTGTATATTTATGATGCAACACGCTCTCGAGTACTGTGGAAGCAAGTGTGCAGTAGGGATCAGAGGGCTTGTTGGATTTTATAAAAGTGATCACAACTACCCTTAATGGGTCTTCCTGTTGGATGTGCGGTTGTGCTGTATCGCTGGCATTTTATTGTGTTATTGTATATCTTGTTCAATGTGTTTTGTTTTGGATACTGTATATCTACATCTAAGAAATATGTGATACCTGTTCAGGAAACGCAATTTACAATTATTTGTTGACGAATAGAAAAATCGTTGACATATATATATATATACACACGATTTGCATCACCAAACCGACAATTAAACAGACTGCCCACAGCCCGCAGGGCATTCGTTCATATCGAGGTCAACTACCCATTCATTCCAGCAGCGCTCATGGGTGCGATGACCACAATACAAGATGATCACACCGAGACCTTTCACGGGTTCATTGCACAAGCTGCAACCATCTAACATATTCTTGCAATGAGAACAATACCAGAACCCAACATTACTATCATTGTTCGTCATGAAAGCAGCATTGTCACTCAACGGCCGAAGACACCTGTGACACAGGGTATCAACCGTGGTATCCAAGGCACCAACACGATCCCGCCATGCAGTCGTTATGCTCATGATATGCGCAGCTGGGACAAAGCATTTTGTTGCTTGAAGTTGTTGTATACAGGATATAATGATCTCGTCATGCTGATCCTGAGAAGTCACACCGGTAAACTTGCGGAACAACAAGAGCATGGAAGTTGCAGTCAAAAGTGCACCCTCATCCAAAGCATACTGCAGAGAGTCCCTCACCAAAATCAAAGGATCCCATTTCCTGGTCGCATTTTCGACGAACTCAAAGTAGTTTTTTGCTATCCTCTGACCCCCCTTACCAGGAACAGAACTATCCCATGCCAGACGAGAAGCTCTACGACGAGCAACAAATGACGATCTCTGATGTGAATCAGTAGAATCAAGGCGATTTACTGTACTGCGTCCCGAGGAAGAGGTCATAGAAACACGGGGCGTTGCTCCATGGTCCTTTTGTATTTCTGTAGACTGGGGCACAGAGAGTGAAACCACATCTTCACTCTCTTCTCCAGATACATCACTTGCAAACGAGACCCCAGACATACCATAAGTGCTTGAATTGGGCTTTCCAGACCAGCCATACATATCAGGAAGCTGAGTACCAGATGCCCTCGTTTCCTTCGAATTGTTGCGAAAAAGCGATAGAGAGGAGGTATCAGGACCATCATCAACAGCTTCTTCAATATATGTGACATCAACAAGCCCTCTTAACCAGTCGCATGCAAACTGTCTGTCATCAGGACTAAGAGAGCGGATGAACTCTGTCTCAATGTTATCCGTAGTAACCGCGATGATATTCCAAACTTGTGATGTTCTCATATCTCTGGTTTTCAAAGCTACCTGAGCGTTGTGAAAGCATGCCATAGCTAATGTGCTCCCTTTTGGAGCATCAAATAAATAATTTTCTGCCTGATAAACCCATTTTTCTGTATGATTAGCCGGTAGCTCAAAAGAGAGCAATGGCGTGGGTTGAGGTTCGAGCGATAATCTGTTAAAATTGCGATTTACCGTGTCCTCTGCCGTAAAAGGGAAAGATGTCTTATCAAAATGAGCCATCGGGGAGACTGAGCTCGGAGGATTGACCGGACCGCTAATGTCGGGGCAGTTCATATTGGGTATACTGTTGTTTTGAAAATTGAACATAGATTCATTGAGAACGGACCAGTCAAAAGGGGTGACAGGTACAGAGTCCCATACAGACGGTTCGTGTCTCAGGTCATGTTGGATCAGCATTCCATCCCGACCAGCACTCCACAGAAGGGTAGGAGAGATAGCCACTATATCTGAAACAACATCTTTGTGTGCCTCAACAGAAAACGTTGGCATTGAGTACCGCTGGAGACTCCAGTACGACACAGAGAAACTAGAATAGCCCAAACGGCCGGAGGTCACCACAGCAGATGTAGCTACAGAAGTATCACCGGGCATCCAGCGAGCTCGGGCTACAGCACTGGCAGTAGAAAACGTGTATTCAGGTGTTCTAGCATCAGTGCTCATGTTCCATACCTGCACCAACTTGTCACGACCACCAGACAGAAGATAGTTTTGAGTAGGATGCCAATTGAGAGTCAGACCCTGCATATGGGCATTTAATCTGAGATCAGCCACTTGTGGCTGCCTTAAATCCCAACGTTGGATTACACCTGAATCATAAATAGTTGCAAACTTGTGTTCGCTTTCAGGTCTGAACTCTACCTCTCGTGCAATATCACTCACTCGGGGAAATGTGCTAACAACGCGTTTGAGACCCTGTCTCAAATCCCACAAACGCACAGAACCATCACTAGCAGCACCTAAAATCAGATTACCACCCACAGCAGATCCAAAACTTAATGAGTTGATAGCCCTCGCCAGATCCTGTGTCTGACCACCAGTACGACGGATACCCGTGGCACCAGCAGAATAAAGATTAATAGAACCACTTGCTGTACCCATTGCAACAATTGCACTTGTTTGGTGAGAACCCCATTCAAGAGAGGTAGGTTGAACTTGCTTGTCCAGTCTCAATCTAAAAAGGCTCTGACCCAGGGGAACATCATCCGAGGGAACAGACCCAGTGCTGTTGGTACGCTCGGACGAATTGGGGCTATTCATATCAACAACGTGTAAAAAGTCCTTTCCTGCAATGGCTGCTACATGCCTATCGGTAGCAGCAGCGAGGCAGTTGATCTCAGCAGGTGCTTCGTACCGCAGCACACGATTGGAGCGGGTGGTAGTTGGTTCACCATCACCAGGAGATTTGGTTGGCCGCGTGGACCCAGAATAAAGTGCCTTGCTCAAGCGAGCTAGCGTCTGACCTCCCTCGAAGGACAGAAGCCGCCGGAGCTTCCTCTCGTCCTCCATGTGTGTCAGCTTGGATAGACCAGAATGGTGGTCTTGTATTGACACAAGCTGGCCAAGTTGCCAAATAACAGAAAATTAATTAATGAAAATAAATATTTTAAGAGTACACATGGTCTAATAAAATTGATGCCGTTGCCTCGTGCATTGTTGCCAAAGTCTACAAGTAGAACAGTAGTGCTCGATATAGCCCTTTCAATTCATCGTTCCCGTTAGGATTGAAAGAAGAGACTGTAAAAGCGATGGTACTTGATGAACATATTAACGTGAAGTAATCAGAAGAGTTCAATTACAGGACCTTCACCGTTATCCTCGAGCAGGTCAGCGACTGCAGAGTAACGAAGGATATAAACACCACCTTTCTTGAAATCCAGCACATCATTACCAACATACACTGGACTGAGAACATCTCGTAGAACACGCACGGCAACAGGCTTGTACATATCAGGCTCATCTACCATCGATACAGGACCTGTCGTATCAGCAAGATCATGTAGCTCTTCAGGCCAGGTATGCATAAAGCTTGAATAGTACAGATGGTTGAGGAGACCAAGATGCCGATCAACATACTGACGTTCTGAAGGCGACAGACCGGTGGCATCAGCATTCAAGCCATAGAAGACCAGGTTTCTGTCGATTTTCGCGAGGCGAGCACGCAAATAGCTTCGGGCAGTAAACTTGAGGCGCTCAAGTTCGGTCTCTACAATTAAAAGACGCATTTTCACATCCTTGTCCTGCTCTCCAGAGTCCTGCAAAGCCAGGGATGTCTCTTCAATCGTCGCGGCCAGCTCGCGAATCTGCATGGTGACCTCTTCCACAACGTGTCCTAGGTATGGCTGGAGTATCGGAGCAGACCGCTCCATCACCCAAGCACGTTTCAGAATTTGACTAGCTGTGGCATTTCGAGACTGGACCTGTCTGCTCTGCCCCAGGCCGGCAATAAGATCATCGATCTCGTGCGAGGTCATAGTGCTGACTTATGGACAAACGCTCAGAGATCGAGGCTAAAAGGGCAAAGATCGCTGAGTTGAGACGCCAGCGAGAGGCCCGTGCTGGATTGAGTAATAATTCATCACCAGATGAAAAAGAAAACCATTTGAACAGTACTGAAAGTACGTCACCATCGTCCTCTGGGTCCCAGGTCAAGGCTTCACCTGGGGATGACCATCAAAATATCAAGGTGAATGTGGGCCTGGGACATTCAAAGGGTGATAATTCTGGGGAAAATGGATTGAAAACAGAGTATAAGGAGTCTGATGGCACTGGCGCAACAGAAAACGCGTTGACAGATGGTATGGCGACCCCCTCTGCACCTGTAGCCAAGCGTCTCAGCCATGTCGAAAGACCGCTAATGTACTCGAAAAGCACACAGACAGAAAATCTAGAGCCCTGGGACTTGAAAGAAAAATCAAGCGAAGTAGAGACTGTTGACATCGCCCAGGTGCATCTACCAGAAGAAGATTCAGTTACTACTCCTCCTGAGGAACCACAATGGGAAAACGGTGTGATTCCCACAAGTGATGACTTTTTACCATTCATCGAAAATTCATGGCGAGCAATTGCACGGCTTCTTGATGGTGTGAAGCCTACCCTCGATTATACAGCTTCGAACACAACAAAGCCCGATGCCCGAGACTTGGAGCCAATAATCGAGCTAAACGGACCCAAGGCGGCTATTTCTGCTATGGACTGGTCACCTCATTTTGACGATCTTATTGCTGTTGCATACCGCCAAACCAAAGAGATCTACATTTGGAGTCTTTCAGCACCAAGCTCACCAGAGTGGAAATTGCATGCATCTACAGAAATTTTGAATATAAAATTCGCTCAGAATACACCGCATATTATTTATGGAACAGGGTACAATGGTCAAGTCCTTGTGTGGGATCTCCGTAAAGGTCGTGTTGGGGTCCATCCTATTCTCAAGTCTACTGCAGATGGTAGTGGCCACCTCTACCCTGTATATTCCCTTCAAGTCGTGGGAGGAACTCTTGCACCTATGCTTGTTACATGCAGTACTGATGGTACTGTTTGTACATGGTCGCCAGATGTGTTGGCTAAACCTCGTGATAAGCTTGTGTTGCTTGAGACGACTACATCTGTCGCTGTGGCTAGTCCGCTGGCGCCTACATCACTCACAGTATTGCCAAATGACAATAGTGGATTTATTGTTGGAACAATGGAAGGTACGATATATCGAGGTCACCGCACTGATAGAGTTGGTGCCCGCGCAGGCGTGGACGCCAATGTTGTGTTCAAGGGTCACAAGGCTCCTGTAACGAGTGCAGACTTCCGAACAAATAGCAATGACCCGGATATTGGACGGTACCTTCTCACTGGTGGACTTGACTGGTCAATCTGTTTATGGTATGTTGCTGAATCTGAAGCTAGCGGAGCCGCTAATGTGAAGACCCCGCTACTTGAAATTAATGTCGACGATACCGTCACCGATCTTGGCTGGTGTCCTGGGCATCCCGCTATTTTTGCAAGTATCTCACAAAACCAGGTTTATATCTGGAACCTTCTCAAAGACTCAGATGACCCTATTTCCACTTATAAAGCTGGGGATCAGCTCAATAAGTTGGCCTGGAGTAGAAACAACAGATTGGCATTTGGTAGCACCAATGGTCGTGTTACTATCCTAGAGGCCGCACCAGGTCTTCTGGAATCACCGGAAGATTCATTGGCGAGTTTCAAACTACGGTATTCGCCAAATTGAGACCTGACATCATGTGCTTAATGAGATTTTTATATAAATTATAAAACACGCGAAATTTGAATATCACCGTATGCTTTGCGTTGAGTACACTTGACAGCACCACTTGTCGACATAGAAAGCAGCTCAAAAAATGTAGCGGCCTTGGTAGAGGGTGTGTCCACAAGGGCACTGAGACGGGTCGGGCCGGAAGCTACTGCGGCGGTAATCTTCTCACGGGCAGCGGCAAAGTGAGCTTCAACAATTTCAGCTGGATCAGATGAGAGATCGGCAAGTACATCGTCCATCCGTCCATCGTCTGAATCATCACCGTTGACATCTTCGTCGAGTGCATCCAAAAGAGCAGGGACAGATTCGAACTCAGCATTATCTTCCTGGTCACCAGAATCAGCAATTTCAATGGTTGGCAGAGTGATTTGATCTTCGTCTTCGGGGTCCAGGCCTACCAAGCGACGACGTTTGAGCTCTGTGCGGATGTATTCTGGATCCAGCAATTTACTGGTCTCAGGGTCCAAAGGATCACGAATAGGTGCTTGTTCAGTGGGCCGGGGCTCTGTGCGACCATGCCGACCAAGAATCGAACTGGGAGCCACTTTAGCAACTCGGATCGATGTGTGTTCATCATAAGGCGCCAGACGACGCTTCGATTGGCGGGGTTTACGAGGCTGGAAGACCTCATTGAGTTCATCATCAATAGGGTCGAGTTCAGGCAGAACAACATCCACAGGAATATCGTCCTCATCCTGGGGTGGTGTAGAGACTTCAGGGGGTGGGGACGATGAGTAGATGTTCACGGTCAAATCACCAGGCTCGTCAGCAGCAATCTCAGGCTCCTCAGTTTCAGGAATATCAAGACCGCTGAGCAGTCCCCGAAGTGATTGCTGATCACGGTCAGTTAATTGGTCACTGAGCTCATCACTGAGGGCAGGGCCACCAGAACGGGTTACCGCATCAATAGATCGATCATAAATGGGATTGAGATCACCAAGGGCCTCAGACTCATCGCTTAGGGGAACACCAGCACTCCGCATGATACGCTCGCTTGCTTCTCCGAGGATAGCCGAAATATCAAAGTCAGACTCGTCAACAAGCTGGGTCGACTGACTAGCCATGACCGGGGCCATGCGGCGCGAAGAACCGCTAATAGACGTGGCGGAGAATGCAGCAACAAGGTTACGGTTGGTGTCGTTTGTGTCCTGTAATAAAAATTGGGCTCTGCGATTAAGAATGTTGGCAAGGCCATAAATTAGCACACCATCACGGCGTAAGGAGGTATCACCCTTGGGTTTCAACACATCCTGGGCAGCACTATCAATATCAACTGATAAGACCTCTTTACGTGAAAGTTTCTTTTGTGTGGATGCTAGCCACACTGGGGCTAAATTATCCATATTGACGCGTCAAGACACGAGAAAGTGATTAAAGATGCAGGCTGCTTCAAAGGCGCGATCGATTACTGGAATTATTATTATGTAATAATATAAATGGACGACCAGGCTACAAATGATGGCAGGGAGGGGATTAGGGAAATAATATTTACTTAGCAATCTTCACAGTGCTTTGAAAACCGCAGTGTTATTTTGAATCGTTGATTAATGTGCCAATTCAAAGAGAAGTGTGGTGGTCGTAGCCATGAACCTCGATACAAACACGTGACATTCACGTGACACAGATATAAAACTTTGACGCCTATTTGTCGCTCGAAAATGGGTGCGTCGCTTATAATATTAAGTGTACTAACTATTATGATAGTTAGAAAGTCAAATATGCTGTTAAAATGGGCAAAGATTGACATTTGTTTTTCCAAGAGTCCGAGTCAGTCAGTTCTTTTTCGATGACTACCACAAGCGGGCCTTGCTAGCTCAATCGGCAGAGCGTGTGACTCTTAAAACCCTTCGGGGATAAAAGTCATCACAAGGTTGTGGGTTCGACCCCCACGTAGGGCTTTCTTTTTGGCTCAGTTGGATATCCAACTGATAAGGCCAAGATTTATTTTTGCTCGTCGAATTGGGCAGGACATTAAGAAAAACGGTAATTTTTCATCAGAATATCTAATAACATTACATATATGCTTTTACGCCAATAAAATATTAAGGTGCATGCAAGAACTCTCAGGGAGATCGTACGCAAACTCCACAGGCTATCTCAAACCTAAAGCAATCAGGTCATCTGTGAGCTCATTTTCACTGACAGCAGAAATGGATGGTGCTGCTGGAAACCCTGCATACTTTGAGAGGGCCACCAGCCCTGGGATATCGGATGCACCGCTATTTGTGTCGGCCCTGTAGCCAAAGTCAGGGACCAGTTTGTCTGCGGCCCGCCGCTCGTAATTAACCTGGTACCACTCTCGGGTAGTGTTAGCAAGAAGGTCGCCACGGAGGTCAAACCGATCTTTCAGGAACTGCTGATGGATGTGAAAACGTGTGGCCTTGGTCTGGTTGGCAATGCATTGCATCTGATAATCCAAAAGGAGGCGACCGCGGCGCAGTCTCTCTTCGCGGCGGTCCCGAATCGAGGTATGAACGGCCTCGAGCTCGGGGTGAGTGCCATCGTTGCACATGCGAATCTCAAGATCGAACCGTGCGATCTGGTCATCATGCAGCTGGTCTCTGAATTTGGCAAACTCAATTTCAATATCCGTCAAAAATGCAATAGCGGCCTGTCTCTTGCGCTGCATGTCAGAGTCCTCTTCATCCTCGCCTTCAGCCTCTGCCTCGCCATCATCGGCATCTTCAGCATCCTCGGCATCTTCAGCTTCGTCACCAGTGGCAGCAGCAATACCGTTGGTACTCTCTGCACCTGATTCTGCACCTGTGTCGTTATCGAGGACGTTTGCTGATAGCAGCGAGATCCGGCCATTGCGAGCCCGTGGGATTCGGGCCTTTCCGAATCTCGTCTCGCCGTTGGTTCTTGTGTTTGAGGATTCGTCCTCATCTTTCATGTCCACTTCCTCGTCCGCTTCGGCCGAGTCTTCTGGTTCTATAGCGAGAACAGACTCATCAGCGTCATGGGCATCAGGGCCCAGGGGGGACTCCGGCTGGTCGCCATTGCCATCATCATGCTCATCCTCCTCGTGTTCAATGGTGGCATCCGGGTCAGAATTGCGGGATTTGGAGGTGTGTGTTTTGTCCTGTTTCTGGGTTGGTTCAACCAGAGTTGATGTGGTGGGTTCCTGTTTACCAGCAACGGCGCTGCCGTTGGGCTCGGCTGAGCCACTGCCCGGTTGGGCCTTTGAGTCCTTGTCGCTAGCAGCATGTTGGGATTTATCGTCGACTGAGGTGTTTTCTTGTTCGAATTCGGCGCCAGCGCCAGTGGGGTCGTCCGTATGGTCACCAGCCGTCTCGGTGCTCTGTGGAGGAGTATCGGCGGAAATGCGGCCCCGCTTGGAAAATACCTGATCAGAGGACTCAGAGGTCTCTGCTGGCCTCTTCTTTACAGGCGAGCTATCAAGATGCTCGGTATCCGCCTCAGAATCGTCAGAATCGTTCTGGTCCTGCTGGAGACTAGGAGGGGAATTGCCGTTCTCCTTGAGCGCAAGGGAGCGTGACGGCCGTCTTCCATTGGCCATGGTGGCACTACCATCTGCCGTCTCCGTGCGAGAAGGTCGCGAGGGCGGCATGGCTCTGGTGGCACGTGAATTGGTTGATTTTCAAAAAGTGGGAAGCGGCCCGAGACTTTTTGGAGGTGAGCCCTCTGGCAACGTAAGGAGGGTAATTCCTTGGTCTGCGAGGTCACGTGAACAGGCTTACTACACAGCCACAAAGGGTGTTGTCGGGATGGGGGTGGGCCAAGGGTAGGGTACACAGCTTTGGCAGGTTAACCCAGCAACGACCAGGAGATCAGGCCCACCACTTTGGTACCGGGGGTTGACTGAACTTTGGCAGGCTATTTAGTATAATCAAATGTAATCATTATGGCATGCCATTAAATAGGTCGGAGACCTCCTACTTTCGTAGCTATTTACACAGTGTTTTTTTTGGTAAACTCACATCCAGTCTTGGGACCGGCCTCTAACAAACTCCAAAATCTTCCAGCCGCGAGTCTCCTCATTTTCGATATCTTCAGGAATTCTTGTCAGGACCATGACGTATGTGGACATGAGAATCTGGTCAGGAATACCAGCGACGACCTCGTCAGTCTTGATGCTCTTGTAGATGTTGGTCTCTTGGGCACGGCAGCTAACAACATAAACAGGGATATCGGAGGGGTTCAGAAGCTTGGCCTGGACAATATCAACACCACGGATATCCTGAACGTTACCAGCAGAGTAAAGACCCTTGTCACGGTACTCCTTGGTGGTCTGATTCCAGACGTTGTAGGAGGCCTCGGAGAACCAAGTTTGCAGAACAGAAGAGTCACCACGGACATAAGCCTCGAGGACTTCGGGCAGAATGTAGTTACGCAGCTCTCTGAGGAATTTGTCTTGGGTGAAGCTGGGGTCCATCTGCTTGAACATGCGAGCGACCTGGGCAGTCTCGGTCTCGGCAAAGAAGCCGCCGATTCTCTCGGTGATACCACGGATACCGGCAACGAGACCGTTATCACTCTCGTCATATGCAACACGGAGGTCCTGGAAACGCTTACCGAGAGCAGAGTCCTTGAATTCGGTTTGGGGCTTGGCAGTCTCGTGGACAATCAGGTTGTCACCAGCATTTTCATTCTCCTTGACAGGACCGGAACGACCAGCAGCACGATCAAGCTCACGCTGCATGGCAACATCACGCTCACGGCGCTTGCGGCGGGCCTCACGAGACTCGAAACCACCGTAACGGATAGAAGAGCCATCGTCAATTACGTCCTTGACGTTCTTGTACAGCTTAGTCTCTTTCATAGGGGCTGTGACCTGGTCGACAGCATCAGCAGTTCTGGAAGCAACCTCACGGGTCACACGAACGGGAGCCGAGTTCCATGTGGCTGTGGCGGCGGTACCAACGGCCTCACCGGTCTTCTTGATGGCTCTGGAGGTAGCAGAGGTAGCATCGCGGGATCTGTCAAGAGCTTCCTTGGCTCTCTTGAAAGCGGAACTTTCAGACAAACGGCCAGTCTCGTCCTGAAGGGCCTTAATTTCCTCCTGAAGCTCCTTGGATTTCTTCAGTTCGCTCCGGAAAGTATCAACAAACACCTGGAAGGGTGTCTTGCCTGCATTTTGATCATACCGGGATGTGCTAGAAGTGAACGCACGCACAGGAGTGACCCGTGCCAACTGGGCCGCACGAGTCAGTGTAGTTGCTCTAGAGCGCAGCATAGATCTGTTGTACCCTGCTTGGTGATAAGAGTGGCAAGCCGGGATTAGAGGATGCCTTGGCTGAAAAATTCTGCTGACAGACTGGGCCCCCCACCCTGGGACTAGTGATGACTTGGGGGTCGCAAGGTTTCATGTCATCTTACTCGGGGTTGGATGATCGCAGACCTGAAAGGTACAGATATTTGATTTAGGTTTATAGCAAACTATTGGGTATGCCCATAAAAGGGCCCACCCTTACTATGAGATGTTCTATTAGAGGTTTCAGTCATACCACCGTTGCCCTGGGTACACCCAAAGTGATTCTGAGAGCTGACTGTTAAGAAAATCAATATCCCAGGGTGGGTAATTTTATTTACGAGGTAACTTTGCTGAGCGATCTGGCGTGAGATGGATGCGGATCTCAGGCCTGAACAGGCCGGGCGACGCAAAACCATCAAGTCCAGCAATGACATGCGCTCCCTTAATCGACCACGTGTTGTACGTGCTGTTGAACGAAGGCCCCAGAACAGTCTCGTGCCCAATACCGCCCGTCGACATGGCCTGCCGGTGCTCGACCCTTTAATACCGCGATTTTCTTATAAACAGCAAGTGCCCTCAGAAGTTCGCATTGCTGGTGAATCATTGAGTAAACCGGGACAATCAGCTCTAATGACCCTTACCAGCCGAGATATTATATTTAAACACCAGGACCGTACACAACACTTATTTTCATGGTCTAACGTTGGACTTGAAATTCGCGACAATAATCTCACTCTCACAGACGAATCAGATCATATCAGTTGGAGAATCAAGCTGAGCCATTCGGATTCTGTTCGGTTTCAAAGCTACGCTCGTGACCATAAAGTCAAAGTGGCTGGCATTGAAAGTAATCCTCTACTGGCACCAACAAAACGGTCATCATCAGTTATAGAAACTGGTACTTTGAACCATAGGCAGCAAGAGGTAGACAGGAAGCGGTTGAAGGTATCTCCCCTTGCTCAAAAACTCGAAGCCACTCCTATCAAGGTTACTCGACAACCAGAAGCCATCCGCCCGCTAGGTATGTCAACACCTCTTAAAACTGCCGCAAAAGCGATCAAGTCTTTATCACTTGACATTCCTAGAGAGCGTGGGCATGCTCACGAGCCCATGTCTGATCCCACGTCCGCAGCCGATATTAGTACGTCAATGGGCCGTGAGTCTATTGCATCTACTCCACCTCCAGAGAGCGAGACCATTGATTTATCCAGCCCAGGGAAGCAAATACTTCCTAGCTCACCTACTGTTGCGACTGATATCAGCTCCAGTCCTGTGCGGCGGTTGCGGCCCCGTGACGGTCAAAATATGGCTGAACCGGAAGTGATTGACGGTGTTGACGTTGAACAGTCAGTTGAACCAACACTTGAGGATGAAAAAGAACTGGTCAAAGACGGTTTTGTACCATTCACATACCAATTTAACAATGGAAGAGGTGTTGATATCACTCTGCATGACATTGTTCGTCTCAATGATCATGTCTATTTGAATGATGCCATGATCATGTTCTTCTTGAAGCTAGCCTTGGACCAACTTATCACACAGGATGTGGCAATGGCAGAGAAAATTCACATTTTCAGCACGTTTTTCTACACAAAAGTTGCCAATGGTGGTGACCCCTTAAGATGGATGGGAAAGGACCCTGTTCTTAACAAAGACATTTTTATAATCCCAATCCACAAGTCGCTGCATTGGTCTGTTGCCGTGGTGTCAGGCATTTCCAATCTCCTGAAACCAGATGGCCAGGCATCTATTGTATTATTTGATTCTATGGGATTTGCTGGCGCCTCTACTCCCGCCATTGGCCTATTCCGTAAAATCACCACTGTTGTACGCAAGATCTTCCAGGCCAAGGGTGTTGAACCGCCTCGTTCAACGGCATTGAAGCGTATTGTAGCAGACATTCCCATTCAGACCAATAGTTCTGACTGCGGAGTCTATGTTGTACATTTTATGGAGCAATTACTTGCCCACCCAAGGAAGTTCATGGAGCAGGTGCAGGAGTTAAGTGGCACTACATGGAAAAACGATGACTTCTGGGACTCTGAAAAACTGAGAACAAAACGTCAAGACCTTCGTGCTCAAGTGAAAGAGTTGGGTCTTGCCCAAACTGCAAAGGCGCCGGGCGCTGCAACCGACCCAGACGACGATTATGAGATTGAGGAAATCGAGTTTCACACACGCAAAACGCGTCGTATTTGATAAACACAGCTCTATCTATAGCATTTTAGCATATTTAATTTATTCGTTCATATCATTAAACTGATTAGGACCGTAACTTTACGGGGTCACCTGTGGCGCACATTGACGCCACAATTCATCCATGCGGAACGATAAGCCAGAGAAACCTGCCAGACAAGCCGTTTGAAAACGGGTACTGCGTATTAATCTACGAACAGATATTTTGAAATAAGTGGAAGACCTCAAAGCAACAATTTGCTATTCAAGATTGTCCCGCATTGTCCACTTTACGGGCATGCATCGGCCGGAAATACGGGAATCAGCGCCACCCCAGTTGGGTATATAAGATCTGCTGGGGAAGGCCCCAGTGTGGCGAGATATTATCACCTAAGCGAACATAGAAATCGCATTTCACAAAGTTCAATCCCAAACTCATTTGTTACCTGTAAATTCGCCATGGCTCCTATTGTGATTGTTGCAAAGGTCATTGGTACTGCCACCGTTGGTGTGTGGGCCGGATATAACGTTGCTCTGGCTAATACCGTTGGAGATCTCCCTTTGCTTGACAAAGTTCTTGGTTTAGCACCCCACAAGCTTGCTCTTCCAGAGGCCAAGACGGTTCTTGAGCGCGCACAAAGATCCGCTGGCTTCGCTGGTGCCGCATTTTTGTCCCTTGTGGTCTCATACTTCTTCTCCGCGCGCAACGCCAAGCATCCTTATCTCTTGTATGTCGCCCTGGGTGCACCCCTGATCGGAGGACTGCAGTATATTGGTGCTCTGGACTTGAGTGGTCAGCTGGTGGCCCAGGACCAGGGTCTTGAAGATGAACATATTGTTGAGCATAGCGACCTGAGCGAGTCTGTCTACGAGTCGCTCCCCAGCAAGTCCGCTGACCCACAGCCATTGAGTTTGGGCAATAAGGTTGTTTTATATGCCCGTGCCGTCAGTGTGCTCAGTGCGAGCTTGTTTCTCATCAACCTCATTGGCCTGGCTGGTGATAGTGCGCATGCGTTTTGAGCCTGTCGCAGGTTCTGATTAAGAAATACACATAGTGGATGTATCTAGTTTATTATTTGCCATTGTTGGGGGTTCACCCCAAATTTTTACATAGCAGGCATTAATTCTCATCTCCGAATTACTGAGAGTACCTCTGATAATGTTCTACCGGCTTGTTCATGCTAATTATTTTTCATTGCAACAAGTCTAAAACCCCTCATGTTGGTTGCGATAGCACAACTCTTGGCAAAAACATGGGATTTCGGTAATTTCGCCCAAATGGAAAGCGAAAATTTTCCTGCACTTTGTCACGTCTGAAATTGATGTTTTCCAAAATTTTTGCCAGCTTTTAGCTATCCCAATACGCCTTACTGTCGGCCATTTGCGTTATCTTGATCTTATCGGCCAAGCCTTATGTGATGACAATGTGACGTAGCACGTGAACTCTCGCTGGGACTTCGAGCCAAGCGAGTAAGCATCACTCGCAGAATTTGCAGGGTGCCATTTGATCCCAACAAAAGATTTAGGCACTTATTATACGCCTATAACCCCGGTACATACCATAGAATTTATTCCGGCCATTGGGCGTATACTTTGAATATAGTTGTAATAATGGCTTAGACCTGCCAAGACCCATACCCCAACCGGCTTGTATGAATCAACGCCAAGCCTCAATGCAGAACCCTTACCTTGATCAGCCAATGACGGGTAAAGATTTTTATTTCCGAGAAAACCGCTTGATTTGTGCAAATTAAAAACAATTTCTGGAAATCAATTATTTTCCGCGTATAATACACGGAAGAAAGTAGACCTGCGACGGCCAGGATAAAATGGTGCCGGTAAGTAGTCCGGGGTAGCTTGCGGTGAGTGGTGCATACAGCTGCAGCACGGCGACATCCGTGCAGTATGCCAATCCGTTCAACCGCAACTATAAATACTCGAGGAATATCCCATGTTAATCAATATGAATCGTCAGGATACAAGTGATAGCAATGTGACCCGCGTTGAACACATTATTATGTCTAATGAAAAGACAGGTACTGTCCCAGAAGACTTTCTGCCTTGGACCATGAAGAGTAGTTCCGTTGTTGAACATCTCAAGTCAGACTCTAGAGTAGGTATCACGGACCAAGAGGCTTCTAACAGAAGGAAACAGTACGGTGAGAATCTCCTGGACGAGGGCCCGTCCTTCTCCTTGTGGAAGATCTTCCTGTCTCAGACTGCCAATGCTATGGTACTTGTGCTAATAATTGCAATGATTATTTCTTTAGCTATTAGGGATTGGATTTCAGGTGGTGTTATAGCTGCGGTTGTTATCATCAACGTTGTAGTTGGTGTATTCCAAGAGTATAATGCCCAAAAGACCATGGACTCTCTCAGATCCATGTCCTCTCCCACTGCCCGTGTTATTCGTGATGGTACTGATGAGACCATTACTTCCAGTGAACTTGTTCCTGGTGATATTGTCCAGCTTAAAGTTGGTGATACAATTCCTGCCGATTGCCGCCTCATTAGCGGTATCAATTTCGAAACTGAGGAAGCTCTTTTGACTGGAGAGTCCATGCCCATTAACAAAGAGTTTGATGCACACTTGCCCGCCAATGCCCCAGTTGGTGACCGGGTGAATATGGCTTTTGCCTCGTCGACCGTTTCCAAAGGTCGTGCTATTGCCGTGGTCACATCTACTGGTATGAACACTGAAATCGGAGCTATTGCCAGTTCTTTGAAGGGTGAGAATACCAGAATTCGCAAGGTGAAGAGAGATGAAGACGGTAATGCTCGCAAGCGTGACTATGCAGCTGCTTTTATGGGTACTATCAAGGATATTGTTGGTGCTTTCCTCGGACTCAACGAGGGTACCCCTCTTCATCGGCTTATGGCGCGTTTAGCCATCGCCCTCTTTGGTGTAGCTATCGTCATTGCCATTGTTTGTTTGGCTGCTCAAAAGTTCCGTGTAACTCGTGAGGTTGCCGTCTATGCGATTGTTGCTGCCATTGCCATGATTCCTGCTTCCATGGTTGTCGTCCTGACTATCACCATGGCTATGGGAACAAAGGCCATGGCTGAACGCCATGTGGTTGTTCGCAAGCTTGATTCGCTTGAAGCTTTGGGCGCAGTCAATGATATCTGCTCTGATAAAACTGGTACTTTGACTCAAGGCAAAATGGTTGTTCACAAGGTCTGGGTTCCTTCTTACGATACCATCTCAGTTGCAGATATCACTGATCCTTTCAACCCTAACGTCGGCACTGTGACTACCGAGGATGGACAGGAGCTAATTGATGTGAATGGAAGTGTTCCATTTGAGCGCTTGATGTATACTGCAGCCATGGCTAATGTTGCTAACATCAATGAGGTCGATGGCACATGGAAGGCCTCTGGTGATCCCACCGAAGTTGCAATTCATGTATTTGTTTCAAGACTGAATTGGCAAAGAAGCCGCTGGGCTGGTGACGACAGTGACGAGGATTCTGGTGACTACAAGTTTGACCACATTTCCGAGTTCCCGTTCGATTCCTCTATCAAGCGTATGTCCGCTCTCTACCGTGATCGCGAGTCAGACACAGTCAATATCTACACCAAGGGTGCTACAGAGCGCATTGTTGGCCTCTGCACTACATGGTACGGTGATGACCACGAGGAAGTTCCCTTTACAGAAGATGATAAGAAAACTGTTCTCGCAAAGGTTGATGAACTTGCTCACATGGGTTTGCGTGTCCTTTCTTGTGCACACCGCTCTGTTTCCAAATCAGACCCCGAGGCAAACACAAACTGGCAGTCTGTTGAGCGTGAGAATGTTGAAAAGAATCTCTGTTTCCTTGGCTTGTTCGGAATCTATGACCCTCCTCGCCCTGAATCTGCTCCTGCTGTCAAATTGGCCCACCAAGCCGGTATCAATGTCCACATGCTTACTGGTGATCACGTCTCTACTGCAACTGCAATTGCCAAAGAAGTTGGTATCCTGCCAACTGATTTGAACAAGTATGCACCTGATGTTGTCAAAGCTATGGTGATGACAGCTACTGAATTTGACCCCCTTACCGAAGACGAAGTTGATGCTCTCCCTGTTCTTCCACTTGTTGTGGCTCGTTGTACACCTCAAACTAAGGTGCGCATGATCGATGCTCTACACCGCCGTAAGAAGTTTGCAGCCATGACTGGTGATGGTGTTAACGATTCTCCTTCACTCAAGAAATCTGATGTTGGTATTGCTATGGGTATGGCCGGAAGTGATGTTGCAAAGGATGTTTCAGACATTGTTCTTTCAGACGACAATTTTGCTTCTATTTTGAATGCTGTGGAAGAAGGTCGTCGGATGACCGACAATGTCCAAAAGTTTGTGCTTCATCTTCTCGCTGGTAATGTTTCTCAAGTCATTTTCCTGTTGATTGGTCTTGGATTCAAAGACATCAACGGATTCTCAGTGTTTCCCATGTCACCAGTTGAAGTTTTGTGGATCATTATGATCACTTCCTCTTTCCCAGCTATGGGTCTCGGATTTGAACGTGCGGAACCTGATATCATGAAGAAGCCACCCAAGGATCCCAAGAAAGCTGTTTTCACATGGGAAGTGATTCTTGACATGACTGTTTATGGCCTTCTACTTGCAATTATCTGTGTTGTCACATTCGTCGGATTGATTTACGGTTATGGTGATGGTCAAGAGAGATTGGGTGTTGACTGTAACGAGAGTTACAATGACTCTTGTTTGGATGTCTACCGTACCCGCTCTGTTACTTTTGTTCAGATGACCTGGTGCTTGTTGGTGCTTGCATGGGAGATGATTGACATGAGAAGATCTCTGTTTAACCTAACACCTGATGAAGGATACGGAATCAAGCAGTTTTTCAAGGTCTTGTGGCGTAACCAAGCACTTTTCTGGTCTGTGATCTTTGGATTCGTGACTGTGTTCCCTGTTATTTATATTCCTGTGATCAACGAATACGTCTTCAAACACAAGCCCATGAAGTGGGAGTGGGGACTCGCCTTTGGTGGACTGGCCATCTTTTTGGCTGGTGTCGAATTATGGAAATGGGCCAAGAGAATTTATTACAGACACTACTCAGCCATGTATGCTACACACAACCCAGAGGATGATATTGGCGCCCAATTCTCGAGATACAACAGCCTTTACAGCGGTGTAAACGAGAAAGTATAGATAATCCTATAAACTATTTAAAATTTCCCAATATATTATTTAAATTCGTTACCTGCAAGAATTGAGTATACTAGCCGCTGCAAGTGCGGAGCTAAGAAGGCTCACCGAGCAAATTATAGATCATAACATTTTTAAACATCAATTATATCATGTAAATACCATTTGTAGCAAATCGCAAATTCAGGGGTTTTCTTTCTCAAACTTGGCTCTAGTAGCGTCCAAGCGCTTAGCCTCGGCAGCCAGGCGAGCCCAAGCAGGGTATCCTTCCAAGAGAACGGCAATCTTATATTTGAGACGCAGTGAGCCAAAAACTCTGTATTTGTTCAGGTTGTTGCGCATGAACCGGAAATATTCAAAAATATGTGCAAAGAAGAAGAGGGAGAACAGCAGTCTGATGCGCTCCTTGATGAACTTTGCGATACGGGGGGAGTAGCGTTCAATGAGAGACGAGAACCCACTGGGGCTAATAGACAAGATACCTGCAACAGAAACAAAAATGCCAAAGCCAATTCCACTAAGGGAAGGTGGCAGAAACGTCTTGATTTGATTAGGGGACACCTTGAGGGCATCAGCGGACTCATAGGCCATCTTGACGAAACGAACACGGGCCTCGCCGAGATTCTTCATTGGTGGGGTCAAAGGAATCACAGTGGTCTTTTGAGCTCCATTGCGAGAGTAATTGAGAGTTATGCTGTCGAGGTCGATACCAACCAATTCCACGCTGTGTGAGCTATTGGATGCGTCGAGACGAATACCGCCATAGTACGCCAAATAGTCGTAGAGGCTGACTCCATGGTCCTTGTTCATATGCTGTAGCATACGGGCTTTCATCGACGAATTGTCACTCATTTTGTTAATTGGAAAATGTGGGGGTGGGGCGACAGCTGGAGGTTTTGTCCTGTCACGTTCAGAGTCAGCTGGGCCAGGCTTCTGCGATTTCGGTAGATCCTCGGCAAGGCGGACAAATTGGGAGGTATCCCGCATCCTTGTGACCTGGGGGGTCTTGGGTTTGTCTACCTAAGCAGCCCAAGAGCGTGGGTTATATTAGACCTGCGGGGATCGACCATGGCAGATATTTATTTATTGAGACATGGACAGACCACTTACAATGCGGCCGGAATTCTGCAAGGCCATATAGATTCTTTTCTGAGCGAGCAGGGCCGGCTTCAATGCCAGGCTGCAGGCAAGGCACTCTCCTCGGTGCCGTTTGATGCGGTGTTTACTTCGGATCTGTCGCGATGCGTGGAGACCGCGGAATTAATTCTCGGTGAGACAAATAAGGGGCCGGACGGTGTTGCCATTCAAACCTCGACTGACTGGAGAGAACGGTCAATGGGCGAGCTGGAGGGCATGCCCCTAGCTGATGCACGGGCTCTGGCGTTGGCATCTGGCAAGACCATGCAGGAGTTCGGAGAGTCGAAAACTGCCCGGACCCAGAAGAATATGAAGGCATTGGCTTATACACTTGAACAAATTCGACAGAAAAAATCAACCAAGGTCCTAATTGTCTCACACGGTTCGGTTATTCCCCGAGTGCTCCACGCATGTCTTAAGGAAGGGATCATCACCATGGCAGCTGGTCTTGGTGAGTCCGACATCAAGGTGCCTGCGAACACGGCAATTAGCCGACTCCGGCTTGAAAAGGATACAATTATGCTTCTGGATGTCAATAACGTCGACCACCTAAGTAAGAAGGTGTCCAAAAAGGTCGACCCTAATCTCCTGTAGCGAAATGTGCCAACATACGTACACAGATAACACAAAGCTATATATTAGATGCATAGATAGTGATGCTTGAACCACAGTAGTCTTACGTATCAAGTTAAATCAGTCATATGGTTCGCCTTTGGCTTTGAGCTCCGCCATTTGTTTGATATCATCGTCACTTGGCTCATACAAGTGCCAGATCGTGTACTGGGGCAAACCACCAATGGAATAGCCCATTCTGCGGGCCATTTTTCCGAATCCTTCAGTCTCAGCATGGTTCTCAAAAGCAAAACCGGGGAAATTAGTACCAGTACGGAAAACCTTGGCCTTGGACATGATAGACACACCACCTACACCATCCAGGTCCATGACTTCGCGGATGTTTCCTTTACCAGTCTCATCGCGCAAGTAACCAAGGTGGACACGCCAGGTAGGATACTCGGCATAGCCCTCGACAATAACGTCGTCTTCGTCCAGGGTTCTGGCCAGATCGAGGGCAGCAGGACTTTCGACCCAAGAATTAAGATCATAGGCTTGTGCACCACCCAAGAACTTGGGCAGAGGTCTCCAGACGTTGGGCACGGTCACGTCCTTTTCGAATGACATCAGATCTTCCAAAATGGTCTGGGGAGCTGTTTCAATATCAGCATCACGCCAGTAGACCCATGAATGCTCAGGACGGAGTGCAGCTGCCAGCAGCCAGTTTCGAGCCCGGCCCATAAGCTTACGCCGAACACCTTGCACTGCAACACCATGTCTATCAGAGAAGCCCTGACCAACGACAGCATTGAAATCCTTGTGGAAGATCTCGATACTGTTAAACCGTTCGTCCTTGGGGCCTGCCTCGAGCTCCTTTGCCAGCTTCTCCGTATACTTGGCTGTATCATCAGTACTGTCAGAAATCAGAAACGCGATATCTATAAGATGATGGGGGTAGGTGAGATTGCGGAAGTGAGAAAACGCGAGATCCATCACGTTCTCCGAGTTACGCAGAGGCATACAAATCAGGATTCTCTCGTCATGCTTGGAAGCATCCCATGTGCTAGTAGTTTGATGTGATAGGTCGTAAAAATCAACGTTGTAATTGTTCAATAAAGAGGTGTTTGATCCCGAAAAGGAAACAGACAGGCCGCGGTATACTGTTGCCAATGCGCAGACTACAAGAACAACGCGCAGGACAGCTGCGTCGAGAGTGCGTCTATGGCGAATTGACCGAACAATTTGATTGATTTGATCTGTTAACCGAGTCACAAATGTCTGGTTCTTAGGAACAAACCGTTCCTGCGTTGGCAATATCGCCATGTGCATAATAGGTTGTTCAAGGGATTGTCACGTCAGCATCGACCTTGTGCGTGGGCAGGGGGTGATAGTGATAGGGGCGCAGTCTGAAACGATCAAGTATCGTCGATAAAAATTCAGGTTTGATTCTCTAATCCAATATATGTGGATCAGATCTCAGTAGAGGGTGGGCTGGGCTCATATCTATACCGGAACCCCTGATCAATTGCCAAGATATAATGCTGGACCTAACCCACCTAGCGTAGGCGTCAATTTGATTTTTGAGCTGATCAAGGGTATTGGTGCCCATATTGTCATATTTAAACGTTGAACAGAGTTAATTTCATGTGAACAACAACAAATCCATGTATGGGACTGTAGAGATCTTTCTGGGAACCAGAACGACCATGCTATCACAAGCTTCATTAGTACCTCGAAAATACACTTCCTAGTTTACAGTAGGATACAGAACATATTAATGTGACACAATTGCTGTATAATCGAGTGACCGTATCTTCAAAATGTGAACACCATGCTGTAGCCAAATTTACAGTACCCGTATTCACAACGACAGGTACAAACCGCTAAAGCCCAAGACATTTGCACCCAACTCATCAGTTGCCACCTCATAAACCAGGTACACTGTGGTGAGACCGCATAATAAACCCATTTACGCTTAAAGACTGCCAGGGATGAGACGCGAAGAGCTATCACATGCTTGGACAGATGGTGGCAACTGAAGGGTGTTAGATTGCATCAGTAACAGGTATTTGGCAACCATATCAGATACTTAGGAGCAAATTGTGGTATGAGAAGGACTGCAAGGGACCTGCGAAATGTAGAAACGGCAGCACCCGTTTATTGAAATTGAGGACATGGCCATTGTGTGCACCGTGTTACCAAATGGTCAGACATGAATACCCTGATACGAGTTTGCAGACATTCATAGCCCAAGATTTTGACAAGCTGTCACATTGGATGAAAAGAAGAACCCCGGTTTATCCTTTGATGTACATTCCGTCCGTAATAGGATCCGATCCTGCAGGTTGATTAGTTGGCTGCATGATGATGCATGGCCTCACGTCTCCATCGGGTGATTCATCCAACCCAACATTCACTCATACCAACAATTGTTCTGTGAGAAATGAGCACGACAACTACAACCGATTCCCACGCGCAGAACGCCGTGGCGCACTCCCATGTGCCCCAGCAAACCACTGGTGGACATGGCCGGGGCCCCAGAGCTCCAGCTATTGCCGAAGCAAGGCAGTTTGTCCACGACAACTCATTTGGAAACCTTAATACGTTACATATTCAAGGCAAATTCACAGGCTTCCCTACGTCTCAGGTTGAGTACTACGTTGATACAGCTCGCAAAGACGCCTCGCTCCTGTTGATTAAGGTCGACATGTCAGGTGCGTTTCGCAACATTGGCGACGGGTCGGCGGCTTCGCTCACTATTCGCACCGGTGACCACCCTGATGCTGTGACCCCAATTGAATTGGCTTCATCTAGACGCATTGTGCTTTATGGTGAATTTGAAACTACAGAGCCTGGCCATGATGAGCAGGAGGAGTTCTTCTCTGTCCACCCTGATGCTCGCGAGTGGGCTCCCGGTAGCTCAGGCTTCCACTCAACTTATTGGGTTCGTTTTAACATCACTGGTATCTACTATATTGGAGGATTTGGCGATAAACACTACATTGGCCAAATTCCGACCGACAAGTATGCCAGCGCACCCGTAGATCACACCACTTTACCCGTGCCCAAAGGCCGGGCGGTCGCCAAGGAAATCGGGGTCAACAGCGGGGATGCTGAGAAGAAGCCTGCCACCCAAGGCCAAGGCTCATTCATTTCGCGCTGGAGCAAAGGTTGGATTGCTTGACAAGAATAAATGACCCTATTTACGACCAAGTATGAAGTTATAGATGAGATTATGATTACGATCAGCATATGCGATGATTAAGATAAGATGATCAATTAAGAACCATCGCGTCACTCGCGTCACCACGGTTAGGGGCCGCGTAGCAACCTCTGCTTGTAGTTTCTCGATTGGGACTCAAGATGGCCAGGATCTCGATGGCCGCGAGCTCCATGGCATGCAATCCCGATAGCTTGACGATGTGAATCCGATCTAGGAAATACCACTCACCGCAGCGAACCTACACACACATAATACGAAAACAAAAATCTTATATATACATCAAATTCTAATATCATTTACTACTTATTTATCAAACGACTTAGTCGCTCAGTTATAAAAAACAAACTGGGCAGTGCCAGAGGACAGGGCGACGGTGCAACCGGAGTCACCACCGTTGAACTGACCGTTCTCGTAAACGCACTGACCGTTAACGCTGTCACCGACAATCTTGACGTTGAAGTTAGCGGGAGAGCGGTTGTTGGGGTTGGGGATCAAAGACAGGTAGGTGACACCAGCAGACTTACCGGCACCAAGGTTAAGAGGAGCCCAGTTACCGAGACCGGAACCGGCAGTACCCCAGACGCAACCGTCCTCCTGAGAGACACCGGCGTTGTTGACGTAGTACTGAGCGGAAGTGGGCTTGCCCTCCCAAACGTAGTAGCTGCCAGAGTCAACGACAGTCAAAATGTTGGAACCACCAGCCTGGAGGAGGGTGGGGACAACCATGTTCTCGGTACCAGGGTAGTCAGTACGGCAGATAGCAACATCCTCGCTAAGCTCAGAGTTGACAGTGGCGGCATCAACACCCCACTCGCAAAGGTTCTGGGCATCGGTGTTGGTACGGTAAAGCTTACCGTTCTGGCACTGAAGACCACCAACGGAGACACCGTTAGCGGGCTGAGAGCTGGGCCACTGGGTCTTGGACATACCGGGCTGGCAAGCGTAAGAGCAGTAAGCACCCTCCTCGCAAGAAGAGCCGGTAGAGTCAGTGCTGCCAATGAACTGGATACCAGACCAACCACCGAAGCCAAGGTAGTCAAGAGCAACAACACCGTTGCCGGAGGGGAAGCTGGAGCAGTCAATGGTACCGTCCTGGAACTCACCGTTAGGGCCGGTGAAAGGAGCGAGGCTGCCAGAAGAAGAGCCGGAGCTGGAGCTGGAGCTGGAGCTGGAAGAGCTGGCAGCAGCAGAGGAAGAGGCAGCAACGGAGGTGGTAGCGGCAGCGGTGGAAGAAGGAGCAGGAGCAGAGGACTCAGCGAGGCTGGAAAGCTGGGGAGCCTTGACAATAGCGGGGACAGCAGCAGAGGAGCTGGCAGGGGCAGCGGGGGCAACGCTAGAGGTGGTCACGGCAGCAGGAGGAGGGCTGGAGGTGGTGACGGGGGCGGCAGCGGCGCTGGTGGCAACGGCGGGCTGAACGGCCTCGGTGGTGATCAGGTTACCATCCTCGTTAACGAAAACGGTCTGGTAGACGATCTGGGTGACCATAGCGCGCTTCTCCTCGTGAGCGTGGTGCTGCTGCTCGGAAAGAACGGTGGTGGCAAGAGAGGCCACGAGGGCGGAGTTAAGAAGAGAAAATTTCATTTCAATGAATGTCGGGAGCTGATTGTTAGCGACTCTGAATTTGGATCTAGGGGAATCACACTAAAAAAAGAACGAAGAATCTCGTGGGAACTGTTTTCAATACCAATAAACAACTAGATTGAAACGATAACAACACAAGAAGGTTCTGCTCGGTATTCGTGTGCCTCCGTAGCAATAACGAATGATCAGAAACTAGGTGGAATGGAGTCGTAACTGGCCAGGAATATGCACGGTGACGATTAGCTTTGCGCTCCCCTTGCAATCCTGCTGACAAAGATCCAAAACACACGACAAGCAACTCAGCAAATACTGAGCTAACGAGAGACCTGTGAAAAAAATAGGTCCAACTTACGCGTCATGACGTGTGGTCTTGAGGAAGGTTGCCAACGAGACAAACATTGGAGAGCAAACTGCGGCGCGTCGCCAAATAAGCATGGGAACCCATGAATTGTCGATCCATAATACAAAGGAGGAGAAAGTGTCTCAGGGCTAGGGCAAGCGACGATCAAGGGTTTACAAAGCGGGCGAGTAAGAACGACGAGTGTTCGTGTGCACAGGGTAAGGGTGACAATTGGCTTGTCAGCTACTGGGCATTTCCCATCCCTTTCGGGACATGAGACAACGGCCACCCCTTCCACTGTGCAGGAGTTGGCGGGTCCTCTGTTAGTCAATGGAACCCATGGACCAACCATCCCTGGAGCCACCCCGGCACCGAGGCAAATTAAATATGTTTCAAGTAGCGCCAAAGTTCACAAAATAAACCGCAAATGAAGCCTGCATGCATACTGTCAGATTAAATCTGGCAGTTTGCAACCTAAGGCGTCCTCATCTCGTTTTAATCATGCGGACCTTCAACTCAATTCGAATCCCACATGGGAGGGGAAATAGCGAGCCAAGAGACCACAATCCACGGTAAATAATGATCCTTGCCACCCCTGAAATACACATAATTATAGCCAATAATGCCAGCCTCGCTCGAAAACCACTTGCGCCGTGCCATAGACCCCTCAGGTCCACAGACGTTTTGTACACGGATAGACAATTGACGGCAAAATACGGGAGCCCCATGCCACGGAAGTTTCAAATCATTCTGGGTTAAATACTTACTTGTTGGTAAAAGAAAGGAAAGAATGGACCAGAGGTCGGGTACAACTGCGATGGAGAAAAGAAGTGAGGGACCAGATCGTGGGTTTATGTTTGCCTGGGTCGCTGACCAAGACCTGACATAACGGGCTGTTTTTTTTTCTCTGCTTTTTCGCTGATGACTACTTACATGCATTGGCAGATCCGCTAATCTTGACTCGGCACCTTAGTATGGGGTTGCGGCTCAGGAGATAATAGCGCATGGCCCCAAAATGTGTGGCAGCAGGGAGCAGCTATTTTACTACGCAAAGATGAATTTTTTTTTCTAAATTAAACTTGAAAATGGCAGACGCTTCATCGTCTAGACTCGATGCCCTAATGCTCTGCAATGCATGGATGTTAATTTATGCATATCCTGTGCATGATTTAGGCTCAAAGCCCCGGTAGTAAAACCGAAAGGCGGACGTTGGCTGTAACAGGCCAAGTATTTTTTTCCTTGCAAATAAATGAATTACATTTCAAAACTCGTTTAAAGGCACTGATTCTACCTGTGAAACACCTTGCTATTTATTTGTTATTTGTTTACTGTTTTACACCAGCCTCGTCCCCAGGCAACCGGCCCGTCTCTCTCCATCGTCAACAATCACCCAGCCAAGGTGTCAAGGACTGATTATTAGATGAGGCAGCCGGTCCCGCAGTTATATTCGTTGCATTTGGGAGGCGATTTGTGCATACTGCCGTTAGTTTAGGCCGGTCATAGCGAAGCCCTAAGCCGCTGTCGCTGACATTTGTGTTGTATCTGTGCACCATCGATGATCGGCGACCAGTGCAAAAGCCCTATATTGCCTGGGCAACATACTGAAACTTCGAAACGCACCTTTAATCATGCCTGACCTAATGACTGGGACATTTAGTCACGATCCAGCTGGGCCCACTCTGGCACTCTGGCTCGCTGGCCATGGCCGGGGCGCCAACCAGTGATGCGTAATCGTGGTACCGGGTGTTGCGTAATCTGTGGTCCACTCACGTCGAGACTGTGACTTTTTCAGCCAGTGGGTTACTGTACCAAAGGGCCGCCGCCATTTCCCCATCCTAAGTAAATAATGTCTGCTGAAGCTGCCCACACCCACACCCACGCCGACGGCTCCGTCCACAACCACACCCACGAGGAGGCTCAGGTCCCCGAGGGCGCCGCCGTTCAGGTTATTTCCAAGAACGAGAAGAAGGCTCGCAAGCTGCTCAAGGAGGCCGGCATCAAGAAGGTTGCTGGTATCAACCGTGTTGTCCTCCGCCGCCGCGGTGGTTCTTCTTATGTGATTGAGAACCCCGACGTCTACCGTACCCCCAACGGTTCCTACATTGTCTTCGGTGAGGCTCGTCTTCAGCAGCAGGACTTTGCCCAGCAGCTGGCTGCTCTCCAGGGCCAGGACTCTGAGGCCGCCAAGCTCGCCGCTGCCGCCGACAAGTCCCCTGACGCCATCACCGCCGACCTTGAGGCCGCTGTCAAGAACGCTTCGCTGGACGACAACAAGATCGAGGAGATTGACGACGAGAACGTCGACACCGCCGGTCTTGATGACGACAAGATCTCCATGGTCATGGAGCAGGCTAACGTCGGCAAGGGCCAGGCTGTCAAGGCTCTCCGCGAGAACAACGGTGACCTTGTCAACGCTCTTATGGCTTTGACCAACTAGATTTAGCTAATAATCTATCTGTAGTTTCCACCAAGATCAATGCCAATAGGTGCGCCTACCAACATCTACCAGTAAACACGAACGAGTGAAGGTTATATAACATTAACAAAAGTGACAAGGCTTAAATATACTGCGAACCCGCACAGCTTAATTGGCAGCCTTCGCCTGGGCCTCGGCCTTGACCTCCACGGCGTCCGGCTGCTCTTCGGGGGAGGCATACTTGAGCGTCCACTCGCGGGCAGTGGCCAGGGCCTTGGCTTCATTTTCCTTCCATTCGGCTGCAACATCGTTTGCCAAAGGGTCGTCGGGGTTCGGGGCTCCCAACAGTGCCTGAATCGAAAGCAGAATGGTTCTAATCTGGAGGGCCGGCGACCAGTTGTTTTTGAGAACATCAAGACAGATACGTCCTAACCGGTCAATGTTGGGGTGGTAGATTTTCGTCAAAAACCGGATCCGCGGCGCCTCCATGGGGTAATCCTGTGGAAGAAACAATTCAAGCTTGAACAAACCGCCCTCGTAGGGGGTCTTTTGTGGGCCATCAATGACTACATCAAAATATCTGAGATTCTCCTCGTGGGGGACGGCTGAGATACCGGCAACTGGCTCAGAAGCCAGCTTTTCGGTCTCCTTGATAATACGTTTGGGCAGTGACATGGTCAATGCGGTCAATCCCTTGAGCTGGTGTTGATTGTGAATGCCTAAATTTGGCTCCTCTAACCTTTATAGGGAGGGAGAAGGGGGGCAAGCCGTCAGCGGTCAGGGTTAGGATAGACCATGGGCCGGGATAGAGATCCACCCGTACCCTGGGGGACCATTTCGTGGAAATATATATTGGATATATTTCACCGTCTAGTTTGGAAGTCTCAGCCTTAGAAGGGTGCACACAATTTTACCACCATGCAGCCTTTACCACCTCGTAGTGGCCCCACAGCAACAGGCCGGTTCTGGGCCCTTTCCATCGGTCTTGTTTTCGGTGGCCTGGCCACTCTTTATATGCTGAAAGATTATGAACTTATCAAGAGATTGGATGATCCGAACGACAACCAAAACCGTCCTTTTCGAGTCAGCTTCAAGCCTGCCGGCCCTCTGGTTCTCAAACCTGAGGCCCAGGCCCGTATTGATGCTCAAAAACAGAACTCTGAAGAATCATAGAGGCCTCCACCAAGCTGAGCCCTGCGATAATCTAACAAATCAATTCAAATGTATATACTGATATGGCCTATTGTAATCCACGCCCGCCATTAATCTGACGTCAAAGTAAAGCGTAACATGAAATATAAATTTTGATCTAAAACAAATGTGGCATTAATTAAAGAGTGCAAATATATAGCATACTTACTTGGACTCCTCCTGCTGGCCAGCAAGATAAGCGTTGTAAGCGCTGAGGGCCTCACCGACCTGCTCCTTCAGAGCAGCCTCGTCGTCGGCAAGAGCAATAAGCTCGTCGTTCTCCATATCGAGAAGCATACCGGTGATCTTACCGGCAAGCTCGGCGTCGCTCTTGATCTCCTCCTGAGCGAGAATCTTGGGGTAAAGAGCCTCACCAATGACCTGCTTCTTGGCCTCCTCAGGAACAGAGGAGACAATGGTAGCAAGGTTCTCAGGCTTGGGAGCAGCAGCACCCTGGGCAACAGGAGCGCCAGGGCCGCTAGGAGGGTAGCCGTAAGGAGGAACGGGGCCACCACGAGGGCCACCAGGACCGGCCTGCCACTGGCCCATGGGGGGAACACCGCCGCGAGGAGGAATGCCCATAACCTGGGGGTTACCAGGGAAGGGGACACGGCCACCGGGGGGTCCGTTGATGAAACCGGGCTGACCGGGGTACATCATGGGGCCGTTCATGAACTGACCACCAAGACCGCCGGCAACAGCAGCCTGCTGCTGCATACGGAGCTGGTTGCGAGCGTTGAGCTGCTGGCGCATCTGGGACTGACGAAGGTCCTTGCGCTGAGCGAGGGCAACGTAAAGGGGCTTGGCGCCCAAAAGGTGCTGGTTCATCTCACCAATAGCACGGGTAGCCTCCTCAGGAACGGCGTAGCAAACGAAACCGAAACCACGGGACTTGCCAGCGTCATCGGTCATGACCTTAGCAGAAGTGATGGTACCGAAGGGAGCAAAAGCCTCCTTGAGCTTCTCATCATCGATGGAGTCATCAAGGTTCTTGATGTAAAGGTTAACACCCTGGTACTTGGTGAGCTTCTCAAGACGGGCAGCCTCGTGCTGCTTCTTGAGCTCGGTCTGGCGCTCGAACTTGTTCTGAGCACGGCCAACGTAGAGCTTCTTGCCCTCCTTGCCGATCTCCTTATCGTGGAGAGCGTCGACAGCCTTCTGTGCAGACTCGTGGCTGACGTAGTTGACGAAACCGAAACCCTTGGGCTTGCCCTCAGCGTCGGTGGAGATGACAGCAGAGGTGACCTCACCGAAAGGCTTGAAGAGCTCCTCAAGACCCTTCTGGTCAACAGAAGAGTCAAGGTTCTTGACGTAGACGTTGGTGAAGAGGTTCTTCTGGGAGTCAGCCTTGGACTCACGCTCGTTGCGGGGAATGTGGTGAGCGACGTAAACCTCACGGTCGTTCAAAACCATACCGTTAACAAGACGGATAGCCTGGTCAGCAGACTCGGCATCGGCGTAGTGGATGAAACCGAAACCCTGGGAGTTTCCCTCGGGGTCAGTGACAACCTTGGCGGACAGAATGTCACCAAAAGCGGCGAAAGTATCGTGCAGGGCCTTGTTGTCAATGCTGGGGTCCAAGTTCTTGATGAAGATGTTACCACGGCCAGACTTACGGACGCTGGGGTCACGCTGGGACCACATGATACGGACGGGACGACCGCGGATCTGGGCATAGTTGAGCTCCTCGAGGGCCTTCTTGGCGTCGCCCTGGTTGTGGAAGTTCACGTAGGCGTAACCAAGAGACTCGCGAGAGACGGCATCACGGCAGACACGGATAGAGGCAACGGGGCCAATGCCAGAGAAGACCTCAAAAAGAACGGCCTCAGAAACGGCAGGGTCGAGCTCACCAACGTAAAGAGAGCTGGGGTTAATAGCGGCAGGAGCGGGGGCACCAGCCTCAGCCTCCTTGGCCTCACCAGAAGCAGGGGTTTCAGTAGAAACCTTCTCAGCCTCAGGCTTAGCGTCAGCGGCAGGTTTGTTGTTCAGAGACAGAGACTCCAAAGCCTTTTCGGCAGCATTAACAGAGGCGTCAGTCATTTGAAATGAGGAATAGGTTTTTTTGTAAAGTTTTTACAGGTTTTTTTTGTTTTTAGTTGATTTTTGGGCTTACCAGGATTTCCAAGTGGATATGCCTGATACAAGTGAGGATGCAGAAGATCGTGGACTCTAAAAATTTTTTTATTCAGCGTATAAGCGCGTTTTGTCAGCCGGGTAACAGCGGTTAGGGATGGACCTGAAATTCTTCAAAGAGGGACTCAAGCAATGCGTTTCAAGAAATACTAAAAAATAATTAACAAATAGAAATAAAATATTAACTTTCAGTGTGTTTTCCTGGAGGTGTGGCCCCAAACGAGATCGTTTTCACGATGTATTATCAAATCTGTGGATGCATCTTAAATTACATGCAGCTTGAATTAAGTGTAGGAATCTATGATAATTTAATATAAACTATGAGCTCTTAGTTTTCTTTTTGATGTACATGGCCTGAAGCTTCGTAGAAGCAACCTTGACAGGCCAGAAAAACCGAGCAAAAGACCATAAGTGGCGGCGTAATTTGTCCTTGGCTGCTTTATCACCACTCAAGTTCTGAACTGTGGTGTCAATGAAGTCACCGACAGTCAACAGTTCCTTCTTGATCACAGCACCGTAGACGGCACGATCAAGATTCTCGGTGTTACCCTTTTTGAGTGTCTTGAGGCTGTGACGCACAGGGTGAAGGACATCCTTGCACTCAGTCTCGTCCATGCTGGCGTACTCAGCCTCATCTTCATCGTACTCAACAGGTGCACTGGGCGACTTTTCGCGGGGTGTGCCCTTGTCCTTGACCTTTTCACGGCTAGGAGGCTTTTCTTTACTGGAAGCACGCTCCTTACTAGGTGTTTTCTCCTTGACAGGCTTTTCCTTGGGAGCCACCTTGGGCTTCTTGGTCTTGGGACCAGCAAGCTCCTTCTTCTGAGCAGCAGGTGAGGACATACGGCCAGTTTCAGACTTTTCAGGCTTCCGCTTACGAGCGGTGCCTGCATTGGCAGTGAGTTTTTCGTCCTCTCCGGAAAGAACAGAGATAAGATAGTCGACACGGCGACCAAGGTGGACAGCGCCGGGCACCAGTGCCTTCTTGCGCTTGGACTTTTCCTTCTCCTCTTCACCCTTGGTTTCAGTCTTGACGTCACCCTTATTCTCAGTCTTGACAGCGGTAGGCTCGACAGATGCATCGCGATCCTCAGATTTCACAGCTCCACCATGGGCCTTATCGTCCTTGTCATCAGCATCGTCGTTTCTCTCATCCTTAACATCCAAGAAGATCTTATCACTCAGTTTCAGAAGAGGATCGTCACGAATTAGTGTCCATGCACCATAGCCATAGCGACGAACACCAATAAGTAGTCTTGAATCTTCCTTAATAGTCCAGTCAGAACTCCAATCATTAACAGGCTTGACAGGCTTCTCGATAATCCAGCTATTGTCTTGAGGGGTAACAGTGTCTCTGATGAGCTTCATATCGATCGGGCGCTGTAGTACAAACTCAGCATTGATGTTCTTGACCTTGCGGAACTCAAAGAGAATGGCACGCTTCTCCTTTTTCTTGGGAGCACCGTTGGGGGCTTCAGCATCGTTAGGCTTGACCTCCTTCTTGGCCTCCTCAGCACGTCTAGCAGTCTCTTTTTCAACCTCATCCTTGGCCTGCTTCACCAGTGCAGCCCAGGCTTCCTTGATAAGATCGGGACGACGACTGGGCAGATTACCTTCATTGAAGAGCTTAGTCCACTGAGAATCGAGGTCACCGAACCGCAGAATAGCCTTGTAAAGAGCACGGATCTCTTTCTCAGAAAGAGGCTTGTTAGCAGCACCTTGGTTCTTCTTGCCACGGCCCTTGACAACTTCTTCATCGTCCTCTTCGCTAAGACTGACTTCTTGCTTCATGGCAGCACGCCGTTTTTTAGACATTTCAATCTGTTGTTGCAAGAATTGTTCTTCTCTCCGCACACGTTCTTCTTCCTTGATCTTGGCAAGCTCATCCTCTGGAATGATCTCATCCCAGGTGGCATCAGCCTTGTAATCAGTAACCTCGAACTGCTTGAGGAACTCTTCACCACCAAGATGGGACTCACCAATTTCAGGAGTAGTAACGTGGTCTTCAGCATGGCTAAGCATATCGTCCAAGTTCATGTCTTCGAGCTTCTTCTGGTTGTTCTTAGCCTGGAACATATTACCGGCACCAAACTTGAGAATCTCGCTGAGTTCGGACGATGAAGGGTCTGTTTTCTTAGTAGTCTGATAAGATTTATCAGTAATACCCAGAGAAATAACAGCATACTCAAGAATCATCTTCCGGCGAGCACGCTCCAAAACCTGCTCCTCGACGGTGTCCTTAGACACAAAACGGTAAACAGACACATGTTTCTTTTGACCGATACGGTGAGCACGGGCCATAGCTTGAAGATCAGCTTGGGGATTCCAATCAGAGTCAAAGATGATAACGGTATCGGCAGTCATAAGATTAATTCCGAGACCACCAGCACGAGTACTGAGCAGGAAAACGAAATCAGGAGAGTCGGGAGCATTGAAGTGATCAATAGCAATACGACGAGTTGGAGCAGGGACAGTACCATCAAGGCGCTGGAAGGCAAGACCACGGATAGAAAGGTAGTCGGCAAGAATATCAAGCATACGAACCATCTGGGAGAAAATCAAGACACGGTGACCATCCTTGCGGAGTCTTCCCAACAACTTATCCAGAAGCACCATCTTTCCTGAGTTCATAATCATACCTCTGAGAGTATCTTCACGAGTACGAGTCTCGCCATGCAGACCAGCGTTGTATTGTGACTCTGCATTGGGGAACAGGTAGGGGTGATTAGAAGCTTTCTTGAGCTCTGCCATAATATTAAGCAGACTCATCTGACTGCTTCCCGAAGCACCTGCATTAAGAGCAGAGTAGTTCTTGGAGATGATATTTTTGTAGTAGTCTGTTTGCATGTCACTGAGCTCGACACGGAGAATACGCTCGGTCTTGGAGGGCAGGGACTTTTCGACATCTTTCTTAAGACGACGGAGAATAAAAGGCTGGAGACGCTTGTGTAGATCGCGGATATATTCTTCTTGCACTTCATCAGGTTGTTCAAAGTCGATCTCCTGATCAATGGTCAATTGTCCTGGCATGAGGAAGTCAACAAGAGCAGCAAGCTCTCGAATATTATTTTGCAAAGGAGTACCAGTGATCAGCAGACGATTGGCAACCTTAAATTCTCTCAAAGACTCGTAAAGAGCAGACTCGGAGTTTTTAAGACGGTGGGCCTCATCGACGGCAAGGAATTGCCAACGAATACTACCAAGCTCGTTACGGTCCTTGAGAATATATTCATAGGTGGTGAGCAAGACATTAAATTTAGGGCGCTTAGTAGCAGCCTGGGGGTTCACGTAAAACTCATAGTCACGGATGGTCTGACGGGCCTTGGTGTTACCAAGGTAACTGACATAGTTCACATCGGGGGCCCAAGTATCGAAAGTATCCTGCCAAGCAGGAACTGTGGACAGGGGAACAACCACGATGTGAGGACCATTTTGCTTACGGCCATAGATAAGCCATGAAAGGAAAGAGACTGTTTGAACAGTTTTACCAAGACCCATCTCATCAGCAAGAATACCATTCTCGTTACGGGACCACAAGAAAGCCATCCAGTTGATACCAGTCAGCTGGAAATCACGCAACTCACCACCATGAATGTAGTCAGGTTGCTCAGCCATTTTCTCGAAACGGGGACGCTGGTTAGCGGGATAAGAAACCGAATGCTGGGGTAAGATCTTGGAGCTCAGACGACTCTGAAACGCCTCAACCTGTTGAGGAGCAATTTCAGCAATGGTGGACGCCTCTTCCCAAGTACACTGATCGTAGTAAAGACGTTTCCATTTGATGAAGTACTGGAGAACCATCTTACCTTCGTCATCAGCGACTCGGTCGGACAGGATGATACGTTCGACAGTCTTGAACTCCTCGTAGCTTTCACGGACACGTTCGCGTTCGATATCCATGGTTTCAATATCCTCACGAGTGGTGCCAGGATCAATACGGGTCTCGAAATCTTGGATGACATTCAGACGGATGTAGTTTTCGAGACGACGGATACCCTTGTACTCCTGCAGACTCTCCCAAGTCTCCCAAGTGTTGTGTAGGTGTGAGTAGTTTTGCCATTTGATATAGAACTCAAAGTTGGCTTTGACGTCATCGTAGAGCTCTGGATCATCAGCATTCTTGGATGTGTCCTTGGGCCGGTGATCAAGCACCTGGTCCACCGAGTCAACGTACACGCCAGGATCAGCAGAAGCACGGGAGTACTCCCGCATTTCCACATCGTCATCGTCATCGAACTCATCCTCATCATTAAGATCATCGTCATCGTCGTCATCGCCATCAGAGTCCTGAAGAGTGTAATCGATACGGTGGGAATTTCTGGCCGAGAAACGGGTAGCCAGGGCAGGGCCGCTGGGGGCGTTACTACGGGACGCAGCTTTTTTACGAGGAGCCTTAGCACGGTGGCTAGCATAAGTGAGCTCCTCCTCATCGGTCTCATCCTCCTCGTCATCATCGTCGTCGTCATGAAGGTCATAGTCCTGGGCCTTGGTCTTGGCAGGCTTACGACGACTGCTAGATTTCTCGTGGTCGGAATCACTGTCAACAGAATACGAAGCTGGCACATGAGACCGACGTGAGCGTCTCAGGCCATAAAGCTCCGGGTTCTGATAGATATCCACTTGTTCCATAGGTGCAACGCGCAGTTAGTGAAAAATTGGATATGCACGGGGCCAGAGTACCTGCCTCTGGGTTATATATTGAGTGGATGGCTTAAAATCAAATAAAAAATGCAAAAATATTGCAGTCTTTACGCTAAACCTTATGAAAAGTCACTGTCCTGTTCCCAGCCAAATCCGATCAGAGACGAGGGGGAGGGAGAATGATGGTCTCGCCAACCATCAAGTCAGCAATAAGCTAGTCATAAGCGGCCAGTGGTTTAGGGGTCTATGGATATATATAAGATTATAATAGTGATAGACACGAGTTTGGAGCGTTATCTGGACATTTAGAACTCTTTTGCGAGTCAATTCGAGGATCTCATGTCCTGGACTTTCTCGAAGCGGATAGGCTAAGTACAAGGCGGGCAGGGGCCTGTATTATACGCCCCACCCATGTTTCAGCCATATCACAACGCTATAGACGCTTTGGAACGGCCAGAGGGATACTTGGTGCGAGTGTACCCGACCCAGAGCCTTTTCCAGAAGAGACTGAGGGCTCTCCAGGCTTAGTGCAGGGGTCAGGGGGGTACAATGTGGGCCTACACGTCCGTATCAAGGCAAATACTTGTTGAGTTGCACGGTACTGTGCACAAATCAAGCAGTTACACTCCGAGGCACGCTTACCATGCGTGTAACACTGACCATCTGGCTTGAATCCCATAGTTCAGGCAGGGTACGCCTGCAATAAGGAAATACGTCCACATGCCCTGACATTGCATAAAACTCATCAAGAATACAGACTGATTTCTGTTGATTCCATGGGTTTCATCAACTTGGCCCAGGACGTGCATGCCCAGTGGGGCCGGGTGCCAATTACCAGGTGCTGGTCCTATGAGCATAGATTAGGGCATTAGAGCCCCATGGCAGTGATATATGAGACTTAGAGAAAGCTTGAGCACTGCTGGATTGACAAGTGACCCATAAATACGAGGTATACGAGCGTTGAAGCATCATAAACCCAGGTATTTGTAGTCACAGTCCAGAATACACCCAGAATAAGCCTCATAGAGAGCCGTGGAACAGTGGAACAGCGCAAAACACACTGAGGACCACCCTCAAGTGCCATCAAAAATGGCTCAAACAGGCCAGGAGAGCCACCACAGTGTAGTTAGTGGCCGTAAGAGCTCCACAGAGTACAGCCCTGGCACGGCGTGCTGGAGGACGCCACGGCCCAGCAGATACAGGGATCGCAATAGAATAGACGGGACAAGGCCCAGAAACAGCGAGTTCAAACCATCGCAAACACAGTGGACAGTAGGAGGATAAGTTTGTCAGGGTGGGGCCCCAAGGGCTAAGGGCCAATAGCCATAGGAAGCAGGCCAGTTGGCGAAAGCCGGGTAAGTGGGCAGCACACCCTCAACCAACAATTTCTTGATTAGGCAACCAACCGCCCCGTGACCCACGCTGGGCTCCCGAGGCCGCCCATCGGCCATGACCTCAGTGGTCTGCTGACTCCGATCGGCCGGCCAGATATCGGCAGCAGGCGACTGGCGAGCCCAAGGTCTAGGGTCCCGTCCAGGGTCCCGGACCGGATCCAGGAGCCTCTGGAAGCCAGAGGGAGTGAGATGGAGGAGGATAAGATTGTAGAACAAAAGCTAGAGCATATAATGTATTTTGTGACTGCGTCACGGCAAAAGCCCGGCAACAGCAGCCCGATTGGCCACAAGGCACCATTTGAGCGCCAATCACACGACTCCTCCAACCATAAACCTAATCAAAGCCGGGCGATCCTACAACTGGCCGTCCGATTGCATCAGTCCCTATGTGGTTCATGTGGTTTCTGATGTCATGTAGGTCGCTCAGCACTCACGATAAGATAACCTTATCACCGGGGAGGTATTAATTAGGGACTAAAAATAAATAGGGATCGCTGGTCGACCAGCTCTAATTTACTGTAGCGCAACCGGGCCGCGGCCGCTGCAAACGGGCCATTGTCAGGACCCACCGCCAAATTCCAGTGGTTTCGTTGGGCCCAAACAACTCCTCTCTTCCCACCCCCTCGTCACGGCAACTCTAAAACATCCCCGTTGACCCCAGCCCACCCCAAAAAAGCTGGGGGGAATTGCCAGGGGGCAAGGGTAGAAGTATCTGGAAGTGCGCGAACCCGTACCCCGTGCGAGGTCTGGGCAGGGGCACTGCTGGTGTTTGTTGTCGGTTAAAGAGTCAGGGGATCCCAGCGAGCCCGCTCTTCTCCATCTTATTGTAACTACTCTTTCCCCAACTCAACCAATCTCCCCTCCTTCCCTCCCTTTCCACCCCTCACATTTATTGTGCGACACACGTCCCCTGTGAAGGATACCAATCCCTTTGTACCTAGGTACAGTTGCTCCACCTCTTGCCCACCTTCGATTCAGCTCCGTGTGGCAGCCAGTCTACTGCATTTCTGTGACTGACACTGCTCATTGTGTGCTCCTTGTTACCAGTGTTTTCTGAGATAACTGTGGTTGTCTCTGATTCCCAATGTCGACAAGCATTTCTGAGCCATCTCTGTTGAATGGCCGCTATGAGCCTGTGACTGTGCTCAATAAAGGTGCTTATGGTGTAGTGACCCTTGTACGTGACGTCCGCTCTGGAAAGCTCTATGCTGCAAAATGCATCAGAGCCCGTGGATCTAGTGTTGAAGCCGAATCAATCCCTCCCGCTTCCGCAAAACACAACCGTGATGATTCTACCGCCGTATCCGTCGCCTCGTCCGCGGCGTACTCGAGAATTACCTCTGAATGTAGCATTGGCACTGCTAGATCAGGGGCTGTACATGAAGTCGCCATCCATGGCGTGCTGGGTTCCCACCCCAACATCGCTTCCCTCGTCGACCACTTTGAGGCCGACGGCGGAAACTACTTGATTCTAGAATATTGCGCGGGAGGTGACCTGTACGAAGCCATTCGCAACGGCGACATTAATTCCCCCGCCCGCATTAAAGATTTGATGAGCCAGCTTATTGACGCTGTCGCTCACTCCCATGCCCAGGGTGTTTACCATAGAGATATCAAGCCCGAGAACATCCTGCTCGGCGCTGGAGGAACTACTTTAAAGTTGGCTGACTGGGGTTTGGCTACAACAAGTCGCATTTGTTCGGACTTTGGTGTGGGCTCACGCCAATACATGGCCCCCGAATGCTTTGATGAGCGCGCTCGCTCATATGACGCAGCACAGGCCGATATTTGGGCCGTAGGTGTGTGCCTGCTCAATGCCTTGTTTGGACGTAACCCGTTCAAACAGGCTTCTCAGAAAGATCGTCTGTTTACAGACTTTGCTGCCACCCGTGAGGCGTTGTTTGACATTTTCCCTACGCTCTCTCGTGACGTGTTTGGTGCACTCCGTCACTCCCTTACCATCGACCCTGAGAACCGGTCTCTGGCTTCTCTGCGGTCTTCTCTTGATGAAATCCACACTTGGACCACCGAAGATGAGTATGATCTGTTCCATTCTGAAGACGAGGATTACGATGCCACCTTGGCTGCTCATGAACATTTCGATACATCATCCGCCGCACCCATTGCCATCACAACAACCGACAGACAGCCATTGCGTGTCCCCACTGCTGTGGCCATGTCTCTATCGCCACTTAGCTCCTGGGATCGCCGGGAACAATATACCCCTCCCAACGCACGTCGGTTCAGACCTTACAAACTTGGTCAAGTTGAAGAGGCTGATACTGAAACCGAAAGGGAGTTCAGTGACGCCGATTCCAGTGAACATATATTTGCCATGGAAGAATTGAACAACAGCCGTGGACCTCTCGGCGATGTGTTCGACATGGAGGACCCGGAAGTACCTAGTGACTTGCGGGATGCTTCTCCGCCCTCACCTCCATCATTGTGTGAGTCCGGAGGCAATGATCCTGATAGCGAGGACAGCAAGGATGGCAAGTTAATGAGTGATGCCTTCTTTGCCGGCTCGCTTCCTGCCTATAACTATTCCAAGTCATGGGCTGACGAGGATGACGACTACTTTACTGAAGCACTACAGGCTAGTGTCCATCAGTACCCTCAAACCACATTTCATCAAGCTATGACGATGCGGAAGGGCCGTAACCCCGCGGCTTCTCCGTTTTCTGTAAGTGCGCTTTCTCAGAGTGTTTCCGGCCGGTTCGTTTGAACCTCGTGCCGTTCTGCATGTGGTGTATATATGTATGTAGATAATGAATTACGACCTTACACAAATTTGTTGGCTAGTTACGGATAGGCGGATTATATACAGTGGTAAGTTATCTGTTACTAGGATTCTAGGCACTATGCCCAATTGTCTTCAAGATGCCGGTTCTGCTACCGGTCTAGCGAGATACTCGACATTGCGAATCGTATGAACCAGAATGCTGTCACAGGATTCAGGGAATTCAAAGTCAAAGCTGCCCACAATGATTGGGTACTCGTCAGGTAGCAGATCAAGCTGTTTCAGGAGATTGCCCTCACCAAACGTTGTTGGGATTATTGACGGTGGCCGGCGATTCTTTTCTGGGGGAACGGTACGCCAATGGACCTGCAAACGACGATCAGGAACGTGTGATTCCCGAGAAAGGCTAATACTCAATGGCACCAATTGTGTGTCCGGGGGTACCATTAGGGTCGTGGCCCACAGTTGCAAAAGCTTGATTGACACGCGATAACTGTTTTGACCATGAACATCCACAGCATTGATTTCTGGAAATAGTTTCAAAGTAATGGCCGGGTGGACCAGATCGTAGGCAAACGGCTCATACAGCAAATGAGGAATTGCCGTTTCTATACGATCGACGGTCCGACCCAGGTTGGCAAGTTGCTCCTGGGGGTCAATTCCTTTCGAGAAATATCTCCGGGGCCCGTAGTTCGCCAGATATCTTCTGCTGAGCTCCAGTCCCCGCCATCGAACCATGCTGCGTGATTACTTTGACAATGGGTTAAGGGACACTGGGGGACTAATCACAACAAAGGTATATATCACGATCCGGTAGTGAAACAGAGGATCTATTAGTTATAGCAACATATATTTGATCTAACTAATTCTAAGCAGAAGCATTCCACTTCTTGAACTGGTTAATCAGACCACGGGTAGAGGCGTCGTGGGTAGTAGTCTCACCCTTAGCCTCGAGGTCCTTTTGAATGTTCTTGGCCAGAACCTTACCGAGCTCAACACCCCACTGGTCGAAAGAGTTGATATTCCAGATAGCACCCTCAGTGAAAGTGACGTGCTCGTAGTAGGCAATCAGAGCACCAAGAGTAGCGGGGGTGATCTTCTGAGCAAGAATGGAGGTGGTGGGACGGTTACCAGAGAACACCTTGTGGTTGACGAGGGCAGGGCCAGCACCCTCGGCCTTAACCTGGGCAGCATCCTTACCGACCATCAAAGCCTCAGCCTGAGCAAGGAAGTTGGAGGCAAGCATGGTCTGGTGGAGGTTGTTGCGGATGGGGTTGTGGGACTGGGCAGCCAGAATGAAGTCGGAGGGAATAAGCTTGGTACCCTGGTGGACCAACTGGAAGAAGGAGTGCTGGGCGTTGGTGCAGGGCTCACCGAACAGAACAACACCGGTCTGGTAGTCGACGTACTGGGAAGAGCGGCTGACACCCTTACCGTTGGACTCCATAGAAAGCTGCTGGAGGTAGGCGGCGAAGCGGTGGAGGTACTGGTCGAAAGGAGCAACCAGGTGGGTCTGGGCACCGTAGAAGTTGTTGTACCAGATAGTCAACAGACCACCGAGAAGGGGAATGTTCTTCTCGAGAGGAGTGTGGAGGAAGTGCTGGTCAAGAGCCTCAGCACCCTTGAGGAACTCGTCGAACTTGTCGAAACCAATGTAAAGGGCAACAGAGAGACCAATTGCGGACCAGACAGAGTAACGGCCACCAACCCAGTCCTCGAAGCCGAACATGTTGGCGGGATCAATGCCGAACTTCTCGACGGCAGACTTGTTGGTGGACAAGGCAACAAAGTGCTTGGCAATGTCGGCCTCCTTGGCACCCTTGGAGAAGAACCACTCCTTGGCGGTGGTGGCATTGGTGATGGTCTCGGCGGTGGTGAAGGTCTTGGAGGCAATCAGGAACATGGTGGTCTCGACATCGAGGTCCTTGAGGGTCTCAGCGATGTCGGTACCGTCGATGTTAGAAACAAAGTGGACCTTGAGAGCGCCGGCGTAGGCCTTGAGAGCCTCGGTGACCATAACGGGACCAAGGTCGGAGCCACCAATACCAATGTTGACGACATCGGTGATCTTCTTACCGGTGTGACCCTTCCATTGGCCAGAGCGGACAGCCTCGGAGAACTCACGCATGTGCTCGCGAACGGCCTTGACCTCGGGAAGAACATCCTGGCCGTCGACCTTGAGAGCCTCGTTGCCGTGAGCACGCAATGCGATGTGGTACACAGCACGGTTCTCGGTGGTGTTGATCTTCTCACCGGCGAACATGGCGTTACGGAGCTCCTCAACCTTGGCCTCCTTGGCAAGAGCAATCAGCTTGGAGAGAATCTCATCGTCAATGCGGTTCTTGGAGAAGTCGAAAAGAATCTCAGACTTGTCGTAGTTGACAAAAGTGTGGGAGAACTTCTCGAAACGCTTGGAGTCCTTAGCGAACTCCTCGGGAACGCTGAGGGTCTCGCCCTTGGCAGCGTGCAGAGCCTTGAGATCCTTCCAGGCACTCAACTGAGTGGTGTCGGCAATGGGTTGGAAAGAGGTCATTTCAATGGTGGTACTATGAAGATGGAAAGGGTGGTGGATCCGATGACAGCAATACGGATCAGAGCCTGCATCACGCCGGTGATGTTCACCCCTTACCCACGGGTGACCGCATTCGTATTGCAAATCGCGGGTTTCCGTCCTGCTAGCGGGAGTTGAAACATATTTATAAATTCGACTAGCAATTAGAATATCCGTATAGTGCTTGGTTATGTATTTTGGGTGTGTTTGGGTCTTGTTTATTTGGTAGGGATCGTTCAACTGTGGGTCTTGCCTGAAGACGGCGACCGACAAACGGCCATGAATTGCCACTAAATACATTGCATAAAATATCCAGATTATATAAATAACACTATAAGAATATGGTTTCAAAGTGGAATTGCTTAGCGGAGAACATCCCGGTTGATTTTTCAACCAAAAGCTGTGGTCTTCACGGTGGTGCATGTGATGGTTTAAAGGGCTCCCAAAACAGTCAGATCCCCAAGTGATAGATCAATAGTCGGACTTTTACTAGCAAAAAAGTCACTGAGTTTCAATTGAATGCTTTGTGAGTGTGTGGATACACCTACAGCTGTGGAACGGAGGAACTGTTCATGACGCTCGCTAAGTAGGTCTTGGAGGGTGTGATCTTGATTCGAACGAAGCATTGAGGTGGCCAACCATGAGAACCGGTCTATGGTTGCCACTCCAAGATCTTTATGCTTTGTTAAGGAGTAAGAATTTTGTCCTTTTGCTGCCGAACCAATACAGGTAACGTTAGGAGCCCTAATATATCGACCCATTGTCCCCGACTGGCATGAATCTGTTACCACCAGCAAATTCTTGTATCTCCGGCGTTGAAACATTTCATCAATTGCGCACGCTAAGCTCTTGGATGTTAGGAACGTATTGTCCTGGAATTTGATCAAGCCGTCATTGCCATGGCCAGTAACATATAGGAGGACGTTGTCGTGCTCTGTGCTCAGGAGTCTCTTTGACCTTGGTATAGTCTCATCCATTCGATTTGTGAGAACACTATAAAGTGAATTGGCTGTAACTTCTTTGCCTCTATAGTCAGTTTCAATTTTCCGGCCCAGATCATTCTCCATCTGATTATCTTCGTATTGTCTACCAGGAAATGGATTACGAGCATCACATGGTGTGCTACCAGCAAGCATTAGAATAATATGAGAGTCCGTAATTCCTTTCTGTTTGATCTCTTGATAAATGGCTAGCACGTCACTGCTGTGCCGGTAGTCGTGCCATGAGCTAGATGCCCCTACCAATACGGCCCAGTTTTCAGCCAAAGCAGTACAAGGAAGAACCATCAAACCAAGTAAATAAGCCAAATCCATTAGTGATGATACTGGCTTCCAGTAAACACAACCATGCCTCTGTGGTCAAATAGTCTATCTTGGCATACGCATAGTCATGCAGATTTATGCAAGCCTTCGAGATCAGCTATCCTGGTATCTTGACATTACGTGCTGAGTCAAATGGCATTGTCGGTGTCGAAGACATTGGCGAGTTTCTGGGCCTTTGGACTCTTAAATAATGTTCTATACTCTGTGATTTTGTCTGCCGCAGCAGACTTGGTGGATCCTACTACCCCCAAGGCCCTGGTATTACTTGCCGACATTGTCCCCGGATTTCTGGTAAAGCTCACAGCACCGTTTTATATCCATCTAGTGCCTTATCGTTATCGAATTGGATTATTGGTGATATTAAGTGTTTCAGGAATGATTCTTGTGTCTGCAGCACCTTCTAGACCTGTAAGATTGTTTGGCGTGGCCATGTCGTCCTTATCAGGCGGTGTCGGCGAGCTAACGTTCCTGCAGCTGACCCATTTCTATGGTGTAGATGCTATCAATGGATTCAGTTCAGGTACTGGTGCTGCTGGACTAGTGGCCAGTTTTGTCTACATGGTCTTTACAATCTGGTTCCACATTGAACCGCGTATTGTTCTCGCGTTGTTTAGTATTCTGCCTTTTGCTTTCGTGATTGTCTACTCGAGGGTCTTACCGAACCATGAATACAGCTCGGTCACAGAAGATGAAGAACAAGATATTCCACTTGATCCCATATCTTTGAAAGAAGCGTTCTTTTCGACGCTAAATAGAATCAAACCGTTGATTCTGCCCTATACGCTACCTCTCACTACAGTGTACATTGGTGAATACACGATCAACCAGGGTATTGCCCCCACGCTACTCTTTGACCCTAAAGACATGCCATTCAAAACATTCAGAGATGTCTATGTGACATATGGCGCATTGTACCAGATTGGTGTATTTATTTCTCGGTCGTCTGCCCCATGGTTTCGCGTACGCCAGCTGTATCTACCAGCAGTGTTGCAGACCATCAATCTTATTATTTGCATCCTGCAGTCATTATTTATGTTCATCCCCTCGATCTACCTCATGTTTATTCTTGTTTTCTATGAAGGGTTGCTTGGCGGTCTTGCATACGTGAATACATTCATGCTAGTTTCAGAGCAAGTCAAGTTGTCCGAACGAGAGTTTGCCATGGGTGCTGTTGGCTTGAGCGACTCTGGTGGAGTTGTAATTGCTGCGGCCATCTCCATGTGGCTGGAGCCTGCTTTATGTGGCTATCAAGTCGGTACGGGCCGTCCATGGTGTCGGGAAAGGTAGTCTTAGACAACTATATAATTTATTAGATTTATGCTTCTTTGGGGGGTACAAAAGACTTGGAACGCTCCTTGTCCTTTTTCTCCTTGGCAACCTCGCGCTCCTGGCGCTTCTTGTCCAGCTTCTTTTTCTCCTTCTCTTCCTTGGTAAGGAAGTACTCTCCGCTCTCGATCTCGAGATCGATCTTGCGGGGCTGTTGGACGGGAGGGAAAGGAGTGTAGACCTTCTTCTCGCGGACCTTGAGAGGCTTCTTACGGGCAACGTTACGCTTCTTGAACTGGGGCAAGAAACGGCTCCAGTCTTCGTTGGCGAGCTCTGGACGCTTGGCAAGCTCACGCTTGATCATCATCTCCTTGACATGATAAATAGGATGAATGTTCTTCATGCAATCTTCAACAACACGTCTGACTTCCTTGAGACCCTTGAAGCCACCCATGGCAGACACGGTGCTACCTTGAACCAGGATGTAGCACTTTGTGAGAAGCTCCAGAGCTTTAAGGGTACTACCATTAGGGCCAATAAGACGCTGTCTGCGTTTGACAAAACGCTCCTTGTTGGCAACAAAGCCACCAATTTTAATAACATCACATGCAATATCGTCCTGAAGAATCTTCACGGCCTGAGGGAATGGAACTGAACGGGCCAGCAGCTTGATGAGATCACGAGCCTTGAGAATAGCGGCGGGATCGTAGGTCTTACGGGTGGTCTTAACGGTCATTGAACCTTCAACAAGATTCAGCTGGCAGGCAACACCTTTACCTTCCAGGGATTTGGTGAGATCACCCCAGATCTGTCTCAAATAGTTTTCTCTGTACTTGGGGAACAGGGTAGCAAAGCTACTTTCCTCCAGGAAGGGCTGGCCAGAAGCCAAGTCCTCGGGCTTGAAAGGCTCCTCGGTCCACTTATCAACGTCGGGTGTATCCCACGGCTTGTCTTTATTATGTGTGGAAGGCATGTTGAATGGATGTGGATGCTCCTAATATTTTTCTTGGTGCTAGGAAATTTAAATTTTTAAACCCATCACGTGACTGTATTCAGTAACCCACCTGCATGACGTCCTATCCATGCATCCTGGAGGCATATTGTCCAGAGCTGACTGGCTCACATTGTGGAAAAGTTTATATAGTTGAATAAATATGCAATTAGGTTACTTACGTCCCGGAACTTTCTAGCTAGGGAGTGGACTGAACTGGCTCCTTTTCGTTCCAACCCATCGCATAACCGCTGCGAGCCATCTCCTTGGCAAAAGTCCATGTTGAACCGCCAGAGTGAGAGTAACCGCGAAAAAGAAGGACCCCTATGGTGGTGTTATCCCGGGAATTGTTTGACAAATACATCAGACGAGACACCATGGTAACTGGATCATTTTCTGTTTGGAGATCCTCCAGTGCTCGTCGCTTAGATACTGCATCCCAAAGACCATCGGTTGCGATAATGATGAAACTATCCTCCGCATCACCTTCACATCTCTCTATCCAGCTTATGAACGGGTGGTACGAAACAGCTGGCTGGAACTTGTGGTCACCCAGACTTCTTGTAAGAGCCAGTTGCCCGTCCACACGATTCCCAATGATCGTTCCACCCTCTTCAAGCACGATTGCAGCCTCATGCAGACCATCATCAACTCGATGGCTCTCCGTGAGCACAATTTTCTCGCCATCCCTTGAGTACACCATGTGGGAATCACCGACATTTGCCGCATATATGTGAGTTTCCGTTAAGAACAAGATGCTGCAGGTTGTACCTGAATCACCGGCAACGGCCCTAAGATCCCTATTCGCTTGTTCAAAAGTCTCAATCAATGAGTCAATGATTGTATTTGTACGCAGATAGGATAAGAAAATATTGTATATTTCTTTTTTACACCATTCAGAACATTGGTCGCCGTTGTGGCCATCAAAAATGCCAACAAACACATGATCTCTGGTCGTATGGACGCAATAGGTATCTTCTTGGTATTTTCGTTCTCTCTGCTCTTGGTCAAAATGAATCTGGACATTAGCAGCCAAACCAGCTAATGGAGGGGGCATTGGTACTGTGGGGGGACGAGTACGGTTTATATAGCGCGTCTTGTGTCGCAAGATGTCGCTTGGGACATGTGCACTTGCAGCACCGAGCCAAAGCACAATTCAGAAACAAGAATCATTTAGCTCCTAGCCATTGAATCATTCGTTGTTTCATTTGCTTTGTTTTCCCCAATTCCCCGGTGACTCTAAGCTCCAAACATTTCATGAACATCAAGATGGGACCTGGGACAGATCAACCGAAAATGACCAAACCTGTGCTACCAAAACCCATATTAGAACCTGAAAACTAAAAATTGACTTGTTCCTGTTTCCAAGTTACATAGTTTAGGACACGATATATAGTGTAACTTGGTGATGCCGCCCACCAAATCATACATATCACCATCTCGGCGATTTGGAGCTTTGTCATGCTGGTTGTGGTGGCCCTCGTAGCGGCCAGGTTCGTCTTGACTTGGCTGCTTCCAGGATTACCTGAGTTTCTCGATGAGCGAGTGGAAGTCACTACCCCGGTATCTTCGTATACACGACTCCAGGAGGGTATTTTCTTGTTGGCCCATCGCATCTCGCCATATTCCGGTGACGTGTTCTACCAATCACCACTACTACTAGGGCTCTTTTCTGCCGTTCCACTGTACCCAATTCTTGTGTCAGGGCTCTATGCATTGGTAGATGCCATTGCTGCACTCCATTTGATGCGGATTGCCCGTGCTCGCCCGAGCCGGTCTTACTCGCCCGAGCTGGTCGCCATTCTGTATTTGGTGAACCCATTCTCCTTGCCTGGCTCACTGGCCCGGTCTACCTCAGTTTTCACCAATGCGTTGATAATTGTTTCTATTAGTTCTGCTGTTGCTGCCAAACCTGCGCGGGCCGTGGTTTTGCTGGCACTTGCCTCAGTTTTGTCTTGGTACCCCGCTTACTTGTTTGTACCCGTTCTGGTTCTGGCTGCACAGCATACCTATAAAAGACACACGCTGGTATGGCTTGTAACCTTATTTTTCGGGGCCATTGGCGTCTTTCTGGGACTCAGCTATTTGCCGGTGCTATCTTGGGAGTTCATTCCCAAGGTTTATGGAGCCCAGCTGCTCCTCAGTGATCTCACCAGACCGAACCTGGGTTTATGGTGGTACTTTTTCATTGAAATGTTCCCCGTATTCAGACCGTTCTTTTTGGGAGTCTTCCAGCTTTTCGTGGCAGTATTCCCTATCCCCCTAACTCTTCGGTTCCCCCACGAACCGATATTTGCAATCACTTGCGTGCTGGGACTTCAAGCAGCTTTCAAGCCATATCCTGAAGTTGCCGATATTGGCCTATTCCTCACCGTGCTTGCTTTGAACAAGAAGGTTGTTGAGCTCATGCGCTACAAGCTGTTTGTTGTTCTGGGGCTGCTATACATGGGCGTCCTGGCCCCCACGTTCTACAACCTTTGGATCTTCGTGGGCTCCGGTAATGCTAATTTCTTTTATGCTATCACGCTTATTTACTCACTCACCATGGCATTGGCCTTATCTGAGGCAGTATGGGCGGCCGTTCGGCTGGATTACGACGGCGGCCACAGCAAAACTCTTATGCAAATTTAGTCGGAAATAAACACGGCCATCACCATAGATAGGCGGTTATATATTAAAAAATAGAGTGCAATCAATTATGTTCGAGCTGTCTTGCCGGCTTCAGATTGTGGAAAACACCGTTCCGGTAGTCTAAGCGGGTCTGTTTCATTTCGTCGTCGGCGCTGGTGACAAAAGGACCTCTGGCTACAATAGGTTCATCAAGATAAGGGCAGGCAAGCACAACGGCCTCAATTGGCTCAATGGCATTGATTTCAACCAGTGATCCAGCGTGCTCTAGTACAACCACTTCCTTAGTCTCTGCAACACTGTTGTTAACCTTTGCTTTGCCGCGACGAAGTAAGATACCCGAGGTCCAGCCATCTGGTATTTCAAACTGCACAGTATTTCCCTTTGGTATTCTAAGGTCCCAAATATTCTCCTGTAGGAATGTTTTCACGGGACTTTTCTTGTCTTGGAATTGGCCGGCAACCACCCGGACTTCACTTCCGTCCGGTAACTCTAACCGAGGGAGGTCACCATCTGGGATTGTTTGATAGTACGGATCAGTATACTTATGCTCACGAGGAAGATTAACCCAAAGCTGTACAGCCTCAAAAATACCCCCTGATTTAGTGAACTTGTCAGAATGCATTTCTTGGTGCATTACCCCGGATCCGGCAGTCATCCATTGAAGACCACCTGCTTTCAGAACACCACCGCATCCACCGCTATCCTTATGTGCAACCTCACCACTATAAGAAATTGTTACCGTCTCAAAGCCCCGGTGTGGATGCATTCCAATGCCTCGAGGTTCCTGGGCTGGCTCAAACTTATAAGGAGCCGAGTAGTCCATCAACAAGAACGGATTCAGGTGTTTGCCTAGATCATTAGGGCCCCATAAATTATTGACTGGGAATCCATTTCCAACCCAGCTCAGTGGCTTGGGTTTAAGAATCTGATGAACCACCTTTAATGTTTTTGACATCAAAAAGTTGCTGTTCCTGCGGAAGACCCAGATGTATTTGTGATTAATTGAAATCGAGCTTCGGAAGCCCGCGGTCATGTGACTACAAAATCGATGATGACCTAATTGGATTTAACGCTATCCTCGAATGGCCAGGCTCTGCCAATTCAGAAAGACTTGTTTTTGCACAGTTCATCATGTCTATACTGAACCCCAAGCCATTTTTGAGAGAACTAACCGGCAAAAAGGTCGTTGTTAGACTCAAGTGGGGTGCCACAGAGTATAAGGGAGTCCTTGCCTCTGTTGATTCATATATGAACTTACAGCTGGATCAAACAGAAGAATTTATTGATGGTGAAAATAAAGGCTTGCTGGGCGAGGTCTTGATTCGCTGCAATAATGTATTATGGGTTGGAGAAGACTTGGTTGGCAATAACTAGTCGAACCCGCTATTCTTATTTATATAGACTCTGCATGTGGGAATGCACCTGCATAGTACTGCATTTGTATAGCTAATTTCAAAATCCTGTCACGAATTAAGACAAGCTACATTACTATCGGATATTGAATGCCTGAACAGAATCCGACGCGCGCAAGCCCGTCGCTGTCGCTGGCGCAGTCTAGGCGTCCATTAACTCCTTTGGTTCGAAATGGTAGCAACACCAGCATAATTCGTTATACCGAGCCGCAATTAATGGAGCGCGCAAATAGCAAATCATACCAAAATATGCCCGCACCATGGCAGCCAACATCTCCTAGTTCATTTATGATTTTTAGTGATGAAGAAATGACCTCTCCCGAGGATGCCACTGTTTTCTCCCCTCCGGCGCAAGGCATGGTTGAAACACCGTCCACTGAAATCAGTAATGCTAATGTGGAGGCACCTTATCCGAAGCAGATGCAAGCAAACTTGGCCACCGAGTTCAACAATGATATGACGAAGTTATTTACCAAAATGCTCCAGGCCCATCACCAAATCGAGGTAAAAGGAACATATGTTTCGTCATTTGGAGAGTTTCTAGATTTGCTGTCAAAGTCCGTTGACAAGTATGGACTGGAGGCACCACTATGCCCCATAAGCGAAGGCCAAGGCAATCCTGTTCACTATGACCATTTCTGGATCATTCCGTTTCTTGAACCATTCTTGGAATTACCAAAACCTGCTACCCTAGCTCATCAAAACGTGTATACGCAAATTAACGTGTTCCTCCAGACTCTACTGGAATCCAATGGTAGCACTGAATTTTTTCAGAGCTGTATGGAATCACTCTGGTACAAGGTCACCGAAACACTTGCTCATCAAGATCCAAAGATGGCCCATGTTGCTTTCAGAACGGCATATAGAATGCTGTCCAGAACGAATCTCAACTATGAAGTGACATGCAGTATGTTACTATCGCGGTGGACTGTTCCTAATTATTCCCACTCCTCTATGGCACTATTCCGGAAGCTTTGCTTTCAGCTCTTAGGGCTGACCATGGAGCGCATGATGGCAAATCCAAGCATTTACAAAGTAAACAAGCATTCAATTGATGCTTGTTTACGCTCACTCACTACTGCAAAAGTGGCAGAGACCGACATCGTAGTCCGTTGGGCAATAGATGCAGAGATCACCAAATATCATGAATCGCTGGCGGAACTTGGAACTGGGAACGAAGATTGGACGTTTGCAGAAAGGTCTATTCTGTTTAATCCACCCCTTCCAACGCGTTCTGATCCTGATGGTTATGAACCTATTCTGCAACTTGGTCAGTTAATGGCACCTATTCAACCGTTGACTCCAACATGGAATGAACGTCGCAGGGGAAGTGAACTTCTAAGGTCCAAAGATGCGACTATACCACCATCTAGGCAGGGTGTTCCTGAACAAATGTCTGGTCTGAATAAAAGGAAGCGGCGTAGAGATAAATGGATGTCACCATTGTTTCGGTTGTTTGGAACTCCACGAAGTTGAACGGGAGTGTCTGATATCCCAGAAGAAGCCCAGCTGGTACTGCATCAGCAGTAATGGTAGGCTGCTGCGATTCAATTATGACTTGAAGTGCACATCTTGCATCTAGAAGTAAGTCAAGTTACTTTCGTATATATTATAATTATTATCATTAAATATTCATAGGTACATAGCTAATATTAATAGGCAAAAAATAGCTGCTAGTAGTAGGCAGGGCAAACATGTCGTGCAATATAGATGACATGAATATTTGGGCATTAAGAGATCCTAAATTTTAAGTTAGACATTGATCATTATCAGGCTCTTCATGGCCGGTTACACGTGATCTGAAGATGCAGCAACCTGCGGGATCTCTGCAGCAAGGTACGCGGGCCGAAAATATAAATAAAGGCAATGCTCCACCCAGCTCATCCAATTTAATTCATCATGGTATTAAGTGATCCCAATTTGGAAGGTTTCAACATTGTCCAGGAAATGTTGCGAATGTTTTGGAATAGACATGAGCTGGCATTCAAGCGGACAGACAGATCCACAGGTGCCGATGACGAGGGTCGCTACTTCGCTTGGCCTGTAGCTATAGGTGTCCAAGCAGTAGTTGATGCTGCCAGAGTTAATCCGCATTATAAAGAGCTTGTCGAAGAAACAATGCAATCATTGGGTGCATTTTATGACGTTAAAAAGCACGCATACACTGCGTCAAATTATTTTGACGGTAACAATGATATCTACTACGATGACAATGCTCAGCTGGCATCTGCCTTAATCACAGCATTTGAGGTTACAGGGGATAAACGGCTTTTGGATCTTGGAAGAGACAATGTTCATTTCTTGATGACAGGTGCAGGAACCAAATATGGCGGTGTTCGTTGGCATGTGGAGAAAGAAGTATACAATACTGTGAGCGCTGCGGAGGTGGGAATTGCCGTTTTACGTCTTGCCAGGCATAGCGAGGGAAGAGAACAACACCGACTCATTGAGTTCGCTAAGAATTGTCATGACTGGTTATTTGAGAAGATGCAGGACAAGAGCGATAATCTCTTTTTTGATGGCATTGAAAGTGATGGCAGCGTCAACCAAATGAAGTGGTCTTACAATCAGGGTACACCCATTACACTTTCTGCGCTTCTTTATAACTTCACAAACGATGAGAAATACTTTGAAGCAGCACGTAGTCTTGCAAAAGCTGCTGCTGATCCAGGAACGGCCATCTTCGATCGTGATACCCCGAATTATGAGAATCGTTACTACCGTGATTCGCTAAAGTTCTACCAGCTTTTGGTTGAGGGATTTGCTGATTATCTCTTATTTTTCGGAGAGAAAGACCCTGAAACTGCAGAGCAGATTATGGATGTTGTCAACCGTCATTTGTTCTACATTTACAGCTACTTGCGTCTTCCAAACGACCGATCTCAATACAATGGCACACTTGAACTTTTCCGACTGGATGAGGCTCGCTATGAAATATTCAAGAAAATGACCGCGGAAGACAAAAATTATGAGCCCCAAGCAGAAGAGCGGGAAGACAATGATGTTCACAAAGAAATGGCAGCTAACTTTATGAACATGGCATCAGCTGCTCGTGTGTTTTTTCAAAGCGCACGTATCGTACCGAAAGTCAAGTTTTAATATATTTGATTTGGACTACACAGATTATTCGCTATAGTATTTGTTTCTAAATTTCGACTTAGTATCCTTGAAGATCCTCTCAGCAGGTTGTGGTGGGTTTACTCATCACATCATGTCGGAATCCATGGAGGTGGAGATGGAGATGGCTGGCACTGAAAACCAGGTTGCTATTGAATCTGCAGCCGAAGTGCCTAGCGGTGAACAACAAAATATCCAGGAAACATCCCAGGAGCCCGCTATTGAGGCACCCCAGGAGTCTGTCCCCGAGACTAATGGCGATGATGTTATGAACTCAGAACAGACTGAGGAGACGAACAGTGCATCAGAAATCAGGGCGAATGCCATCTTTTTGACAGGTGTCAACACTTTGACTACAAAAGACGTCGAAAATTTCATTGAGCACTATTATGAGTCTCCTTTCTACATCGAATGGATTGATGACGACAGCGTAAATATTGTATATGACGATCCTGAGGACGCGTATCAGGCTCTTGTGGCCATCACATCAGAAATTGAGTTTGCAAATAACGAACGCATTGAACCCAGCCAACTGCGCTCCACTCGCGCGCATCCGAAGAAAACAGTAACCCTGTCGGCCCGGTTCTCAACTCTCAAGGATAAGAAGACGGAACGCAGTCGTGAAAAGAGCAGGTTTTATCTTATTAACGGTGCACCTAGCAGAAAAGAGGACAGAATCAGATTTGGTAGCGACCGGTCAAAGCCTTTGAAGTACGGAACTCGCAACATCGATCTTCTGCCTGGCCGTAAGTCGAGCAAAGATGACTTATTCCCTGAAAAACTCAAGCCTACCAAGAAGATCCAAAAGGCCTTGGAAAGAAAACGTGGTCGCAAAGGCAAGTCAAGTGCCCCCGACTTGTTTGCCCATCTTGCTCGTGACAACAAGGCTGAAAAGCCCAGCACAAACACAAACACAAGCATTTATTCCAATATGGATTATTAGGATGTAAATATTACCTTGATTTAATTAATTTTTAAAATTTTCTATAAACCAGCGAAATTTTGCTTCGAAATATTTTGGATTTCATAGATCTACAATTTGGATTTTTTTTTGATCTTGTGACATAATGTCGTCCAAGACTAAAAAGTCTGGGTCGGATAAACCAAAATCGACCAAAAGCAGTACAACTGCGCCTACTGGTCCATCTGAACTTATAGTTCGTCCTTCTGGAACAAGTGGGCTCAACTCTTCAAAAGTTTATGTGAACTTGGATACATTGAGATCGCTGGAAATTGATGCAGGAAGTTTTGTTCAGATCTCGACATCTCCAAATGTGGTGGGTGTTGTTACACCAGCTAGTGCCGAGGCTGATGTTGTGAAGGTTTCCTCTGAATTGCGCAAGATTTCAGGTATTAGCTTGGGTGACAAGATTCGTTTGGCCAAGGTCCCGCGTCCTGAATACGCAGGATCAGTGCACATTTATACAGAAGCAGCCATAGATGACAAGGCTGTCAAAGATATGTTACAAGAGATATCAGTGGTTAACCTGGGACAGAATTTCAATGGCATTACAATTACTGGTTTACTTGAAAGTTCCTCTACGGATGCAGATGTTGCTGCCATGGACCACGCATTGGAGAAGCTGAGTCTCAGTCCTCAGTCCAAGACCAAGCAAGCGGTACCCATGAGTATCAATGGTTCAACAAAGATTGTTTTCTCCTCGCAAAAGCCTCCTCGGTCTCTTACTGTTGGATATGGTCATATTGGTGGACTGGATAGAGAGATCAAAGCATTACGCTCAAAGATTGAGCTGCCCCTGAATCGTCCTGAGCTTTTTGAACGGTTTCAAACACAACCTGAGAGAGGATTCTTATTATATGGCCCCCCGGGTACTGGTAAAACGCTGCTTTTGAAGGCTGTTGCGAACGAGACGGAAGCCCATGTTGTAAGAGTTAATGGTCCGTCGCTATACTCCAAATATTTGGGACAAACAGAATCTCAACTTCGTGATATTTTTGAGGAGGCTCAGAGATTTGCCCCAGCAATTATTTTTATTGACGAGATTGATGCATTGGCACCCAAACGTGATGGTGATGAGAGCGGTGAGACTGAAAGTCGCGTTGTAGCAACGCTTTTGACGTTGATGGATGGAATGAGCGCCGGTGGTCGTGTCGTAGTTATTGGTGCAACTAACCGTCCCAACACACTTGATCCCGCTCTGAGACGTCCTGGTCGGTTTGGCCAAGAGATTGAAATCGGTATCCCTGATGCCACGGCACGTAAGGCTATCCTTGACCTCCAACTTGAACACATGCCTCACCATTTAACAGCTGCTGATATCACCGAATTGTCGAGTAAAACCCACGGATATGTTGGTGCAGATCTTGAGGCTCTCAGTCGCGAAGCTGTCATGACAGCTATTGAAGCTGGTATCTCAAAGGAGTTGACAGATGATAATATGTTTGTGGAAAAGAGCCACTATGACCATGCATTTACTGTAGTCCGTCCAAGTGCTATGCGGGAGATTTTCTTGGAGACACCAAAGGTTCACTGGACTGATATTGGTGGTCAGGAATCTGTGATCCAGCAGCTCAAGGAGACTGTTGAGTGGCCCCTGAGACACCAGGCTAGCTTTGAGCGTCTCGGAATCACACCTCCTCGTGGTGTTCTCTTATATGGTCCTCCAGGTAACTCCAAGACATTGCTTGTGAAAGCATTAGCCACTGAAGCGGGTCTCAACTTTTTGGCTGTCAAGGGACCTGAAATCTTCAACAAATATGTTGGTGAGTCGGAGCGTGCAATCCGCGAAGTATTCCGCAAGGCTCGGGCAACATCTCCCAGTATCGTTTTCTTCGATGAGATTGATGCACTGAGTGTTTCCCGTGGTGGTGACGCTGGTAGCAGTGGTGATAGAGTCCTGACCTCGCTGTTGAACGAGATGGATGGTATTGAAGCACTAACCGGTGTTGTTATCATTGCCGCAACAAACAGACCCGATGTGATTGACTCCGCACTGATGCGGCCCGGTAGATTGGACCGCTTGATCTACGTGTCACCTCCTGATCTCGCTGCCAGAAGACAGATTCTTCTCATACAATTATCAAAGATGGCTGTTGATGAATCCGTTGATATTGACATACTTTCCACGCAGACTGACGGTTGCTCTGGTGCGGAGGTGGTCAGTCTTTGCCAAGAAGCTGGACTTTTGGCGCTCAACGAAGACGTGGAGATCACGGCGATTCGTCAAGAGCATTTTGATGCTGCATTGGCCACTTTGCGTCGGAATATCACTCCGGACATGCTCAAGTACTTTGAGAGTTTCGCTGCTCAGTAATTTAGTTACATTAGTCTAATTATATATTCACCCACCTCAACGACGATGATCTCTACATGCATGCAGTACATGGCCAAGGACCTGATAAAGGGGCAAGGGTCGATTGAGTACTTGTGGTCCAACCTGTTCTTATGAGTTACAAGACTAGGCATGAGGATTTTGTATCCAATCTAGCAGGCGGAACGATAGGAGAGATATATCAAATTTCTTCTGTGCTTATATTATCTTATGTTGTTTGGTGGTGTTTGTCGAGACACGTTAGTGCAGGCTTTTCGGCCCACGCTTTGGATTTCCTGTTAAACTGGGCGGTATGTCTTGTGGCTGTCACAATTTATGCCAGTAGAATTTGGTATTTGGCAGCATTAATAGCATTGCCAGTTATTTTCACCGGTTTTCCTCGAGGTGGCCCCGTGGCACAGCCCAACGCCAAGAATGCACCATCCGGAACTCCTCGAAAGCCTTTCCTAACCGTCTATCGCGGATCTATGATTATTTTAACAGTGATTGCTATTCTTGCTGTTGATTTCCGAATCTTCCCGCGCAGGTTCGCGAAGGTGGAGACATGGGGCACATCCTTGATGGACCTCGGTGTTGGTTCATTTGTGTTCAGTATGGGACTTGTATCAGCCAAGCCCGTGCTCCAAGAAGCCTTGGATTCCAGCAAGTACAAATCATTTGTGGCACAAATGCGGTCCGCATTGTGTCACTCTGCCAAACTTCTTGTGCTTGGGTTTGCTCGGCTCGTTTCCGTAAAGTTCCTTGGCTACCAGGAACATGAGACAGAGTACGGTACTCATTGGAATTTCTTCATGACCTTAGGCATGCTGCCTCCATTTGTTGCTCTGTTCCAAAGAATGGCATTCAGAATCCCCCTGCTTGTCGTTGGATTGGCTGTAGCATTTGGCTATGAGATCGCTTTGAAGAATACTGGCCTACAAGAGTGGATCCTTGCTGCTCCCCGGTTGAACTTTGTGTCACAAAATAAAGAGGGCATCAGCTCTTTTGTTGGTTATTTGGCTATATTTTTAATAGGCCAGTCGGCTGGTTTGTACGTGTTGCCCCAGACTCTTGGTGAGAAAACATCTTTCTTATACCCTCCGACCCGCCAGCAGCTGCTGAAGCCTGTGAAATCTACCACATATAAGATTGTCACCCGACTTTTTGCTACCAGTGTCTTTTTCCACGCTCTTTTTTTCATCTTGAGAACGGAGACCCAGGTATCAAGAAGACTCGCCAACCTCCCCTACATCACTTGGGTATGTGGCTATAATACTGGTACCCTAGCGATCTTTGCGCTCGCCTCTCATATTATGAATGCTGAAGCCAGTCCGTCGCATTCAACAGTGAACAGTCATGGCCAAACCATGTTCCTGTTAGGAAACCTCCTCACTGGTCTTGTAAATTTGACATTCAAGACCATTGATATGACCCCTCTTAATTCCATTCTGGTGCTGCTGGCTTACGCCTTAGTTCTTTATCTTGCATCATTCATGATCCATCGGATTCTTTAGTCTATATACAGTTCCATAACAGGTATGTAGTTAATAATTCATTCAGCCTTTCGAATCTCCTCTCTTCTTCTCTCCAGTTCCTCTTCAAAACCCTTATAATCCGTATTTTCCAAACCAGGGTCTTCATCAAGGAAACGGCGGCCATTGTCGATATCAGTGTTCTTCTCCACAAGGCCCCAGATTCTGTCCATACGAATCCCACCAATATTATCCACCACATACATTTGGGTCATATTACCACGATCATTGATGTGTACCCAGTTAATCCATCCCTGGCGTCTTTCAACTCTGAAAGTCTGTTTGACTCTGATAGGAATGCCGTAGGTCGAACGTCCAAACAGAGACAGCTTCTCGACCATCAGAGTCTCGTCTTTGGTGAGATTCTCATACGTTTGCGGCTCATCTTTGCGATAAACACGAAATATCCGTGTCACATAATTTCCTGCAAAATATTGAATTAAAGGTAATGGTGCGGCAAGAGGGATCAAGCCAGCAATTGCGACAGCGGTAGACATGCCTGTGACCTCCATACTGAGGTAGCCGATATAGCTACCGACAGCCAAAAATCCCAGGGACCAACGTTTGGAAAACGCAATTTGTGAGGCCAGAGGGCCTGTGTAAAGTGGCTCCTGACTGAGAACCATGTTTGGATCCATGGGTTCTTTGAACAATGTGCCAGGTCTCTTGACCTTGTACAAGAACGCCTCCTCGGGGTTGGAAGGATCAACCTGGGAGGCAACTAATCTTGAACTAGAAAAAAATCTCTTAGAAAGAGCGTGGATAGGTACTTTGCGTCCTAGCATGGCTCAAACGAAAAGTATCACGAGAGCGCTTGAGATCGATCGTTGCTAGTTACCTAAGTTATGGCTCTTGGTAGCTTAGCTGAAGGAAACTAGATAAGAAACAAACAAAATATAAATAAATAGGTTAGAATATCACCATTCATCAAATAGTGAATCATATATATCTTTACCATCATTCAGGTATTTTCCTCTGCTCAATCCATGCTGAATGGATGATTCCCGGCAGATGATGGCAGCCCCGATCCACGCTCCAAGGCTCGACCTGTGGGGGATATCTGGGAGCTGCAAAGTATCATCAACAACATAACTATTCAAAATAGCCTTTCGCAAATCAATGTTAAGCATTTTGGTAAGTTTAGTGATGATCACTGACAGGGGACGAGCGTCATCATCATGTTCTTCCATTGTGGAAAAGGGGAATTGAGTTGCTTGGATTAAAGTAGTAAGTTCTTTCAGATCATAGACAGGCACCAAAAGTATCTCTGTGTCTTGTTTAGTGTAAACCAAACCATTGGTCACGCCAGAACCAACACAACAGCACACCGAGTACGGTAGGAATCCCAATGACGCTGCTCGGAACTCTGATAACAGAACCAAGGCCAGGATTTTCTTGATACTCAAAGGACATAATACAGGCTCAACGATAATAATATGGCACTTTGTAACGGAGACGAGCAGCCTGTCAAACACCTGCAGAAGAATTTCGTGTATTCTTGTACCCAGAACGCCTTTTTCGTGGTCTGATAAACTTGCTAGGTTACTGGGCCAAATTCCCTCAGGATAATCAATAAATATTTGTGGCTTAACATCCGTAGGAAGCCCAGCAACTATTCGATACTGGCTCAACTCTAGCAGAGCCGTCGGCATGGGTCACGTGGCTGATGACGGAAATTTCAGTTCCTCGACATTTGAAGACTATTGAGATTGATTCACTTTTTAATCCCAGGAGGTTTACCTTGTTCTTGGAAAATGAAGTGGTCTTTGAGTAAAATCACTACCTCTTTTGCAGGCATTAGAGTTGGCCTTGCTCGGCCCCACATCGCTACCCCCATGCCTTCTCTTGTTAGAGGTAAGCGTACTGCTCGCCTAGAGCCTAATGCTCGGCGTGTGATCAACATGCTCAGTGTTTTCAGTGCCCGCAAGAAGCAGCCTCGCCGTCTCAAGTTGGTTAAGGAAGACCTTGTTCGTCACCAGGTTATCCAGGCTGCCTGGCGTCTGTTCCTTCGTGATGAGAAGGCTGAGCGTGATTCAAGATTGGAGGGCCAGTACAATAAGATCCAGGAGGCTTGTGAAGAGCTTGAAAAGATTGATGCTGGCTTATTTGCCAAGGCTACCGAGCGTGAAAAGGGCAAGCGTTTCTCCCCTGAGTTGCGTATTCCTACAGATACACCTCCCCGTGAGCCCTGGCATTTTGATTGGAAGAAACCTGAAGCATAAGATGTTTCAAGCACATTAAAATGGGTTCTAACCCAATACTTGCACCCTCTGTGTGCTCGCTATGATATTTTTGGCCTTTACTGGCAGGCAGTGAAAAACTTGTGCATGGGCCACTGCAATTATAATGTACATATGTAAACCAGGCATAATTAAAATTTGCTATGATTCTAATTAACCGAGTATCCTAAAAACTTTATATCCTTTGCTAACTTTCTGGAAACGCTGCTCTGCCAGTCAATAAATTTATTTCTCACGATCTCCTTAATCATCCTTAGCACATGAAGGAGAATCTGAAATTTCGCTTGGATCTTCTACAGGCGCTGCTGGCGAAGGAAAATGACCAGCAAGCCAAGTCTAAACTTTGGGTGACCCAGTTTGCTGCCCTCAAAGCCAAGGCGAACCTTGATCCTGACGCTTTAGAGAAGGAGATCAGACAGATCAAGAGAACATTGGCTGAACGCAAAATACACCATGCTGTGGCTGAAGTCAGACGATCCCTCAAAGTAAACAAATCTGTGGAGGTTTTGAAATTGAAAAAAAGAGCTAAGAACTCGGATAAGAAGAAGAATATCGAAGAAGAGACCGAGGTTGCCAACAAAATCGACATCGAAGATTGGAGCAAAGACATCGTTTACAGACAAGTCCAAAAGTACTTTGACGGTATTGTTCAATACAAAAAGCCCACAATGACCACAGCTGAGTCGAATGTGTATGCTCGTATGTGCAAGGCTACTGCAATTAAGGGTGCTATTGATGCCCTTCTCTCCACCTTGCGTGAATGGTATGAACCCAAGGAGGGGCCTAATGTTGGCAGCAGAATTGAGAAATTGGATGCACAGAAGGCACTCCGCGAAGAAGAACCTATGGTTGTCGAGCAGGATGAAATCCAAACCTACGACCAGGAAGCAAATGAGTCTAAGGCCATCGAAAGGGACACATTTTTCGAAGAAGAGGAGGCTGTTAACGGTCCAGATGATGAACAGGAAGATGATGAACCTGAACATGATGACTTTTTCGACCAGGATATTGAAATTGCTAACACAGACAGCGAAGACGAGGATGCTATCAACCCTGACTTTCCCGGCGGTCTGCCAATGCTGCAGCAAGGTTATGTATCCGGATCCGAAGACGATGAGCCTGAACCTGATGCTGCCCCAGTTCGGAAGAACCGCCGTGGTCAGCGTGCTCGCCGGAAGATCTGGGAGATGAAGTACGGTTCAGGAGCAAAGCATGTTGTCAAAGAGAAGCAGGAGTATGCTAAGAAGCAAGCTCAGAAGGAGCAACGTCGCCAGTACCGCGAACAAAAGGCTAAGGAGTATGAGGCTAAGAAAGAAGCCAAGGCCAAGGCCGCCAATGACATTGAGAGCTTGCACCCATCGTGGCAGGCTAAGATCAGACAGAAGGAAGCTGAGAGAAATGTCAAATTTGAAGGTAAAAAGATTACTTTTGATTAGTGCATTCATTCCCTTCTAAATACTTTTTATTTCATATAGTCATATTATTGCTTTAATTTGGCAGCACTCATTTGCACCATGCAGGACCTTACTTTGCAGCTCCTCCACCACTTACCTTCCGCGCGCGCGCAGAACAACCTGACCATATACCATTACTATGAGTTCGCCAGGTGATTTTTCAGAAATTGACACGAACAGAGATTTTCTCTCATCGTCGGAATCAGCCTCCATACGCCCGCGCTCTGCAACCTATCTCCACAGACTAGGTGAGAAATTAGGAATTCTGCCGGAAACAACTGTACGTCTGGCTGATATTGAGCACGACATACGGAAGTCTCAGCAAGCTATAAGTGAGTTTCATGAAGAGACTCTCGAGTTTGCCAAAATGTTTGGCCAATGGTCGAGCCAGTTTGGCTCAGATCTTTCCCCCAGAGCTAACTACTGCAGCTCTGTGCTAACCTCCTCAGCTGCTAAATGCCAAAACATTGTGGATCATCACGCCTCCTCAGCTATTTCAGCTGTTCAAGAGCTTCAAGAATTGGAGAGGGACAGCGAGAAAATGAATCAAAGCGTGCATCGGTCAACGAAGCGTCTACAGCGGGCCAAGAGCAGAAACTATGGCCCAGAGGTCATCCAGAAACTGGACTCTGACTTGAAGCGTCAGGCAAACTCTAGCAGTGCCGCTCATGGGAAGTTCATCAAAAAAGCATCTGATGCCATACCCAGCAGCTTGGGCATGCTCGTCAAAGAATCCATGATGTTGATGAATGATCTGACCTCAGATTTTTCAGAGGCAATCCGTTTTCTTGATTCCTACATTGCTGCTGCTGATGAAGATGAAGAGGAATTCAATGCTGAGGCCTCTTCTGTGTATCCAACTGACCCTCCTTCGGAGACAGACCACGATTAGCCTGCTTTAGGCTCCCATGGCCGGCATAAGCGAAGTTTGCCAAGACATGGCATCTTAATTTATTTGCTATAGAGTAACGAGTGATATTGAATATAATTATTGAATCTACTGAGCTATATAATTCGATCCAATGAACTGCGCACATTAGCCACAAGCCTCTCTGCAGCACCCAGGCAACCAAATCTTATCTAGAATCAGCAAGGACCCGCATGGCGTCAGGCATATAAACCGATGGTCGGGAGAGAGGCTGATTAATGCTGATTCACTACCCGCCCCAGCTATCGAAGCAGCAGGAACGGGTGATCAAACGGCTAATTGATGATTGGTCTGTGGCTAACGGGCTATGTATGAGGACGCCAGATAGAACAGCGGCCGTCCATGCCCCCGTTACGATGTTCCCGTCGCCCTTCTCCAAGTCTGGTTTCGAAGAAGCGGTGCGCATTCAGACAGCATTCAATGAGCTATATATTGCTGTTTCCCAACATCCCCACTGGTTGCTGAATGCTCTTGATCAGTTGATTGAGCATGATCACTTTACCAGAAGGCTTGTTGAGATCTACAAGACTGTGGAGGCCACAGAACGTACCCAGCGCTTAACCGGTGGTCTGTTCCGGTCTGATTACATGGTGAACCGGTTGAGAACAAACGATACGGGTCGCCAGATCAAGCAGGTGGAATTCAACACAATCTCTGTGTCTTTTGGTGGTCTTTCGACGCGAGTGACCCAGCTTCACAAGTACCTTGCCTCCACAAACCGTGGCGGTACCTTGGTGCACGGCGATATCCCTCAGTCCCCTAGTCTTACTGAGCTTGCCCATGGCCTTGCTGCTATGCATCACGCGTACGTCTATGCAGAGACTCATCATGGTGGCGCATCGGTCATTGATGCCGGTAGTTCGGCGTTGACTAGTGACGATGAGGAAACAGCCGACAACTCCAGTGCCATTACTCCTGGTTCTCCTCGTGCTGATCCCCCTATCGAGTCTATTGAACATCACCCTGAATCATCGGCTGTATCAGTGCTGGTCATTGTTCAGCCAGGTGAGACTAATGTCATGGATCAACGCTTGGTCGAGTTTGAGTTGTTCAACAACCACCATATTGTTGCATACCGCCTCACCCTTGCCGAAGTCGAGGAGAAGCTTAGTTTGACTGAAAACAACCGCCTCGTATTCTTACCTACCGGCAATGAGATTTCGGTTGTTTATTACCGGGCTGGCTATGGACCTGATGACTACCCAACAGAACTCGAGTGGAATGCTCGTCTGATGCTGGAGAAATCACATGCTATCAACTGCCCATCAATTATCACACAGCTTTCTGGTGCAAAGAAGGTACAGCAAATGCTCACCGATCCCAGCATTCTGAGCGAACTTGTGCCTCATTTTGAGCCCCTTGCCATTGAGAAGTTGCTCAAGACCTTTGTGGATATTTACCCACTCGATAATTCTCCTCGTGGTTTGGAGGGTATCAGATTAGCCATGGAATCGCCGGAGAATTTCGTTCTCAAGCCCCAGCGTGAAGGTGGCGGCCATAATATTTACAGAGAAGATATTCCTGCATTCCTGCACAGTATGCCCCGTGAAGCATGGAGCGCATACGTTCTTATGGAACTTATTGAGCCTCCTCGTATTTCCAACAAGATCGTGAGAAATGGCGAGGTCATCTCCGGCCGCGTGGTCAACGAGCTTGGCATTTTTGGCACCGCTGTATGGGATATCAAGACCGGTACCATTCTTAGAAATGAGCAGGCTGGTTGGCTTTTGCGTACCAAGTTGCAATCAAGTGACGAGGGTGGAATCGCTGCTGGTTTTGGTTGCCTGGACTCGGTGCTTCTTAATGCACGCTAAGTTTTGATTAATCTGGCTAATATTATAGCTATCTATAGCAAATTTGTAGGACAAATTCAGTCTAGGAAGAAGCGAATGCGGGACTTGCGTGGTTTATAAGTTTGCAATCCGAGACGCTTCTCGACATCGACGGCCCACAGAGCACCACCGGCGGTGTTGGTGAACATGAATGCCACACCAACAAAAGGGATGGCCTCAAGTGCGGCAGCCACAACACCGAATGCAAAGTACTGTCCACGGCGGCTGCGGACGTAGTTCTTTGATTCGGGTCGGTCGTAGCCCTTGAGCTCAAAGTAGCGGGATTGGCAACGGGTAGCCACATCGGTAGCATCCAGGAAGATCAGAGTGATAGGACCCACGACAGGAATGAAATTCAAAGTCAAGTGGATGAAGATCTTGTACGCCCATTTAGGCCAGAGGATGTTCTTGGGTATCTTTTTGACGAATCCCGTTATCTTGCGCTGGTCAGACTCCTGGCCTTGCGGGCGAAGCTTACCGGCCAGTACCAGTCTATCATGACCTTCACTGGACAAAATAGCATCGAACATGAGCCGCAATGGGGTCGGCATCAGAAACATGGCAGAGAAGAGTTGGGTGAGGGCGATGCTCTGTTGAATCATGGCGATCCAGGCAGTAAAGAGCCCTGTGGGGCCATTGAACAGAATAGCCATAGCGGCTTGAGGAGGATAAAGAAACAAGTAGGCGAGGGTGAAAACAACAATGGTTAATAGGACCTGTGGAAGGATCATTGCAATGAGGCTACCCCACAGAATTGGGTGACGGATATAATAAAGCAGACCGCGCAAAGGATAGAAATAAGTTCCGGAAGAAACAGCCATCAATGGCAATGCCAGTGGCTGAGAGACTGCTCCGACAAGATAATCCAGAACCATGTTGTGGTTTGTTACGGCGGGAAGACAAGTCACGACGCCTCATTACTTTTATATGCATGTCGCCAGATGTCGCAAAACCAAAACGCGCTGGTTCGCGTTTATTACGTTGCTTGACTGTATTGTCAATATCCCAATTTCGTCGAAAATTGTAGAGTTATTTAACCACAAGTGAAATACCACAAAGTAGTAGCATCGTACAAGGAACACATAGACAAATTTATAGAATATGTGTAGATAAACTGGAACCTCTTTTATATTTTGTGTGGTTTATTTATCAAAATATGTGTTAATACGGCAGTTCTATAGCTCTTCACTACAAAACACATCTTGCGATCCTGCAGATCAATGCAAGATTATGCCGAGCAGTAGAGATTCTGCACTGAAGCCTGATCCAAACATCTGAGCCAATATCTATGGCTAGCTTGGCGATATAGCATCGTCCTAATGTAAACTATAATTTCTCTATTGTGTATTTGATCCAAGTAGGCATCCCACACCACTTGAATCACGCCTGGGTTATGGTCACATGACCCCGTCACTCAGAATTCATCGCTTACTAACATAATTTTACCAGGGTCATACGGGCTTTGTAGGGCTTAGGGCTAAACCCAGTCCCATTTATGTCTGAATAACCGACTCTGCCATACATCAACTCATCAAGGAATAGTCCGCTCCAAGCTTAAACTGATTATTTCGAAATGAAGTACCTCGCTGCTTATTTGCTTCTTAACGCTGGTGGTAACGCCTCCCCCTCCGCTGAGGACATCAAGACTGTCCTCGCCTCTGTCGGTATTGAGTCTGACGATGAGCGCATCAACGCTGTCGTCGCTGAGCTCTCCGGCAAGGAGATCCCCACCCTCATCTCTGAGGGTTCTGAGAAGCTTGCTTCCGTCCCCACTGGTGGTGCCGCCCCCGCCGCTGGCGCTGCTGCCGCTGCTGGTGGTGCTGCTGCCCCTGCCGCCGAGGAGGAGGCTCCTGCCGCTGAGGAGGAGTCCGACGACGACATGGGCATGGGTCTTTTCGACTAAGCCTAAGTTATTGAACTTGCATGTTTATAATTAGTTAGTTGAAAACTGTTTCTCATCTAATATCCTTTTAGTAGTATGAATATTTTGCTAGATTTTTTCGCGTATACCAATCTAACAGAGGTAGGGACGAATCTACGAGGTCTGTCAGGGCTGTGGGTCTGGGGTGTTCAACCTCTACCAAGTCTTTGACTGGACTCGAGCTTTATTCTACATCTGTTTAAATCCCTCAATAGTTTGCCAGAGGGCAAGCCCTGTTCAAACCCAAGTCTGAGGACCTGCGGACCTTGACCTATTCCTGGTATGTCATCTATGTGCAGCTGGATATATTACCTGCAGCCTTAACCCTGGTGTAGCTTCATTTCAAACCCTACACATTTATACAAGCGAGCAATACGCCAATTGTTGCTTGACTACTTACAGAAATGGCTACCCGTATTATTCCAAAGACCGTGCTTGTGACCGGTGCGTCTCGAGGCATTGGGAGCTACATTGCCCAAAAGTTTGCACTGGAGGGATGGAACGTTGTTCTCAGTGCGAGAAACGTTGATCTCCTCGAAGAACGCAAAGAGGACCTGCCAGTTTCACAAGAGCAGCAGTACCACAGTATTCTGCCTCTTGACTTGGCTGATCCTAACGCGGATTTGAATATCGATTTCCCTGTTGACGCATTCATTAGCAATGCTGGAGTATCCAAGACTGGTCTGTTGCTCAAACAGCCTCGTGAGGATATTGAGGAGCAGCTCCGCACCAATTTGATCTCTCCAATTCTCCTATCCAAAGCTGTTGTTCGTAATATGATCCGTGACAGAAAGCCTGGAAATATTGTTTTTATTGGTTCGGCCTTGGCCGACCGTGGTGTCGCTGGTAGTGCAGCGTACTCTGCTTCCAAGGGTGGTCTGCAATCATTTGCAAGATCTTTGGCAAGAGAAGTTGGCTCCAAAGGTATCCGTGTAAACACCGTGCAACCTGGTTTGACGGAGACAGACATGTCTACCACGGCTAATGCAGGATTGGCCAAGCAGAACAGTGTAAATATTGGACAGCTGATTGAACCCAGATGGGTTGCTGAAACTGTTTATCACTTGGTTGACAATCCCCATATTAGCGGAGCCAGTTTCACTGTTGATGCTGGATTTTCAGCCTGAAGGCCCATAACCCGTTCACCGATATCACAGGTGTAGGCTAATCTAGTATTTTGTATATACACATTTCTTCAGCTCAACTTATTATATCTAATTCAATTACAGTCAATTGCTTTTCTTGGATAACAGGGGCTAATAAATTTTATTGCACTGTCAATTGTCTTTACCCCAGTTTATCTATTGACCTACCGGCTGCCCGGAGTTGCTTATTACATGCGCTTCGCCGCTGCTAAGTTTCGTGTCTTAAACCCCCGGTTTTTCCAATTAAAAGCAAAAATGCACATTCAAGCTATCCCAATGGCCTGGGGTACAGGCGATAACTATGCCTACATCATCAAGGACGATGCTACCAACGAGGCAACTGTCGTTGATCCCGCTCAGGCCCACGAGGTCCTGCCTGTGCTGGAGAAACAAATCGATGCTGGTACACTTAAACTCACCAGCATCACCAATACTCATCACCACTTGGATCATTCTGGTGGAAATGGTGTGTTCAAACTCAAGTACCCGTCTATTCCTCTAATTGCTGGTAAGGACTCCAAGTTTGTGACCAAGACCCCTGCCGAGGGCGAGAAGTACAAGATTGGAGCAAACATCCAAATTACAGCACTCCATACCCCCTGCCATACCCAGGACTCAATCTGCTATTTTGCTGAAGACTTGAAGACTGGCGATAAGGCTGTTTTCACAGGTGATACCTTGTTCAATGCTGGATGCGGTCGGTTCTTCGAGGGATCAGCCCAGGAGATGTACTATGCCCTTCGCAAGCTTGCCGCTTTGCCAAAGGAAACTAAAGTCTACACCGGTCATGAATATACCAAATCCAATGCCAAGTTCGCCGTCAAGGTTTTACCCACTGAGCCTGTCCAGCGTTTGATCAAGTACTGCGAGCAACATGAGAAGACTGCCGGAGTGTTCACCATTGGTGATGAGCTTCAGCACAATCCTTTTATGCTCACCGACGACAAGGAACTTCAGGCCCGTATTGGAGTAAACAACCCTGTTGAAGCTATGGAGACTCTACGTGAACTCAAAAATAAGGGCTAAGTATTAAAGTAAAAAATGTAGAGCAGAGCATCATCCACTGGTCATGGCCAGATCCCGATACTCTGATCATTTATTCTATCTCCGCTGTCCACACTGGTAAATCCACGTTGGATATACAGCTCTAGCATATTTCGGAGACAAAAATTCTACTAAAGAAACTCTCGAGTAGCGAAAATTGAATATTTGTAGGCTCCCATACCACTTCCGGGTAACCATTTTCCCAGCTTCGACTTATTAGCTAAGCAGACCGCTATCCAGCCGGTCCAGGAGCCCGTTGCAGCCACAGCATCAGGCTGAGCGAGCAGCTTAGATAGCTAAGCCTGACAGTATTCCTAGTAGCACAAGCTTATCCTTTCCATCTCCACATCTCCTGTTTTGAACAAACCAGATAATCATGTCTGCAAAGGATGATTTGAAAGCCTCAATTAAGGCTGAAGCCGAAGCTGCCACCAAGGGTGAGAAGGCATCTGACAATTCCACCAAGAAGCCGACTGATAGTGCCGACGAGCCCCCTGCTCCTCCCCCCAAGATGCCCAACCGTCCTGTTGATCCATTTGTGCAGGGTCTCTCTGAACTCAAGGATGCCTTTCCTGATACTGACACGGGTGTGCTGCGTGCCGTGCTGGTCGCGGCCCAGGGTGAGCTTGAGCAGGCGTTCAACGGTCTTCTGGCTTTGACTGATGATACCATCCGTCCTCGTCCTCGTGAGAGTGATGTAGCAGCCCAGCGTAAACAAATTGAGCATGATGAGCGGGTTGCTCGTGATTTGGCCTCCCGTTACTACCGTAGTGGTAATGGTAACACCAGAGGTGGAGAAGGTCGCCGTGACGATGGTTATTCTGCTCGTTACGAGGACAGACCTCCTGCTGATGCTAACACAGGCAACCCAATTGGCGATATTGACTACAATGAAATCAGAGACAATATTTCCCGTGGCTGGCAAGAGGCCTCCAAGCGTGCTGGATCATTGTTGAACACCCTGCGTGAGCGTATCAACAATGAGCTGAACTCTGATCGTGACGTGGAGCAGGCTATTTATGATGAGCCCCGCCCCCGCCGTTCTCAGAACCTCTACGGTGGTCGTCGTCGTAGCGATGAGGACGAGCCTCTGCAAGACCCCCGGACCCGGCAAAACCGCCAGGGCCAGGATGCCCCTCCTCCTCAGCCCGCCCGTCCCACACGCCCTGTTAATGCTTTTGGTGATGAGACACCTGCTCGTTGGGAACCCCTGCGTACTGAGACCACTGCTGCTCCCGAGTCTGATGCATTCTTCATCGGTGAGAGTGACGAGGAAGAACTTGAAGAGCTTGACGATCAGGCTCAGCCCACCAAGGCCAAGGAAACCAAGACTCAAGAGCCCAAGGCAGCTGACAGCAAAGAGTCCAAGGAGGAAGCCAAGGAAGCCAAGGTCGATGAATCCAAAGAGGAAGACTCCAAGGATGCTAAAGACTCAAAGGACTCAAAAGATTCGAAAAAATGATTAGTGTACCATTGAAGTAGACATATTTATGCAATTGTACGCCTTGTAAACTGGTTCTACAGCTCTTACCATACCGTCTACACCCCCAAACCTTATATCGACGCTATGCAAGATTCACTGCACGGAATGTAGGGCCCGCAGCTCACAAGGGGCAGCTGCTTTAGCGGCGTAAACAGACCCAAGCCACCAAAAATGTAAGAAAGAGATCGAGTTGGTAATAAATGATTTTTGAAGTTATGGAAAGAGAATATCTACATATATATAATAATTTTAAAAAGGCAAATAAAAGCTTACATTGTAAGCTTAGACGAAAGACCAAGTGATGTCGATACGACCAAGAGACTCATCAGCAAGCTGCTGGAAGGCAGCGGGAGACAGGTCAAGGTCACCGTACTTGCAACCGGGGCACTTGTCGGTGATTTCAACCTTGACAGACTTATCCTGGTATTGGACCAGAGCGTACTTGCCACAGACGGGGTTACCGTTGCTCTGGGCGCCGAACTGCTCAACGTTGAGAGCAGCAATAAGGTCGGCGTCAGTGTTAGTCCAACCGCAGGCACCAAGACCAACATCGTAGTAGGTACCCTGACCAGAGAAGGTCTGGCCATCGCCACCAGAAGAGCTGCTAGTAGGAGCAGCGGCAGAAGAGGTGGCAGGGGCGGGAGCAGAGGAGGAGGTGGTGGCAGGGGCGGGAGGAGAGGAGGTAGTGACAGGAGCAGGAGAAGAGGTGCTCGAGGTACTGGTGGTAGAGGGGGTATTCACAGTACTGGTAGTACTAGTGGTGGTGACAGCGGGGGGAGTGCTGATACTGGTGGTAGTAGGAGCAGGAGCCTCGCTGGAGGGAGCCTCGCTTGAGCTAGTAGCAGCGGCCTGGGTAGTAATACTGACGGTAGTAGTAGGCTCGCTAGAAACATTGATCAAGTAGGGGGCATTGGGGGTATGAGAGTGAGAAGAGGCGGCAGCAGCGGGGGCGCTGGTAGCCTCGCTCACAGGAACGTTGGTGCTAACCAGGTCGACCTGGGTAGACACAGGGTTGCCGGAGTTGTCGACGTAGACGTGAACATCCTCGTAGAGGAATTGGGTAACGTGAACAACCTCGGTGACCAAGGCGGCGTTAGAAGCAGCGAGAAGAGAAAGGGCGGCGGCAACAGAAAACTTCATTTTTTGGGTATCTGGGTATCTGAATTAAAAAGGGGGTTCAAGGGAAACAAGAACTTGGAAAAAAGAGGGCGCTCAACGAGTAAAGGATAGAAAAGGGTCGGTATAAAGGAATAGACGGGGACGAAACTGATTAGTTTACTATAGTCCGATGAGGTTTAAGTTGATAGACGACGATGCCAGCCCCCCCTCGTCCCTATATATACGGGATGCTGCAGCCCCTACCCTCGCCTATGTTTTTCCTCTCCTTTCCCACCCTAGCCCTGCAACGTGCAGGAGGGCCCAGTGGCCATGCATGAATCGGGCGCCCTAGACTGGGGAAAGGGTCTGCAAGTGGCTGGGTCCTACCGAACTGGCAGGACGGTTTTTCCACAAGGGGGTGGATGAAGATGGGGTCAAACTGGGCAATAGTGAATTTTCTGTGGTTGAAAACTGGGTCCCAGTCAGGGAACAGTGGTATAATAGCACAGTAGAACTAATTGAGGGCTTAAAATTTCTATCCTCTGAACAACTGGACGCAGTATGCCAACCTTACGGTAATCTCAATCTAACCTCGCATTGCTTATGTCAACGGCCTCATCTGCAGTTCTTAATTACTTGCATGTCCGGGTGCATGGTTTTTTCGCTTCATAGGGCGTGCTGAGAGAGGTTAATGTGTCGTGCCGACAGGTTCTTGACCGATGGCTCCTTAGGGCTTAATAAATTTAGATTTGACACCACGCAGATACGCGGTCTTGGTGCCACGGTCAGTGTCTTAGACGTGGATCATGTCTTGCTAGCCCCTGCGTAGGCTGTGGAATCTACGGCCACCAGCAGCACTGTTCCAGTGGTCTTGAACTTTTTCACGATAGCCAGTGATCTCTTGGCTCCATGTTTGTAAGAATACCCATGTTTATGAGTCCGCTCTGCCTAGTCATGGGGTCCCAACCCACAGACCCTGGTCCAAGCGCTAGTCGGATGGTATAAGTTTTGACTCACCACAGCCCAAATGTAAAAAGGCGGGAGCATTCACTACCCCTCACAGTATAGTTTGGGCAAGTCTACATAGGTTTCTACAACTCAGTAACATATATGTAGGTTTATTTTTCCATCAGCTCCACCCCTGGCTCCATCTAAGAACATCTGAGACATGTTGCTTGTTGTTTAATTTTTTTCTCTGCCCTGATTATGTCCGAGTCCCTCACCACGGCGTGGCAACGGTTTCAGCTTTGACTATAAATGGTTAATCAACAAAGGGTCATCCCCGCAAATCAAATGCTTTTGAAGGGTCCGGGCCTTTGTGTGGTGCATTAGAGGTGTAATTAGCCTATTTTTATTAATATATATTGCTAGAAAAAGCTTATTTTAGTGGCCAAGAAAAGTCTCTTCCCATAGCCCCAGACTGTCCCCCTTCCTGTATCTTTCAGGGGTATGCACTTTGCAGGCCCATAGCGAAGAGATGACTAGGGCTCCCCATCACGATGTCTTGACAACGTCTGATATATTTCCTGGGCAACCAGGGATAGCGATCCAGGAGGTGACTAAAACATGAAACATTGGCTCCAAGTTTAACCTGTAGGCTGCATTTCGGCTAACGGTCAGATTAATGAAGGCTAGGAGGTAAGGGGGTGGTTCCTGTCTTGTTCCGCAGAGGTCCAGGCGTAGTCTGCAAGATCCAAATCAGCATTCTACTACCACGGTGATCCAACCAAGGAGTCTGTACGGCGTTGTCTCTTGCTCCGGCCAAAATGATTCCTCAAGTCGACCTCTGATCCCAGACGAGCGGTCTCGCGCTTCATACGGCGAATCATCCGTTCTCTTTCCATTTCACGGCGTTCAATCTCTTCTTGGGACAGAATCTCAATGCTAGGAACCCAGTCATTGACTCCCTCACCATCAGCACGCCAGCCTGCTGGGGCATCAAAAGCAGCTTGGTTATCAACTTCAGAGGGAAGGTGGCCCTCAATCATTTCTCTCTTCATACGAAGAACAGCCTCATGCAAGGCATGGGCAATGGCAGGGTAGAATTCGCCTGCAATACCCATATCTGACACCACTGTGTGGGCAAACTCTTCGGGGAGGAGATCAGTGCCCATGTCCCACTCGAAACGGTCTTCATAGACCTGTTTGTCAAGATTGACGCTGAGATGGATGATCACATGGAATCCCACGCTGTCAGGCAGTCTAATGTGAGCCAGCTCTTGGTACTCAGCCACCTGGGCCTTGATAGCATTGGAAATAGTCGATGTGTAACCGACGGGCAGGTCGAGGTCCTGGCAAGTGATAATTGCAAACTGTTCAGGCGTCAGCACGGTCTCACGGAGGTTCCACATGAAAAAATCAGTAATTTTGTAGTTCTCGTAATCCAAGGTAAGACGCAAAGGCACCAAAACCTCCTCTTGCTCGGCAAGTTCCTGGAGGTCACGCTCAGTGTAATTGGGATATCTTGTAGGCTGGGCTGGTCTCTTGATTTCTGTTCTACGCTCGGGTGCACGCATCATGTCATTGCCAAAACCAGGTCCAAAGGGTCCATCTTCTTCATCCTCGTCATAATCCTCTTCAATTTCAGCATAGTTGACAATTGTACCAGCACGTTTGTGCACACGCGAGACCGGCTGCGTGGACACAAACAGGGTGGTCTGGTCAAGTCTCAAACGCGAGGCATAACCAGTTTGCATGGCCTGAGGCAGCGAAGCCGAAGACACAAACGACATGACTTATTTGAGGTACAATGGTGGTTGAGCCCAGGATCGCGACATGTATTTCACCGCCAGGCCGCTCGCTTAGTCACGAAAATCGGTGTCACATGACCTGATGGTTTACATGTAGATTATGGTTCGCGTTGACAGTTTGTTTGTTAGAGATTAGCTACTGCGAAAGACAATTATATTTTCAAAATTGTCGACCTGAAAGATTCTCAAGGAACAAGAGGCATTGTCCTTCGCCAGCTCAAGGCCAGGTACTCCTACGTCTATACTCTGGGAGATATAGCCACTTACTATAATGTTCAAGGTCGCAAAATAAATCCACGGGATCGCGTGAACCTGCAGAAGTTATACACAACTCTTGTGGCTACTAATTTGTGTTTAGATGATTGGCCTCAGGCGCATCCCAATCCTCGGAAGGTTTATCCGACATTTCTTTTGAAAGTCATATCCAAGGTTCCAAAGTCAACTGTGGCCAGATCAATTGAGAACTCTAGCTTCTCTAGAACATTGACCGAACTTCACACCCGTGAATGGCATATTCTTTTCTATCTTCTGGGCACTGATGTTTTTGAAACGCTGATCTCACGCACAAGTATCTTTCTCCCGCATACTCCTCCTGGATGCACAGACTGCTTTCTGCAGATTACTGGCAAGGATATATCATCTGTGCCTGTTATGTCTGGTGATCAAGTTCCAGCTTCTCCTTCTACACCAAAATGTTCTGTTGTTTCAGTGGATAAAAGAAATCTTCTCCGTCTTCAAACCAAGCCGGCTGCACTTGAAGGTCCATGGTTGGATCTAGAATCAGCATTTCCAATCGCATACGGCAAACCATTCCCTCCCAAAGAAGACAATGTGCGTCTCAACCTTTCAACACCAAAGATCTTGCAGAATGCTAATTGGTTTCATGTAGCAGTGAAGAGGGTCGCTGACTTCACTGGTCCGGGAACGATTGCAAAAGGTAACAAATGTTTGAATGCACATTCCTCGTTTGATCCACCTCCAGAACGGCAGTGGACCCCTGTTAAAGCCGTTTCCAGGTTTATCAATGAATTGGTTACACGGATTTTACCTCGAGAAGCATTCGGAAGCGATCATAACTGGACAACAGTTTCTCAGCAAATCACAAAATTCCTGATGCTGAGACAAAAAGACTCTTTGAGTTTGAAAGAATTAACGTCCGGTATAAAACTTACGGATATTACTTGGTTAGGGCGCTCGTCCTCCTTGCAAGCGTTCGAATCTAAGCGAGTACTCTTGGAACAACAAATGTACTGGTTAATGGCCATGTTGGTACCAAAACTCCTTCTTCGGTACTTTTATCTCACAGAAATATCTGTTAGTAGTACTCAGGTTTATTATTACCGCCAAGATGTCTGGGCCAAGATTCGTCGGACTGAGCTCGACAAGTTTTGTAGTAAACTTGAATCCATCGAAACTCAAACTTCGCCATGGATGCAGCCCTCTCATGTGCGTATAGTCCCAAAATCACCTGCTGGTGAATTCAGGGCAATTGTCAAATTAAGACACCTAAAGGCTCGGTTGAATGAACCTAGAGTGGTTCTAAATGCTCTGGCATTGAAAGCCCCAGATGTTGCGAACAGCCATCATGACTATATCCCACTGCTGCTCAAGTTTAGACAATCTCACCCAGAATCACAGTTTTTTGTGATTCGTGGTGATATTGCGGATTGCTTCGATACCGTCGATTCTATCAAACTCCAGGACGTCCTCAAAGAAAGTCTCAAGACGCAATTTGTTAGAAGAAATGTCCGAGTCATTAATATGGACACTCGGGGATCGAATGGGTTTCTTGAATCAAAAATGCGCTCCTTAGCTACACTACTTGGTAACACACATCCGCTCGAAGAAGAACTGCTCTCACGAGGCAGTGGACACTCGAAAATCATTATTGAAAACCCTGGAACAAAATTAGTTGCTGCGAATCAATGTTCTTCATTGATTGATAAGGTCCTTAACGATCTAATCATAGAGGTTAAAGGGAAACAATTCAGAAAACGTAAGGGCATACCTCAGGGTTCATCGATTTCCGTGAGCCTTTGTAACATATTTTACTCACACATGATACAAGAGCATTTTGGAGATGTTCTTGCTGATCCAGGATGCTTTTTCTTCAGATATGTGGATGATTTTCTCTTGGTATGTACCAATCGCGATCAGGCAGAGCACTTTTACCAACGGGTGCTGAAAGGATTTCCAGATTATGGAGCATACATGAAACAAAACAAGCTGCAACGAAATTTTGGTGACGGTGGAACCAATGTTATCAAATATCTTGGCGCAGAACTTGACTGTAGCAATCTTACGATTATTCCCTCAAAGCATACTTTCACTCTCAGAAGGATATCAGCACCGTCTACACGGCATATTGAATCAGCTCTCACAGTAAGTGTTCGCAAGCATAGCTCTCTCTTCAAGTCGTTTCAAAGATTATTGGTCCCTGTTCCTCTTGAGTTTGGTATGAGGATTGCAGGTACCTTTGGAGCTGAGGTTAGTGAAAAGCTTCTGTCACTCAGTATCAGTAAGAAGAAACAACGTGTGCTGGTTTTAAAGGCTCTAGAAGCAATTGCCAATAGATACGCTGGTGCTAAAGGCATGTCACGCTCTAAAATTATTGAAGCAGGTATGCGGTCTTGGAGCCAGCATCACAGGCAATCTAAAAGACTGAATTGAATTTTAACTTATTTATTTATAATTTGTTGTCCTTCGATATGTTTAATATCATTCATAGAGTGATGGTCACATTCCAGATTAGCAACCCCAACAGTACCGGTTATGATGTCTGATTATCTTCCACAAGCATAGGTGCTCACTGGGTAGGATCTTCCAACTTCACAAATAACGAGTTTAATGGAAATAAATTACATATTAAAAATATTTTTGTTACCGAAGATCAGTTACCAGTTCTAGACTCTGAATCATCTTGGTTTTGTTCAGGATTTAACTGGGGGCTTGGATCAGTCGCATCTGCATTGGACTCGGCCTTTGCGTTCTCACGCTGTTTACGCCTCTCCTCTTTTATAAGCTCTTTTTGTTTTTGAGCTTCGGAGTCAATTTTGCGCTGTTCTTCTCTGTTCTGTTCATCGCGTTCACGTCTACGTCTATCGACCTCTTCAATTCCACCAGTCTGTTTCAGTTTGTTTTCTCCAACAAACTCACCCAACTCCTCCTCGAAATCATCTCTACGCATGGCCAATTCGCGCTTGCGGAGTCTTTCGGACCGTTCAATCGCCTCGACACGCTGTTCGTGATTAGGTTGAAGAGCTTGGACCTCACCTAACATCGCGTTACGGATTTCAAGATGATTGACAGTGTCAGGCATTGCATGAGCAATGGGGTTTCTCTTCATGTCGCTACGATTAAGCTCGGCAGTGCATTGTTCAACAAGTTCGAAAGTCTTTTTAGCATTGTTGATATCGGTTTGACAATCGCTCACCAGACGCTCCTGATGATGCAAGGCCTGCTGTTCTTCAACAATCGTGTTAAGTTCTGATTCCCAGGTCTTGTTCCAGGTAGTCTTTTCCTTCTTAATCCAGGATTCAAGCTCATTGACTTGTTTCTGAGTCTGGACAAGCAGCTTGCTAACACCTTCAAGTTGTTTAGGTACAAGACGGACACCTCTCGCTACGACGTCTTTACGTTGGGATTCCACAAGGTCTTGGAGATCTTCCAAACAAGAGATTAAATGAGCTGAATCCTCCTTGAGTTTCTTTTGTGAAGCTACCATGAAGCCACGGCTAGTACCTGCGTTGGAGGTCTGAAGTGCTTTCAGCTCAGCTCTCAACGACTCGATTTCCTGCCGTGAGATGGCGATGACCTTTGATGTTGCTTGGCGAATAACGGCAATCTCTTCACGGAAGAATTCTACAGAGTCAGCAGGAAGCTTACGACTAGACGTAACAGGTGTAGCAGGGGTATTGCTAGGTCTGCGATTTCTGCCAAAATTCGCTACATTACGAGAATTCGGGGCATGGCCAATTAATGGGGAACCAGAAGATTTGTTTGTACCACTGATGGGGCCGTGATCAGCTCTATGAATGAGCTCATCCAACTTTGTGGTCATCTCCTTCAATTGGGCCTGCAAGCTAAGCTCGTCATCTGTTTTGGCTTTAAGAGTCAAAAGAACACCATCATGAACATCTGAAATAGACTTTTCCGTCAGCTCATAATCAATTCCCGAAGTTGGATCTTGAATAGTCATATCAGGGAAGATTTCATTGGCAGGAGGGGTGTAACCAAACATATCCACGAATTGCAAACGAACCGAAGCCAATGAGGGAGGTAAAAATATACTTCCCTTGCGAATTCTCGAGCCAAGTCTGAGATAAACATTGATTTTAGTGGGCGTGTTCGATATGTCGGTCGATGGCGTTTCTGACCATTCTTTGGTGGGAACTTCATCGTGGGCAGCCTCGGTAGTTGCAGAGCTAATGCTTTCTTGCGGTGTATGCGCTGATGTAGCATCGGTGAATCCTTGAATATCCTTGCTGTGCTGATCAACTGGAGGAGTAGGCATCATGCGACCTTCTCCAGCAACCGGGGTACTCGGTGTGCGTGGAGTACCCGGCGCACTTGACTGGGCCTTTGCTTCAGAAAGTTGTTTTCGACCATGTGATGCGGAGGTGGATCTGATAGCAGGTGGTGGAGCTTCAGGGACAGAGGTGAGATGCCGGCTTCCAGAGATTGACCGAAGCCGATCTCTTGAACTTTCGTCAACGACAGAGCTGCTAGTATATTCGGCAGGGAATGAAGTGTGTGCAGACATAGTAGGCAGTAATGTAGATTCACTTGACGAGCTGTTCATAATTTTACTCATGTGATAGGCTGAGAACCGCTTTGAAGCACGCCTTTCCAGAGCTTCGCTACGTTGCAATGCTGCCATAGGATCAGAAACTCCAGCATTGACTTGGAAATCTGGCATTTGACCAAGAATAGGGGCAGCAGACTTCATACGAGGTTGTTGCTGAGGAGGTGGTGCTTGTGTGTTAATCTGGGGTGGCGCATGACCTGGCACCTGGGCCCGCTGGGGGGAAGTGGTACTACCAGAAGTTCCACTCGAAGATGTGCTACCTTTCCTCGAATGCGGGAGGAACTGAGGAGCATGGGAATGTGCCATTGCCTGCTGAGGAAGTGATGGCGTGGAGCTACTGGGATGGCCGTAAACTTGGTTCTGAGCAGGACGGGAACCTGTACCAACAGCAGAGGCTGAGTGAGAGTGACGGACAGTATGCCCATTTTGAGCGTGTTGACCATGCGGTGGCACAGAGGGTGGTGCCCCGTTGGAAGCCCCGCCTGTCGGACCCGAGTATACCTGCGGCTGACCCGAGTGACCACTGCGTTGCGAGGAATCGGATGGTTTGTGACCATGGGTAGGGTATCCTGGGCGCGTTGGCTGGGAATTAGAGACAACTCGGCCACCTTGACGAGCCTTTGCTTGCTTGTGTTTGAGCCTGCGCAGAAGCACTACGATTATATCACGGATCTGTGGAAGGTACCGATCTAAATTCTCCTCATCAGCATCACCGGCCAATGCTCTCTCCAAAATAACTCTTAGTTCTTGTGGAACATCGCCAAGATCAGCAATATCAATGTTGGCTGAGAGGAAGGACCGACATGCTTGGTTAAACTCGTTGCCCAGCTTGACATACACGTCAGATACATCTTCTTCCGTTGCCTCATGGTGGGCCCATTGTGTCAGTGTTTCAAGGAGATCTTTTGTGTACACCAGCAGTCTGGTGACTGTGGAATCAATGCTGGCAGAATAGCTTTCTGACGACATCTTGGAACCGTGTGTCTTAGTTGTATACGCCAAAGTAAACGTGGAAAAGCAGTCCTGCTAGAAGGCAATAAATGCAATTGAAACAGCTGTATAATAAACGGTTATCTAGGAATTGAAACCGGCGTGAAAACCTCCTGCAAATCACCGAGAAGTTTTGCTGATCTTCTCGAATACAAAGAACTGGGATGTAGAACCCCTGTCCACTTGAGTAGGTTTAACTTGTGATCATCGAAATCTTGCTGAGAAAGCACTCATTGTATACAGGGTTAGGGGTAATACAATAGAGGGCCATCGTCAATCCTGCAGCACTACCTCCCCAGGTTAGTTAGCTTAGCGAGCATTAACCTTCCTTTCAAACGCGGTCAATCAGTCCCACTTGACTTTGACAGTGGTGAGAATTGAACATTTACCATGGCCTGGCCCGACCTTCGCAGGCAGGTCTTTGCATATATTCTTAACAGGCTGCGGTTGTTTACCAATGTCAACCCCGATCAGCTGGAGATATCCTTTTGGACCACATCCCAGGTGAAGTTGAAGGACTTGGAGGTTGATACTGACCGCTTGAACGTGCCTGGAGTTTCAGTGAGATCTGCTACCATCAAGAATGCTCGAATTGAGCTGTCATCATCAGGTGTACGCCTGGATGCTGACGATGTCTACGTTGTCGCTGCCGTGCACCAGGTGGAATCAGACCTTGCCTTTTCCACGTTTCTTGAACAAACAACTGCCGATCTTACCAATTCGATCTATGAGTCCACTTCAATGCCTCCTGAGGATCCCAACGACCCCATTCTCGCTGATGAGGGGCTAACTGGTTATGGTGGTGGTGATATGACCGGCATGGTGGCAAGGATGGCTGATATAGCTCTGGCTCAATTGAAGATCAATATATCTTCACTCACGATTAAATGCATCATTGGCGATCAGTTCAATTTGATCTGTCATATTGAGACTGTTATATCCGATAAGAACAGGTTGCAAATCAAACACGTAAAGGTAACTACGGATTCCTTATCGCCGGCATTGGAAACAAACGACCAACAACAAGAGATTCATGAAAGTGACGAACAACTCGAAGAAAATATTTATTCACGCAGGTCAAAGTCTGCCGATATGACCAAGAGCGTGCGGTTTGTTGATGTGAACTCACCTGACGCTTCCCAATCTTTAGTTGATGAGGATGACGACCTATCCAAAAGCGTCTATTATGATACAAATTCGCATGATTCAGATGAATCCTCTGATGAAGGGGAAAGAAATTCAGCAATGATGCAGAGCTCCTACTTCTCTCGAGAGCAAGTGAGCCAAGTTCTTTCCCAGACTCTGGAGTCCAAACCGGCAGTAGTCAACAGCGTTCTTTGGATCAGTGATATAACACTTTCTTATGTTTTGCATGACCGCAAGGCACATGTTGATATTGGTACTATACGTGTGAATATGTATCCTACTTTATCTGCCGCTGTTGAGTGCTTTAACATTCTGTTCAAGATGCCTCCAAGTGGTGTTTCTGACGATTCTGAACCGTTTGAAACATCTCTGGCCATTCACAAAGTTTCATTGGCATTGTGTGAGTTGGATGAGAAGGGTGAGTATACAGAAAACGTGAGAGAAACCACCCTCGGCAACATCAAGTTTGCTTCCAATCACCTTATCTTGGAAACTGTTGAGGCAGAAGGCGTTCAAGTTGCCACACCATTTTTGAAGATGAATGTTGCAGATATAGTCAACGTCAAAATTCAGAATCCAATTTCCATTTCGGCGAACAACGATGACATTTTACACTTTACTGAATTTCTCAGTGAGGTCGTTAGCATTTTTTCTGCATTGGTGACTCCTGATGCAACTACGCAAGCATTAATTAACGTGAAACTACCAGAGATCAAAATCCAGTTTGGTAAAATCTCCATTTTCATATTTCCTGGAGTTTTAACAGAAACTAGGTTCGAGGTACCAGAGCTGCTGGTGAACTGTGGCACTGACCGAGTTCTTGTCAGACAAATTGTTTTGGATGGTACGGCCAAAGATACAGCTGATGCTACTGTAAGTGTTGATTCAATTGATGCCATGCTTGATACAGACCTGTTTGATGCAGTTACTGAGCTTGCTTCAATAATCTCGGATTCCTATGCACCATCTATCAAACCCAGGGCAGTTCATCCTAGTCAGAACCGCGGATCACAATTATCGCTAGTAATTACGAAAACCACCGTCAGGACTCCACTCTTTACATTATCTTGTGACTTGAATTCATCTATTGGTGAAGTCATTCAGATCAAGTCAGAGCAAAAGATCGAATTGGGCGATCACCAAGTTGACTACAAATTAACAGCCACGAAGACAGATATGCTTTCTATTGATATCACTGATTTCAATTCTAATTATATCGTAAATGGAGTTTTCCCCAAACGCCATGCTGAGAACTCAGGGGTGAAGGCCAAGATTGAAAGAAATGCACAAGATATATCATTTTACAGCCCAATTATTATTGAGCTGAAACTATCTGGTTGTCTTCTGAGCCATGGTGACGATGTGATCAAGGCGCTGTTCCAGGCTGAGGCCACTTTACATGAAGACCAACTTCTGGTATCTGTTCCCGATCTTAGCTTATGGATTCTTGACGAGACTCCAATTGAGCTTGGATCTATACGAGCATCTAAACTAAAGGGAACCATTTCGTCGATGAATTTTGATGCATCAATTGACACCATGTCATTTTCTTCATGCGCTGATTCGTTGTACGCGCTAATGCACCACATTTCCAGTTTGAGCTCCGAGAAGAAACAGGAAACTTATGATATTGAGCTGGATCAAAGTACAGATGTATTTGGTGATATAGATGAAGAGGCCTTTTCTTCGTCTTCACGGAAGTTACCGGAAACTCTTGATATGCTAGAAGATGATCTACCCGGTAATCTGAAATTTATGGAAAGCTACTATCAAACAACATCAGGAGGTCTTGATTCTAAAGACGCCAAGGCCAGCCAGCTGTTAGAGCTCAATTTAGCAGAGCTGGGCCAGAGTCGTCTGGGCTCATCTTCGCAGATGACTTCTCTTGACCAGTCCCTGTACTTTGACGACGAGTATCTTAAACGTCTGAAGGATGATTTGAAAAAATCAGATTCGAGCCCTTTGAAAAATAGCTTTAACGTTGCTATTTTGAAGTTTGCATGGAATATTCACGATGGTTATGACCTGGCAGCTACTAGAGAGCAACTAAACGCGGCTGTAGCTCGTGTTGAAGAAGAAGCGGCCAAACTTGATGGTAGTGACTTGGAAGATGGTGAGACACCTCTTCTCGGCGACTTTATGTACAACTCGGTCTTTATCGGGGCAAAAGCTGGAGCTGCTGGATCCCAACAGGACCTACGCCACGAAATCGATGAGACTCTTGGCAGCCATGCCATGAAGAGATCAGCTAAACCCAAGCTAATTTTAAAGGCTGTTAACAGTCGGTTTTCCGGACAGAACTACAATACGGATGTAGTCGGCGATGTCATAAACAGTCTTGTTGTCGATATTGACACCCTAATCATCAAGGATAAGATACCCACGTCCTCGTGGGACGTCTTTTTCGGCCATCAATCTGGAAGAAGCCAGCGTGAGGAGGGCAAGTCGATGTTCCATCTACGGTGGGACACCATTGTTTCGCATACACCGGAGGTGCGGGCCAGTTTCTCGTGTTTGCCTTTGAGATTTTATATTGATCAGGATACGCTTGATTTCGCAATTCGGTTCTTCAGTTTCCAGGGCGGCAATAATGAAAACCCAGAAACCGAGAACGAGCACTCGACACCACCACCTCGTGAAAACTTGGCGCCTTTCTTCCAGCGATTCGAAGTGTTTGACATCCCAATCATTATTGACTACAAGCCGAAAAAGGTCGACTATGCTGGAATCCGCAGTGGTCATTTTGGTGAGTTCATAAATTTGTTTGCATTGGAGCGCTCATCTGTGGTGCTCAGGCATGTGATTGTTCGCGGTGTTTCGGGAATGGGCAATTTCTGGAAATCTGTGTCAAATGCATGGGCACCTGATATTCGTGATAATCAATTGGCTGATATTGTGCTTGGGCTGGGGCCAATCCGGTCCATTGCCAAAATTGGTGGAAGTCTCCGCAGTCTTGTCGTCATGCCTTTGCAAGAGTACAAGCGGGATGGAGAGGGGCTTGCGGGGTTCCGGAGAGGCACATTGGTTCTTACTCGGACCACAGCCATGCAATTGTTGAAATTAGGCGCCCGCTTCGCCAAAGGGTCCCAGGAATGGCTTGAGTCTGCCGAGAAGATTCTTGGAGGAGGGGGAGCCGTGGAGAACACGACGACCAATACACCGTGAGCTGCCGCTGGTCCTTTTATTTTTATTTAAATATTTATTTTCATAATGCAATTCTACGCTTACATTGGCTTACAGCCCGCAAAGTCCTCATGGCGATACGACGGAGCCGCGTGCCCGTTTGGCAGCTGTCAAGTGCAGCGATGCATGTTCCAGACCCCATCAAGTGGCAGCTGAATGCAGGGGCTGAGGATGATCACTGGGGCAGGGAATGAGCCAGTGAGTCAGCGGCTATGAGAGGTGTCGGAGCCAACAATAGAATCGAAGTTGGGACCCACGTAATGGTGCAGAGGAAGGTGTTTGACAAGTGGCTGCTGGAGCCCGCGCGTCACTAACCGAGGCCAGTCCAATGGCCACTGGAATAGCCGTAGAAGCCGCAGGGCTTGGCCCATCGGATCAGGGCATCGTTGTCTGGGGCGTGTTGTTAGTAAACAAAATGTTACCGTGGCAGCGCCGTTTTTCTGCGGGTACCAGGAACAAATTTAGGTTTGTGAGTTTTAAAAAAAGAACTTGGTGTAAAAAGGGTTTTAAAGTTTTAGATTTACAGCTGATGGGACCAACGATGCGGCGTCTGTAACAGCCCAGGGCGCGGGATAAAAAGTCACAGTGGTCAACCCCGGAACATACAGCTGGGCCCTGGGCACAAGGCGGAAAAAATACCGCGACTGTTTTTGTGGCAGACGTCTCTTCAGGGGCCTATCCGCTCCACGGCCCTTTCTGCAGTCCCCTTTGCCCAAAATAATCACCCATGGGCTACTTTTACTGTGCACCACCTTCTCTCATTTTTTTTCCCTTCGACAGGGTTACATGCACCCTGCGCGGTGCGCGTAAGCAGGTAAGGGAGGGGGGAGCACCATGATGGGCTTCGAGGCGCGTAAGAACAAGAAAGAATGGCGGCTAAATTGGGGTTTGAGCGGTGCGTTGCATTGTAATGCCACCCCCGAACCGTCCTTGTGAGCAATTAATTTCTAATTTCTGTAGTTTGCACTAATAGCCCGATCAATTACCCTCTATCCCCATCATCAGCGAGTCTTTTTTGGGAGGTCTGAGTGCGTTGTGCTGACTCACAGCACCTACACACCATCCTCGTAAATCCCCACGCAGGTTTTGAACAGTGTAAAAAACGGAGGCTTGCCTGCTATTTTGTCACGCACGCTCTTTTGTGAAACCTTCGTTTACGCGACTCTAGTAGGAGCATTCGTCCTAGTGTTACTAGAGATTAAATGGCTGTGGGTGAGATGGAGTCCCGCAGCCAGGATGTCGCGCCGTCAGCCGGCTCGTTTGATTTCCTCGACCCTCCACAGGCTTCCAGTCCTACGAGGCCGTCACATTCACCATTAGGCCCCCCTCAGCGGGCCTTTGTGGCCCATGCACGCACAGGCTCCTCCTCCAGCGGGGTATCTGTCACCAGTGCGGCCTCCAACTATGCCCAGTCCGGTCCACCATCCGGCCATGACCTTCATAGACCGACCACCCCCACCCGTTTGGCGGCCCATCGCGCTTCCACTGCATTCTATGCCACGTCTCCCGGCTTTAGTTCAAAAAACCTTACACAGAATCACCCCGGAGAGGGCGCTTGGCCCCCCAGAGCCCAGTTCCCCGCTGATGTTGTCCATTCCCCCGAATGGCGCCAGAGGTCCGCAGGCTCCGTGTCAAGTATCGGTTCGATCAGTGGTCTCCCAATTCCTCACCCGAAGCATGATGGCAAACCGAAATCGCGCCGTGGCTCTAATTTATCTGCCTACGAGCCCTCGTCACCACCCTTCCGTAATGGTGCAGATGCCATGAACAACGCTGGCAGCTTCCAGCTTCCTCCCCGGTCTCAGAATTGGCAACAGAGTGGAAGCCAGCAAAGCTCACCCCAGCAAAGAGCTCTTCGGAAACCAAACTGGGAGTCGTTTTTGCCATCTGGACAGCCGGTACCTTCCCCCGACCTCACCCCGGAAGCGGGGTTCACACATCACACGCACCAACCGCGTTCACAGCCTTACAGCAAAACAAAGTCACCAGAAAAAACCGTTGTTGCCGATGCACCAACTCCGACATCATCTAAACCTAATTTAAAGCTCTGTGGCAAGTGTGACTTGGCAATTTCTGGCCAGTTTGTGCGGGCCCTTGGTGGTGCTTACCATCTCGAGTGTTTCACTTGTGATGATTGTTCTAAGCCATGCGCGTCCAAATTCTTCCCCATGGATAAAGACAGTCGTGGTAAGGCAACTGCCCAGTACCCACTTTGTGAGAACTGCTATTTCAAACGCCTTGACCTGCTTTGTTACAGATGTGGTGAAGCTTTAAGGGGATCATATATAACTGCGCTCGATCGCAAGTATCATGTTGAGCATTTTACTTGTACCGCTTGTACAACTGTTTTCGGTCCTGAAGACAGTTATTACGAGCACGGCGAGGACGTTTACTGCCATTTCCATTACTGGATGATGTATGCTGCCCGGTGTGAAGGTTGCCAGACAGCCATTCTCAAACAATTCGTTGAAACATACCGGGGTGGCAAAGAGCAGCAATGGCACCCGGAGTGCTATATGATTTTCAAGTTCTGGAACGTGAAGCTGGCTTCTGACCTTCCTCCTCCTTTATCATTACCGTCTACCGGCGATTCCAATGATTCTTCAGAGAACGAACTGTCAAGGTCTCCTGCTTCCAGAAGTGAACCCCTTTCCAGCGGCGATGGGGCCGCATCTAATGCATCAACGTCGGCAGGCCCGACTCCCACATCCAGGAACAGTTCAGTTGACGCCTTTTCATTAACACCCGGCCATGAGGTTACCCAGGAAAAACGCCAAGCTGTGCTTCGGCGGGAAAAGTACATTGATGGTCTTGTACTTTCTATCTGGACTACACTATGCGGCTTTGAGGAAGTCACTGCAGCTAGTATCTCTTCTATGTTACAGTGTGCTGTCAGCAATGATTTTAACATGGCCCTAGAGGCAACTTCAAAGCTTGTTTCATATGTTCAAGTCTTGTTTAATGCGATTGACAGTATTCCTGCTTCGCCCCAAGTATCTCGACTTGGAAAGGAGCCAAAGACGCTATGCCGCAAGATTGTCAGTTATATGTCTCTTGTGTCCAAGACTCGTCAGGCCAAGGAGACTGTGAGCACAAAGCAATCACAAGATTTACTGGGTGTTGCTAGTAGTTTGGCCCATTATTTGAAGGTGCTGATCCGTTATGGACTGGCTAGTTCACTCACAATCGACCGGGGAATTAGCGGGAATACTTCTAGTGAGATGTTATCTGACCATCCCACGCTCAAACATTTCTTGGATGCAATTGTTGAGTACAAGAGGCCACCTTCTCATGTTTCCGTTTCTGCGCTCACCTCCGACAAGTGTGTCTATTGTGACAGTGCCGTTGAGGAGAAGTGTATCCGCTGCCGCGATAAGCTTTGGCATATTGATTGTTTCAAATGTACTTCTTGCAAAAAGGCATTATCAGAAAACTTTGAGGATGCTGTCTTGTCTGAAAGTAAGATCACTTGCCGTGAGTGTTACGACTCGGTTCATTCTGACACAAGTCCCGAGAAAAATAAAAAGACTGAGACCGATTTCCTTGAAATCTCACGTTTGAAACAGTACGTGTTCTTGCTGTATGTCGCTGTTGCACGTCTTGAATTAGTCCTTGGACAACAGGATGCCCGTGATAATACAAAGAGTGGATCTGTCTCTACCCCAGCTTTGCCACGGCCAAGCCTTGGCGAACCCGAGCCCTCTGGTCGTCGTGGCTCCTCAGATAACATGAACCAGAAAAGCTACCTGCCATCTCTCGCTGATGCACGCCGGACGCGCAAAGCGAAGGTGGATGCTAAGATTGGACCAGCCGCTTCAGCAGGTACGAGCGAGACAGCACCTGCAGCAGCACTGCAGCGCACTAGTGATATGCTTCACTCCAAGGCTGCATTGACTCTCGATGATATTCGTAGAATTGTTGCCGCGGAGCAGGCCCGTGAGCAGATGCCAAATGCATTCCGTCACCAGAAGGGTGTCGATGACATGCTTTCTGTTCCTCAAACTATGGCTAGTGGTGACAAGACTTTGCTATCTTATGGTGATCTGTCGAACGAGGACTACAAACTTGTTCAGCAGATTGGATCTGTATTCCTCACGAATCTCGTTTGCCCTAAGTACTTGAGCGAAAGTGAGATGAATGAGATCTTTGATAGTAAACAGCCTAGCCTTTGGGAAAAGATGGGCAAGGCCTTTGGTGGCGGTGGTCAGCGGAAGAGATCGGGTGTATTTGGCGTTCCTCTCGAGGTTCTAATCGAAAAGAACGGTGTCGATTCGAGCCTTGGTGTTGGAGACTATACCGTCCGGATTCCTTCATTTGTTGATGATTGCTTGAGTTCCATGCGTCAGAAGGACATGAGTATTGAGGGTATCTTCCGTAAGAACGGTAACATCAGACGTCTCAAAGAATTTGTTGAAATGGTGGACAAGTCACCTGACACGAATGTTCTTTCTGAAGAAAGTGTGATCCAACTTGCTGCTCTTCTCAAGAAGTTTTTGAGAGAAATGCCTATCCCCTTAATGGGTGCCAAGCTGGGGCGTGTCTGGGTTCTTGTGACTCGCGTACCTGCCGAACAACGTGTTTTGCTCGTTCGTTACCTTGTCAGTGTTCTTGCCCGCCCCTACCGTGACCTTCTCGAGGTCCTAGTTTATTTCCTCAATTGGGTTGCTTCATTTGCTCATCTTGATGATGAAGCTGGCTCGAAGATGGATGCCCACAACCTCGCAACAGTGATCACCCCGAACATTTTCCCATCTGGTAGCGAAGGCGAACCTGACACTTATTTGCAAGCTATTGAAGCCGTGAGCCTTCTTATCGAGCAACATATCCTTGTTTCCCATGTTCCACAGAATATCCAAGATGTCATGGCCCAAGTCAAGGCCAAGCAGCAGGGTAAAGACAAGGTGAACAACAAGGAGATCAATGAACTCGTTCGTAACAAGGCCACTATGCCAGGTGCCTCTCCCTGAATGTTTCCATGATCAAATCTGTATTATAGTTATACGACAGGCCCTGAAGTGGCCATTTTTATTGATTATGTACTAATAATTATTTGACGCATTTTATATACAAATTGCCATATAAAACCAAGTCTCTCGAAGGTTAAAGCTCAAGAATGGGCTCACCTGCCTGCTCAGCAGGTTCTAGAGATGTATCGTCTTTTGATTTTGATTGAGGGTCATACTGCTCATAAAAGTCCTCGAGGGTTGACGGCCCGCCGCCAATGATGACTTTTTCGTCTGCTTCGGCACTGCCAAACACAGTATTTTTGTATCTCTTGTCGTGTCCCATAAGGATTTGTTTGTTGACAAGATTCCACAACCAGTCGTAGGACTTGTCAACCTCGTTTTGATTAACGTCTGTGGCACTGCTAGCGGCCTGGGCGGTGGCTGCGTGAACGTCTTGTGATGCCTGCTGGGCCGCAATAGCCGCACCCTGCGCAGCACCGAGGGCCGACAGGGTCTGCTGTTGTACACGAGCCACATGGGCTGCTCTCTGGAGATTAGGGCCGGAAATCCATTCCTTGAACTCGTCAATGTCACTGGTATCAGAGGGATCTAGTCTATTCTGGAGAATGCCAAGCTCCGCCAGCGCCAGCGCTACATCAGGGAGCTCGACCTCTTCATGTCCGGAAGATTGGGCAGACTTGACGGCAACCTCGGCCAATAAATTCAAATACCGGATCAGAACATCGCTCAGGACGTCCAGAGCAGAGGGGGTGCACCTGTCAATGCCCGACGCTCTGCAGAGCTGTGCACATGTGATTCTAGCAACAGCGAAATAAAAGTCGCTCATATGTGCCAGACCCTGTATGTGTTTTGTTTGTCCCGCAACAATAAAAGCAACAGGAGGTGTGCTTGTATTAAATCTCAGTCGATGCCTGCTGGGTCTGAGCTGGTGGGCCCGCGAATGTTGGTGACTCAGCATACACGCTACGATTATGGGAAGCGTTGCAGTGACAATATCAGTGAGCTGGGCAGTTTGAACCTTACGCACTGTCAAGAGACCAAAGCCCAATGAGTTTATATTCGGTCCAGGCTTTACTTATTCTGGATACACAGGGCAACAGATTGCTCACCAAGTACTACCAGCCTCCTCACGGTGAGCCCACGGATGTTCTGACCGTGGCCCAGCAGAAGAAGTTCGAGAAGGACGTCCTGGCCAAGTGTTTGAAGGCCAAGGGCGACATTGATATTGTCAATGGCCGTCTTGTTGTTTACACCCAGATGGCTGATGTCCTGATGCTTCTCGTGGGTTCTGCAGATGAGAATGAAGCCATGCTTTTTGATGCCCTGCGTGGCCTCAAGGACTCTATCAACATTCTGCTTGAGCATGGCGTCGACAAACAGTCTGTGGCCGAGCATTACGACCGCGTGGCCCTTGCTGTTGACGAGACTGTTGACAGCGGTATCATTTTGGAAACTGATGCCAAGGTGATCACCTCCCGTGTTACCCTTAAGGCTTCTGACGAGCCCTCGCTGCAAAACATTGACCTTAGCGAGAAAGGTTTGCGGAACATGTTTGATTTTGCTCGTGGTAAGCTGTCTCAAGCTGTCCGTCAGCAATTTTCGTGAATCTCTCCCCAAAAAGTCACCATTACACATCTTTTTACCATATCGCGTATAATATTTACATAGTGCTCTACATAATGCACGAAAGAGGCGTTTATGCTTTCTTCTTATTGCCCTTGGAACCACCCTTAGCAGCCTTGGAGCCTCTGTTGCCTGCTCCCTTGGCCGAGCTAGAATTCTTACCCTTTTGTGCAGTTGCCAGCTGCATCCGAGACACGGACACAGACTGTTGGAGGTCAGAGGATCTAACAGCAGCAACAAGATCCTTTTGCTTTTGGGTAGCTGGTTCATCCTTGTTGTTGAGAATCATACGCAGTGCCTCATCGGTCACTTTACCCTTTTTGAGGTTACCAGGAATTACCTTCACCTTGTATTTCATGTATTTCATAGAAGACCAAGGGCCAAATACTGCCACGGCAGAAACGAGCTGACTGTCAGGAGCTGGTTTCACGACGAGGTCTGTGGGAATAGGGGTATCTTCGACGATTTCACCAGCAATACGGCGAAGCTCAGCTTGACGTGCCCGCTCCTCTCTCTGGCGTTTCCATTCAAGCTGCTGTTGGCGTTCCTCCTCGCGTTTACGCTTCTCTTCTTCAATACGAGTCAAACCTTTGAGCGTACCAATGCGTTCCATGGCAGCAGCGCGGTCTTCCTCGTCCTGGTCCGCATATTTGCGCAACTTCTTTTTAGCAGTCTTCGACTTTCCACGTAGTTGTGTTTTGAGTTTGTCACCAGAATTGGAGATTGTGGAGGGCACTTCACTGGGTGCATCAGATGCATCACGCTCATCATCATCTTCTTGAGAAGTGGGTTCCAAACTGGGCTGTTCAGAGGTGGCTCTCGACTGGGGTTCAGGAGTTTCTTCTGCATCATCGATAGTCATTTCAGCAACCCGATCAGTAACATCAGCAGTCTGCTCTGCACTGATGGACTCTGGAGAAACACTTCTCATCTCTTCACTGGGTACAGCACTTGGCTCACGGCTCGTGTCATCAATTTCATCAATGCTGTCCATATCAACATCTTGATCATCGTCGTCAACATCGTCATCGCTATCAAGCTGAGTATCAGGGAAGTCATCATCAGAGTCGTCTCTTGTATCTGGGAAGTCTTCATCAGAATCGTCATCATCACCATCTTCTGCTTCAAGCAGTGTCTCTTCAGAGCCAGTTTGCCACAAGATACCAATACCTAATTCATATGAACTAGGAACAATCGTCACACGCTTGGCAAGCAGTGCTACATCCTGCAAACGAGTGGGTTCTTGCTGTTGATTCAATCTTGGAACGTTTGCCCGAGTGGTCCACCAAGCAGGAGACGGCGATTTTGTTTCCCAAGCTTGGCTAGAAGAAAGAGTGAATGATCCGGCTTGATCTAGGGCTTGTGGGGAGACCTCTTTATCAGTTTTGTTTTTGATAATCACAAGAGGAGCCTTTGGCACGTCGCAGTATACAAGGACATCGTTCTTATCAAAGTAACGTCCGAGAAGCAATTCATTCTGCAAGTGGTCACGACCACCAATAATCAAGTATCCATCGGAGGAAATGAACCACAAGAACTTTTCAAACCAATACTGCTCACGCAAACTATGAAGAGCATGGTTAGTATTTGCCACCTTGGCTAAATTAACCTGCAGATCGCGCTTAATTTTCTTTTCAGCCGAAACATAGGCCTTCTCAGCATGCTGAACAGTCTTCTCTTTCTTAGCACCGGCCGCTCTTCTGATATCAAAGTAATCACGAGCATTAGCCCACGGGGTCTTCTTGAGTTGGACCTTAACGGGCATAGTCTTGCCAGAACTTTCATTTTCGGAATCAGAATCCGATTCATCAGCAAGTTCGTACTGGGGAACAGGGAGATCAAGAGTGATTGCATCATGGGCAAGATCCAGCTTGCCAATATGCTTGGCAACATTGTTGCCTCTTTGTTTCTCTAACTTGATGAGATTTTCGATATCAACCCAGTCCGTTCCTTGGCTCAACAGCTGATTGACACTGTTGATTGCGGCGCCAACGAGGTCGCTATTGTGTTCCAGAAGACGTCCACAAAGCTCATTGACCTCTTGGATTTTATCGAGGCTCTTGACACGGTTCTCACTTTCGCTTTTGGCAGCAGCAAGCCTATTTTCTGCTACTTGTTGCAATTGGTCAGTACGAGAGACCTGTTTGTCAGAGATAATAGCACCGAAATACTCGTCACAGGTCTTGTTGTAGGTCTCATGGCTGACAATCTCAAGATCAGAGTTTTTGCCCTTATCATCTTCGAAATACTCTTTGAACGCTTCGAATTCAAGTGGTGTTTCATCTGTTTTGCGTAAAATGAAACCTTCATTTGTTGGTTTGGCCATCAGAGCACCTGCCCAGACATTGGCCTTCACCAGGGCTCTCTTGATAGCAGCAGGATCACCTTCTTTCTGTTTAGGATCAACACCTTCAGTATGCAAGCAGTGCTCCACTAGTGAGAGGGAACCACTTGAGAATTTTGAGAACACAATTTTACCAATCTTGTCTTTGCCGAGCCATTCCTTGATAGTCTCTTCATCAGGGACCTCGCTCGCTTCCTTATCATCAAAGTCAATCTCATACTTTTTGCCGATGGAATAGTCAGTTGAACCAGTGACTGTTCTCATAAGAGCAATAATTTCCTGATTCTCATTGAGCAGCAGGATATTGCCTCCAGAAAAGAACTCAAATGCAAGATAGTATTGACCATCGTTAAAAGTGATCACCAGCAATCTACTTCTAGCTGCCACCCAAAGATTTGAGACCCTGCGGGACTTGAGGTGCTTGCGGAGTTTGGCAACAAAGCCTGATGGCTGCAAAGTTGTAGGATGTTGGTATTTTGTGAGATGGATCCTATAACCAGGATCAGCAATTAGGAAAGTCTTGCCAATCTTGCCATCAAACTTGAACAAGAAATGGCGGTTGCTTGCTTCAAGAGAGTAAACATTTTCAAGACGGAAGTTAAGAATGGACTCTTGCCACTCGTTAACGATTAATCTCAGATCCAAGTAGCTAAACCTTTGTTTCATGAGTAAGAAAGAGATGGAAGCCCATGATCTCTAGGGTCTAAGTACCATTACTATGACTTAAGATCAGCATAACCCGAAACTTGCGACAGCAATATCATAATGTGGGGAATCAAATGTTTTATTTATACGCAACGTTTATTAGTTTCAAGACGAAATTTGTACATTCAAGTCAATTAAAGAGCCCACCACCATATATGAGCAATGGCACCATCAGAACAACAATGTACATATTTAATATAATTTCAGCAAAAATATAATGAAAGTAAAACGTTATATGAAAACCATTCACTTTTGCAAGCACCAAATACACTCTAATTGCCAATACTACGTCATGCAGCGAAGTGGGCCCTAAACCCGATCTCAATGGCCGGATCTTATGAAGAGCTCTGACAAAAACAAAATAATCATCAGAGCATGGCTCAACAGTCGGAACCTAATAAATACTGGGAAGCATACGTCCGTGTTCCTCCTAGAATCCGTCTTTACGCAGGTATCACCACATTTGTTATTGCTCTGTACTTGAACAAACGCCTCTATGACAATGATAAAGCTGCAGCAGAGCAAGACCGGCTCCGCCGAGTTGAAGCTAAGCCAAGTGATGGCGGATCTCAATGATGGCAAGTTCCGTAATGTAGTGTTCATGGTAGGAGCGGGAATTTCCACTGCTGCTGGCATTCCGGACTTCAGAACCCCGGGAACTGGTCTTTACTCGAATCTAGCCAAGCTGAAGCTACCATTCCCCGAGGCAGTATTTGAGCTTGACTATCTCCGGAAAAGACCCGAAGCGTTTTTCACACTGGCCAAGGAGTTATACCCCGATCAATATGAACCTACGGATTTCCACTACTTTATGAAGTGGGTGGGTGATAAAGGCTACTTGAAGAGAGTCTACACCCAGAATATTGATACTTTGGAGCGTCTCACAGGATTGGATGGTGACTATGTTGTAGAGGCACATGGTTCCTTTGCTTCGAGTCATTGTATCGACTGTCGCCATGAGATGCCCACCGAGAAGTTCAAGGAGGAGCTGTTCTCCAGCGAAAGTAAACTGGTTATTCCTAAATGTGCCAAATGCAAGGGAATTATCAAACCTGATATTGTTTTCTTTGGTGAATCTTTGCCCCGGAGGTTTTTCACACTGCTGGAAGAGGACCTTGAAACCGATGAAGCAGATTCCCGGCCCGACCTGGTCATCATTGCTGGTACATCTCTGCAGGTCCACCCTTTTGCTAGTCTGCCCGACTATCTCGACAAGAACTGTGTGCGTATTTTATTCAATACCGAAAGAGTCGGTGATATTGGTAGCAGGCCCAAGGATATTGTGGTGTTGGGCCATCTCGAAACAATCAATCAAGTGATCCCTGCAGATGCAGCCAAAGCCATTCGTGCTGAGAAGGCAAGGAAGGTTGCATCAAGTGAAATTTCAAACGACGGTACCACTGAAGAGTCTGGCCAATTGGCCCCGAGCGAAGACCATGATGAAACGCTCAAGAAGGAAGAAGAGGTACTGGCCAAGCTGAGAAAGGATATTGAGCAGCTTGACATTGATAAAGACACCAAGGGACAGGAGCAAGACCCGGATTTGCCGAAATGTGACAGCTCTGATAAGGGTCAGGACTCTAACCCCAAGGATAAACCCAGGCTCCAACCCGAGGGTCAGGATTCAAGGACAAAGCAGCAACAAGATAAGCTTTGATTTTGATATTTGGACCCGGGGGATTTCAAGGCGGGCATTCTTCCAGGGTGAACCTTGTGGTTTGCTGTGCGCGAAGCGCCCAACAACGATGGCAAATTCCTGGCGCGCGCTAGCGTAGATGCGCCCGCGAACAGTTACCGAGAACATGCAAGCGCGCGCTATCTCCCATTAGACAGGTAACGATATTCATAGTCGATTAACGGCAGGTGATCCTTGCAGGACGGCGCCAAACCATGATAGGATAGGGACGTGTATTTTGCACAAAATTAGTGGTGGAGCCCATGATATATTTAGTTACGAGTAGAACAAATTTTATTTTGCGCCGCAGGCCCTATTATGTACTATTATCTATAGTCGAATCCCACCATCGATAATCTTCCCCACAAATGGGTTGCGGCTACACACATCACCTAACCACTATCGACTGCATAGACCACCAAATGCCGCAGAAGCGCCGTGCAAACCTGGAGGCGGGTGTGGGGGGAAAATTAAGGGGTACAAGGTAGTGTCAAAATACTTGCGATGGCGTTTTCGGAACATTCCGCCATGAAAATCCCGTTTTGAAAAAGCCACAATGTGGCCGCCCAGGCCAGGTTTCCACCACCGGGTTTAAACGGCATGCATTGCCAATCTTTGATGTCGAGAAAACGAAAAAAAACGTGCCCTAACCCCGGAGAAACCCGGGGACCGGGGTTGGGAGGAGGGGCATGTGAGATGCATAGTTAAATTGTTAGGGCAAGAAATTTTTTTCTTTCTCTGCGGAACGATCATATTTAAAAAGGGAGCCTGTAGCCTTTTTTTGTGATTTTTCGTGTTTGAGCTTCGCAATCTATCCCTTTGATTTAAATAATACAGATGGCCTCTTCTGGTGAACACAACCTGGGTCCTAGCAGGTCTCCTCTGGAGCCTGTTAAACATGCTGTCGAGCATGCTGTCGACCGTATGGAGAAAGCCTACTCCAACGTTGATTTGGCTAAGCGGGCCGAGCCTCAGAACACTCCTGACGCTGCCTTGGACCCTGCCAACCAACATCTTCATGGTCACAAGTTCCACTCTGAGAGCGCTCATGACCACCCCACCGTCTATGCCAACCTTGGTACTCCCGGTCCCGAAGATAAGCCCATTCACCACCACAATGGTGAGCCCCACACTTATCCTTCCGGTGACCTCGAGAAGGGTCAAGGTTACGTCAAGGGTGACGACCTGTCCTCCTCCGCCGGCTCTGGCGAGCCTCATTCTGGCGTCGAGGAGTCCAAGACCATCACTCCTCTTGATCGGGTCTCTTTGTTCTTCCGCCGTAACAAGTGGATCTTTGTTTTGTTCTTTGGTCTCTTCTTCACTGCCTGGTGGGTTTCCATCATTGCTCAGAAGAAGCACCGTCACCAGTGGCTTATCCCCACTATCCTTTGGATTCTGTTGATGATTCGTTTCATCACCTTTTATGTTCCCACCCGTCCTATTCTCGAGGGTGCCAACTGGATCTGGACTCGCACTTTTGTTCCTGTCCGTGACCGGATTCCCCGCAAGCTTTGGAGCCCTGTTGAGTTGCTTATCGCTCTCGCTGTTGTGCTGATCGGTACTTTCGCTACCAAGGAATACCCCAACAGTAGCCGTGGTGACCGTGCCATCTCTTTCTTGGGTTTCATCCTCATCTACTGTGGTTTCTTTGTCTTCTCTTCTAACAAGAGAAAGATCAACTGGCACACTGTTGCTATTGGTGCTGGCCTCCAGTACATCATCGCCCTGTTTGTGCTCCGTACTAAGGCTGGTTTCGACTTCTTCAACTTCATCTCTTTCCTTGCTCAGAAGCTTCTGAGTTACGCCAACGATGGTGTTGCTTTCTTGACTAGTACTGATGTTGCTGCCAACCCCTTCTTTATTATCACCTCATTGCCTTCTATTATCTTCTTTATTGCCTTCATTCACATCTGGTACTACTTTGGCATTCTCCAGTGGTTCGTTGGTAAGTTTGCCTACGTCTTCTTCTGGCTTATGGATGTTTCTGGTGCTGAGGCTGTTGTCGCTGCTGCCTCCCCCTTCGTTGGTCAGGGTGAGTCTGCTATTCTTGTCAAGCCCTTCATCGAGCACATGACTGATGCTGAGCTTTACCAGGTTATGACTTCCGGTTTTGCTACCATTTCCGGTTCCATGTTGGCCACTTATATTGGTCTTGGCTTGAACGCTGAGGCTTTGTTGACCTCATGTATCATGTCTATCCCTGCCTCTCTTGCCGCCTCTAAGATGATCTTCCCTGAGACTGAAGTTCCCTTGACTGCCGACAATGTTGTCGTTCCTGAGGACACTACCGAGGAGGCTCACAACGTCTTCCACGCTTTCTCCAACGGTGCTTGGATGGGTCTGCAGGTTGCCTTTGCTATTATGACCAATATCCTGTGTGTTATTGCTATTGTTGCTATGATTGATGCTCTTCTTGGTTGGTTCGGTCGCTTCTGGGGTATCCCCGCCCTCAGTTTGGAGCAGATCCTTGGTTACATCTTCTACCCTGTTTCCTTCCTGCTCGGTGTCAGCCGTGATGGTGATATCTACAAGGTTGCCAAGCTTCTTGGTACCAAGGTCATCCAGAACGAGTTTGTTGCTTACTCTTCCTTGCTCAAGGACCCCGAGTATGCTAACATCAGTACCCGTAGTCGTATGCTTGCCACCTACGGTCTCTGTGGTTTCGCCAATCTTGGTTCTATGGCTATCCAGATTGGTGTCCTTGGTCAGCTTGCCCCCAAGCGCAAGGGTGTTATCTCTCGGATGTGCTTGTCCTCTCTGTTGACTGGTTGCTTCACCACCTTCTCATCAGCTGCTGTCGCTGGTATGGTCATGGCCGACATGACCCGGTTTGATGCTGCCAACACCAACTAAGTGACATGAGGAACTCCCAGAATCCGCCGTTATCGTGCACTGGGACGCAATCTAAGATAACGCGCTTTGACACGAAGTAATATGACCTTTATCAACGGCTGCCGTTTCTTCCTGAATGGGCCGATATGAGCCGTTTTGACTTTTACCCAGACTGCATTGCTATTCTTTGATTGCATTACTACCATGTAATGGCCGATATGAATCAGAGAATATCAGTGGATGAGATGCATTTTGGAGAGTTGTCCGTTGCATTTTTCATCCGAGTCTATGCATAAATACGTAGCGCTTCGGTGCCATCATATTTAATAATCTAGCTTAAATGAATTTGGCTTATGATAATAAATCATAGTTAGTTTGCGTTGTTCTATTGGACAGCTCGAACTATTTTGTTTATGGTTTATGTATCTGTAGCTGATTTCACTGTCTAGATTCTCATTATTTATAACATATCGCCTGAGAGCAGGCTCCCTCTAGCAATTAAATATTTATTTTCATTTCATTAAATTTCAAACCGTTTCCAAAGAAACAATAGACTCTCCACGGATCACGGCAGTGCCAATTTTCACTGCATCGCCATTAGGCTGCTCCTCGGCTGCGTCTTGCAGAACCACGTTGAGGAACAGGTCAAAGCCCTTGAGGGTACCCACAACTTTACGCGACCCGTTCAGTTGTAAACTGAGCCGTTTATTCATGTACTGGCCCAAGTCTGGGTGGGCAGGCATGGCCAATTCTGAGTTTGGGGGTGAAGGGTAGGTTTGATAAAGACCAATTTATGATTACTGTGTGGACCCTGCACTCTCACGCTCACCATAGTAGCCGACGTGGCCAGGCTAAAGTTTAAAGAACGGGCTGCTCCATTCATTCTATATAAATGAAAATTAATTCTTGGACTAAATGGCTGTATCTAGCCGGTGTGCTTGGTGAAAAGACTCTGTGGGAGGCCGAATGGGAGGCTAACCCCCATCCTGGTGCTCGTGACCACATGTCTCGGGACTACTTTGTGGCTGTAGTCGAGAATCCTGCTGAGATTGAAGCTACATTGGAGGAGGCCTTCCCCATTCCCAACCATTGGCTGTTCAGTACCCCCAAGGGTCTGAAGAAACGTGCCCTGGATGCACTTTCTAGCGCCTATACCACTTACGACTCAGTGCCTCGGCGGCTACAGAAGCGACTCCCTTTACCCATGGGTGGTGATGGGTGCCTAGCTCGGCGTGATGATGAGCCCGAGCCAAAGGAGTTACAGGCTGTCAAGGCTGAGTTTGGTATCAATGACCCTCATTTTCGTGACCAATGGCATATCTACAACCATGAAGTCCCGGGTCACGACATGAATATCCTCAGTGCTTGGAGACAAAATGTTACAGGTAAGGACGTCGTTGTTGCTGTTGTCGACGATGGTATTGATTATGATCATCCAGACTTTTTGGATAGTTTCTACCTGGATGGCTCTTGGGATTACAACGTCCACCGTAATTTACCTACACCTGAGTTGTCAATCGATGGCCACGGTACTCGCTGTGCTGGTGAGATTGCCGCTGGATTCAATGATGTTTGTGGTGTGGGAATTGCACCTAGTGCAAAGGTAGCAGGTATTCGTATATTGTCTGGCGAGCTTGAGGATGTGGACCAGGCACGGGCGTTAAGTCATAAAATGCAGGAAAACGATATTTACTCTTGTTCTTGGGGCCCTGCAGATGATGGTAAAACAATTGAGGGTCCTCCTGCTATTGTCCGTCGTTCGATTGTCCATGCTATTGAACAGGGACGTGCTGGTAGGGGTTCAATCTATGTGTTTGCATCCGGAAACGGATTTTACCACGGTGATAATTGTAATTATGATGGATACACAAATTCTATCTACTCTATTACTATCGCTGCTGTTGATGAGAATAACAAACACCCCTATTATTCCGAAAGTTGCTCGGCAAATATGGCGGTTACTTACTCCAGTAACCTTGAAAAGAAGATCACTACTAGTGCTAAAAGAAACAAGGGAGTGGACTGTACAGATGAGCATAGTGGCACCTCCGCTGCAGCCCCCATTGCCGCTGGCATTCTTGCCCTGGCCCTTGAGGTCCGTCCTGAATTGACTTGGCGTGATATGCAGTACGTTGTTCGTGATGCTGCTGTTCCATTTGATATTCCTACGGCCACAGAGGCTTACAATTGGACCACTACCCATGATGGCAAACTTTACCACAACGATTATGGCTATGGACTATTGGATGCTGCCAGTGTGATTGAGCGTGCAACTAATGCCAAGCTTGTCAAGCCTCAGACTTGGCATTTCACTGACATGAAAACTGAAGATGCACCGATCAATTCTGAAACTGTAGAATCGACAATCTCAGTGTCTAAAGATGATCTTGACAATGATAACTTTGAGAGATTGGAACATGTCACTGTTGTTGTTAATGTTGATCACGAAAAACGTGGTGTGCTGGGTTTCAGCCTTGAGAGTCCTTCCGGTTTCCATGCAGATTTGGCTGCTCCTCGTAAGGACGATAGCTCCAAGGATGGCATTCACAATTGGACGTTCAGCAGCGTCGCACATTGGGGCGAAAAGGCTGATGGTGACTGGAAACTTAAGATTACTGGCGACCCATTGACCAGTGGTAAGCTCATTAGCTGGCAGTTGAAGCTCTGGGGAGAGTCCAAGGATGCTTCCAAGGCCATTCGTTACTCTGAGGTATGGGACAAGTACGAGTCACCAGCCGAAGTTTTTGAGGGTGGTAACGAGAACCCTGAGACTGCTGCCAGCACTCTTTTGCCTGCTCCCACATCTACACAAGAACCTGAGAAGGAACCCGAAGTACCAACAACTACTGAACCGCCTGCGCCTGCCGAGTCTACAGAGGCTTCGCCCACAGCCGAGCCAACAGACAGTCCGGATAACAAGAGCTCTAGACATGGTTTCTTCTATTACTTGGCTGTTGGCTCAGTGGGTGCTGGTATTATTGCACTTGTTGCTATTCCAGCAGTCTGGTTTGCATTGCGCAGACAAAGATCGAACGTTACGATTGATGACGGCGACTTTGCTCTCGTGACCAGCGACATTGAGCTGAGCGACTTTGGTGACAATAATGAATTTGTATTAACAGACGATGAGGATGAACAACGACCTCTCCGCGGTCAAGATAGAGGCCACACCTCGCACCAGGAACACAACCGTGATAATGATAGTGACGGTTATGAGGACGATGAACCAGATGCTAGATGATTCATTCAATTGAAAACGCATTGCTATACATGCTGCTCTATTTATAAAGTATTTAATCTGGGGTGCCAGTATTTCCTATACGCTTCCTAATTAACTAGAGACTAGTCACGAATATTCCAAGTGCATCACGGGGTCAGGGTTGGGCCTGGGCTGTGGGAGGTCAATCGCCAAGTCGGGGCTGTCTTAGCGTAGCCCAAGCTGCCCTGGACAAGTTACCTTCTTGATTGACTAATGGACGCTGTGGAGCCCCGCAAGGGCAAACGGGCGCACAAGCGCACGTTCCAGACAATTTTGTCTGGAGTCAAAATGCAGCATCTCAAAAAGAAGGACGGTGAGCCTTTATGGCGATCAGACCTCCAATACGACTTTTTAAGTTACATTTTCAACAACGATGCGAAGGTGTTTGCCAACTCATACACGAATGAGACGGGCTTCACGTTCGCAGACATCTACATTGACGCTATGGCTAGATCTTCCAAGTGTTCCAAGATTCTTAGCGAGAAGCTTCTGGGCGATAGACGAGCGGGTCTCAGTATCGCCATGGTGTGCTTGCTAGTGAATGTGGGGCGCATGAACACCACTCTGAACTTTTTCCCTGAAATGAAGGCCCAGCTGCGGACCTACCATCCTATTCCTAGTCTCCAGAGTAATGATACTGCCGATTACAAGCAGTTACAGGACGCGCCACGGCTCAAGTCGATTCTCAAGGGAGCATGCGAGGACCGTGACGAGCCAAACACCATGGAGCAACTGTTCAGCTCCAAAAAGAAGCCTCCGACTAACCCTATTAATTTGGTGTTTCTGATGTCTACCTATTCACCAAAGGTGGAGGAGGTGTTCTTCGTGGCCCCCACCAAGTTTTTCGATCTAATCATGGACCATACACAAAGTTCGGCATCAAGAGGCCGGGCATTTTTGTGGCTGATGTGGGCATGCCTCGAAACGAACTTCAGTGCAGAGCAATTGGCCAAGAATCCGTTTGGGGCGGGCATGACCAAAATCCCCCCTCTCGTTAAGCTTACCGAGGCCGAAATTGAAAAGGAGAATGTCAATACCCCTGCCGAGATTAGTTTTGGCAATCAAATGACGCTCCAACGTCTTACCTACCTCGAGAAAACTGGATCTGGTGTCCCCAGTCCGTCTCTTCGCAAGCCCCGTGGCCTGCCTCCCCTCGCTACGCAGCATTCAACGGCGACTCCTCTCAAAGTTCCTACTGCGGTCACATCTAAAGACAAGCAAACCCTCCATGAGTTCCGGGGTCTTCTCAGAGAGAAACGGGCAAGACGGCGACTGAGAAGATTGAATGCAGCCAATCCTGTCAAGGACACTTGGGATCTGATCAAGGATATGGATCCCGTGTACAATTCGGACACCGAATTCGTTGCCTTTGAACAAGGCGAAGAGGCCAAGGAGCTTCCTCCAGGCATGGCAAGCGCCGGACTCTTAGATCTAATTGGCGACTACGGTGAATATACATCTAGTATGCTGAAAGCGTTGAAGAGCGGTGCCCAGGTCCTGGAGGCCGAGCCCGAGAATTCGGTGTAAAATAAAACTAACCAGTGGCTTTTAATATGACAATTGCTATCGCCATTGCCAACGTATGATCTTATTTAAAAATTTATATTCCCATATATATGTCGGCAAGACCTGACCAGCTAGGTTATGCCTGGCTGGTTCCTAATATGCAGAGCTTTCAGCTGGATCCAGTACATCACAGCCGTTGCCGTGGCAACGGGTGGAATAATTGGCTGACAATCCCTAATGTGGAAATTTTGTCGGGTGGTTCCTATTGGCTCTACAGATGCATAATGGGAGGCCGATTTGGGCTGTACTTTTCCGAGCCAATGTTGGTTCGACCGGAAACAATTATATTTATATATGCTCAACATAATTCAATCATTGTATTATTTATTAGTATTAAACCAGAATGGCTATGATTCGCCCTAACCTGTGACCCTCCAGCGCACGTGGTGCATGTAGGTTGGCTTATCTGGGAAGTAGTGAACGGTCAAACCACTGGACATCCTCACACCAAAGGTTTGTTGTAGCCATGTTGTTTGGAGTCAAACTTAATAACGAGGCTTATACTCCTTGGAAGAAGTACTACTTGGACTATGATCAGCTCAAGAAGGCTCTCCATGAGGGCGTGATCTCTGAGGGCCGTCCTGACTGGACCGAAGAAGATGAATCAAGATTTGTTCAGATTCTCGACAAGGAGCTTGAGAAGGTCTACTCTTTCGAGAGCGACAAGTTCAACGAGATCTCTGAGAAGATCTCTGAAATTGAGAAGCGCATTGAGGGCGCCAACGCCGCTAATGTTAAGCCCAAGGAGCTGGAGCCTGAGGTTGAGCAAATCCTTGAGGATGCCAACCAATTGGATCAGTTCCGCCGCCTTAACTACACTGGTTTCACCAAGGTTGTCAAGAAGCATGACAGACTCCACCCCCAGTACCAGGTCCGTCCCTTGCTCCACGTCCGTCTCCAGAGATTGCCCTTCCACTCTGAGGACTACTCTCCTCTCTTGTACCGCCTCTCTGCCATCTACAAGTTCTTGGGTGAGAACTTTGGCACCGCCGCTGCTGCCTCTGCCAAGTCTCAGCTCGGATCCGTCTCTGAGAACCACCCCACCGGTTACGTTACTCTTCAGTACTGGGTCCACCCCGAGAACCTGATGGAGGTCAAGACCAAGATTCTCCGCCGTCTTCCCGTGCTTGTTTACAACCGTGAGGACGACGAAGAGGAGGAGATGGGCCATGACCCTACCGTCACCTCTCTTTACCTTGATAACGGTGACTTTGCTCTCTACCAGTCACAGCTCGCCAAGAAGCGCCAGGATGACAAGCCCACCTCTCTTCGTTTCCGCTGGTACGGCCACCTCTACGAGAGACCTGAGATTGTCCTTGAGCAGCACAACGAGGACGATGGTCGCATCACTCGTGTCAACCTTAAGGAGAAGACCATCAATGAGTTCCTCAAGGGTGGTCACGGTGTGATTGACAAGCGTGTTGCTAAGATGAAGCAGAAGAACGTTTCTCAGCGCGCCATTGAGGACTTCGAGACCGCTGCCAACGAGCTGCAGAGCTTCATCACTTCTCAGAAGATTGAGCCCATGCTCCGTACCATCTACAAGCGTTCTGCTTTCGAGATTCCCGGTGACGACCGTGTCCGTGTCATTTTGGATTCCGACATTTTGTTTATCCGTGAGGATGCTATCAACAAGGCCCGTCCTATCCGTGACCCTGCCCAATGGCACCGTGCTGACCTCGATCAGCCCAACGTTGACCTGCGTGATGTTTTGCGCAAGGGTGAGTACGCCCACTTCCCTTACTCTGTCTTGGAGGTCCGTCTTAAGCACCGTGAGGATACAAACCAGCTTGAGAAGCTCAGCTGGGTTGAGGAGTTGACTTCTTCCCACTTGATCAAGGAGGTCCCCCACTTCTCCAAGTTCCTTCAGGGTATTGCTACTCTTTATGCTGAGGATGATCGTCTTGATAGCCTGCCTTTCTGGCTTAACGATCTGGACACTGATATCCGTAGCAGCCAGGCTGCCGCTCCTTCTCTGTCCACTCTTCAGAACCGTTCTAACCGCCCCGTTACTACTCCTTACAAGTTTGATGATGTCAGTGACGAGTCTGACGACTCTGAGTACATCCAGCCTGATGAGGAAGAGGAGGTTGAGCGCCGTTCCGATGTTGGTTTCCCTACTTGGACCAACAACGGCCCTAAGCTGATTGACCAGGACTCTGAGGACGAGGAGGTCGTTCTTCCCCAGGGTGTTGTTGAGCCCGAAAGCTGGCTTAAGAACCAATCTGCTGTGAATGTTGAGGCCAAGGTTTGGCTTGCCAACGAGCGTACTTTTAATAAGTGGTTGCACATCACTGTGTTGATGTCTGCCTTGACATTCACCTTGTATAACTCCGTTGGTAAGGCTACCTCCCCTGGTCTTGCTACCCTCGTGGCATACATTCTGTTTGCACTGACTCTATTTACTGGTATTTGGGGTTACACACAGTACATCAAGCGTCTTGAGGCTATCCGCTCTCGTGAGGAGAGACACCTCGATGACTCTACCGGTCCTCTGCTTGTGGCCTGTGGTCTTTTGCTCGCCCTTATTTTTAACTTTGCTGCCCACTTCCATCTCCGCAGCAAGGACGAGGCCCTGGTTCTTTAGGTGCAACCAAATATCAACATTTAATCATAAATCAAAAACCTATAATCTCATAGTCTGTTAAGTTTTCTTAACTGGAAATTAAATCCAATGCAATTTTTCCATTCAGTTATAATCCATGCCGCAGGTCGGTCTCCTGCAGCTTGGCCATATCCAAGACATCACCGTTTGACGAATTTGTCATCTGAAAAAATGGTCAAAGGAATCGCGAAGTATGGCTTTAAGAGCGGTGTTTTGCCCCAGCCCCGCCGTATTGTGCCTCGCGTGAAGGCTCAGTTTGAAGTTGAGCAGCTGAAAAATGTTCGTACTGGTTTCAGCGACCCTGCCATGGTTCCCAGAGGCTCATCGGCCAACCCTCCTGGTCGTCACTATCCCACAGCAGAGGAGAAGCTTGCACACAGTGCCAAGGCTCCTACTAAAGAGAGAAATCTTAACACCGAGCACCAAAAGTGGACTGCTCACAGTTCAGAAATTAGACGTCGCTACCTTGCTGATGCTTTGGAGAGTGAGTCTGCCCGTGAGATCCAGAGAGCGGCCAACCGCCAGGATCAGCACTTGAGAGCTAAGGAGCTTCGCCTCAAAATGGGTGAGGTTGAGGAGAGTCGTGCAACTCTTTTGACTATGCCTACAATCGAGCAGTCGCTCATTGCTGGTGCTATGGTTGCCCCCAGAACCGAAGAGGAGACCCGCGAGCTCAAACTCAAGCGTGAAGCTAACCGCAAACAAACAGAGCTGGACCAGAAGCAACGGAAAAGTGCTCTGTTGCTTGAGCTTTATCAAGCAAGCAAAAGATTTATCATTACTGAGGAGGAGTTGGACAATGCCGTCAACCAGGCATTCTCCGTCTCTAACGCCGGTGTTCCCACTTCTCAGTTGAACCTCTTATTTACTGAAAACAGCATGCAGTCACGTCTTGCCCGTGATGAGCTTCGCAAAAACCAGGAGGAACTGTCTCGGACACTTCTTGGTACCACGGTTACAAACGACCCTGGCTTGGGCGAGGTCCAAGATACCCTTCAGGGCTCTTGGCAGGCATTGCTTGAAAACAGACGCAACGTCGTCAAGGAAGAGTCTAATGTTCCTGAAAACTAATTATGGGTTTAATCCTTTTTTGTATATATTGTACAGCTGGCCATCTATATAGCCTAACCAACTCCTAACTGTTATCTCATCATCTAATCACTACTAGGTCACAGCTAGTGCTTGATCTGCATGCCTTGGGCTCATTTAGATCTCACAGTGGCGAAGAGTCCCGTACTATTCGATAATGAACGTTTAATATATGTTGTTCGTGAAGTTGGATTGTACAAGGGCGAGGTCAAGGCGTCTAACTATGAGCAGGGCTCAGCATATTTAACTACCCATCGGCTCTGTTATGTTGATGATAAACAACCAGAGGAGTTTTCAATCCATGCTCCTCTCTCTCGTTTAGTATCGATTCAATATAAAGGCCGGTTTATGCGGTCTAGTGCTAAGATTACGCTCAATTTCGAGTCGACAAGCCCGACAGCCGCTAAGGAGCATAATAACCCCTGGATCTGTCCTATCTGTTCATTCTCAAATACTTTGTCAAAAAGATATGCATTTGGTGTGAGTGAGCTTCCTGTTTGTGAAAATTGTGGTGTCAAAGCAACTGAAGAGGTGATTGAGTCGGCAATTCGCTCTGAAAGCCCTTCGGCTAACGCTACCGCGCCCATTGCTGCTGAGGAATCTTATATTGTTTGTCCAAAGTGTACTTTTCACAATAGTCCATATTTGAGGGTTTGTGAAGTATGTGGCACAACACTCTCAGAACGATCTACAGCTGTGAACTTTGGTAATGTTGCAAAATTGAGTTTCCGTGCCGGTGGCAGCCATGAGTTCTTTGCACATATGGAACAAACTTTGAAAAGTAAGCCTTGGGATTTACAGACAGCCGTGGTAAATACATCCCAATCAATTTCAGAATCGACTGCAGATCCAAGCACGTATCGCTTTGGTATTCATAGTTTGGAACAGGCGAGCTCAGACCGTCAACAAAGAAGCAACCAGGCGCTGGACGCTGCATTTACTGACGTCCATTCAATTGATTCTCAAGCGAGTGAGCTTTTAAGATTAATAGAAAATTACACAAGGTCCAATCCTGATGCTGTAAAGACGCTAGGATTGGAAGGGGCTGTAATCTCTAAAGAAATGTTCCAAGATGAAGAGACATTTAGGCAGCAAATTGCCAGACAAATTGCTGAATTTCTTGAAACGCATGACATTTTGAAAAAGGAAGGTGGTGTTATATCAGTATTTGATGTTTACTCCCTCTACAACAAAGCCCGTGGTACTGAACTGGTTTCACCCGAGGATGTAAACGCTGCCTTGGTTCTTGCTGAAAGGTTGGGTATGCCGATAAGATTGAGGAAGCTTAGAAGTGGTGTGCGTGTTGTAGAAAACAAACTCTTTAAATCCACGCAGCAGAGGCTGGCTGAATGGATCGGATCTTTAGCCCCATGGCAGGCAGCAGCAGGAGTCAGTGCACTTGATACCAGCGCCAAGTTTGGATGGAGCGTCCCTATTGCATTGGAGGAACTTGAGGGCTCTGAAGAAACAGGTGCTCTTTGTCGGGATGAACAGCCTGGTGGTGTGCGTTTCTTTGAGAACCTCTTTACTAGCGAACCAGTTAAGGAATCTGCATGATAGACATTTTAATTTATATATACGACTTGTTGAATTCTAATATCTAATTTATACTTTGTATTGCAAGTCTTATGCGAAAACATGTTTTGACGGGGTCGCTTCGGGTTGACGGTCTTATGCAAATATATAGCCTGATGGGCGTCGCCTTAGATTGACGGGGGATCGAGATTTGGCACCTGGCCGCCTAACATGTTAGAGACCTGATTAAGATTCAACATGTGAGGAACTTGTGCACGAGAAGGGGATGGTGGACCTGATGGTGGATAGTCAGGCTCACGCGAAGGAGACCTCGATGGTGACTGATGTGGGGTAGCCATAGGTGAAGCAGATGGTGTAGCCATTCTTGATGGTGTGACATCTGGCAGTTCTTGAATTCTCTGAATAACAAAGTTTCGCTCGACTTTGAAATTATTATCATCCTTTCTTTCAAGTTCTTTCAGTTTGTCTAGAACATCAAGAAGTCCAACTTTGTTCCGAACAAGGATATCATAGATTCCCTGAGGTTTATTGGGATTTGCAACAAATACCTTGAACAGCTGGAAAGATTCATAATGGATAACCTTTGATTTATCACGCATTAATCTCATAACCAATTTCAAGTTGTTCACGTCACAGACGTATGTCAACATATAGTCACTGTTGCATCTTAAGATAATAAGACGACTTTGGAGCCGCAGAAATTGGCGGCGCATGACATAGTTCTCACTTGTCAAAAATGAGTTTATATTTTTGATAAACCGACTGTGGTTGGCCTTGAGAAACCTGGAAGTTACATCTTTGTGTGGCATCAGAATCTCGCTGAGAGTAAGGAAGCTTTCAGTTCCAACTTCGAAAACCTTTTCGCGACAAAGGTCGAACAGCAACCAGAAGTCTGGGAGACTCTGGATGAATTGTGCGAGTTCCTCACTTTTGGCACACCCACGAAGCATTGTACCGGCTTGACGGTGAGTATCAATAGAACCCAATGCACTGATCAGCTGCTCGAAAAGCGCCCGGCGCGAAAGCATATAATCAACAGTGGGTGAGTGTGAGCCGACCTGGCGGCGTAGCAGAAAAGTGAACAACAAAGTGACTTGACGTTTACTCTCGAACTCGAGGCTGGCCAGGTTGGCCACAAGGTTGATTAAAAGGTCGGTATTATAAATTTCCTTTGAAAGGGCCGACATTTGATCAGGATCTGGGTCATTCTCGCCTTCGCCATAAGCAATGGCTGTGGCTTGGCCAACTAGTCTTGTGATTTCCTCGAGGATCTGGGGGTTAGTATAATGGCTCAATATGATAGGGATGGCCCGGAGAAATGTCCCAATATAAAACAACAATAGTTGAAATCAGTAACATTGCGACCATATAGAATGTTAAATTGACATCCATGGCTGCCGAATACACTTTGCGCACGGGCCATGGCGCCAAGCCGTTAACAAGTACTTACCTTCTGATCCGAGGTTGCGTCCTGCCTTGAGACCAGCTCATTAAGGGCAAAAACAACCTCTTGAGGAGTCTTAGGTTTGTTTCGTGTGAAAAGAAAAGACATTTCGAACGAACAATACAACCGAGCCTGTGCTCCGTGTGGTGAGGTCGACCAAAGCTCCTCGGATCAACACAGAGGTTTTAATCGCTTAGTCAGAAACCACTAAGCTAATGGACAGGGGGAAATTAAACGTCCGGGGCTCGAGAAATGAGACGGTCTCTGTCAGTATCCCATAGTTGATGTCTTTTTAATGATTAAAACAGTTAATAGAACAAAGGAAGGGTGCTGTTGAAGGGTTCTTTTGGTACTGTGTGGAAGCATGTGCTTCCTACATAGCGGGGTTTCCCCGCATGACCCCGGCTTTCAGGCACGGGGTAGATCTCGATCATGTTCTCTCACGTCTTATTTAACTGCTTGTTCCTCTTATTGGTTGAAAATAAAATACAAATAATTCCTATATTTCCACTGAAAACACTCCCTGTTCTTAGAATTACCTAAAAGACATTTGCAAGCCGGCCTTGGCTTGGGCGATTAGCCGACAGGACCAAGACCTGGCCCTGGGATCAACCAAGGGCACAAAGTTTAAACAAGGTCTCTACTGTACATCCGTCACATTAGACAAAGCATTCACGATGATGTAAGATTAGGGCCATTTAAGAATCTTCTATATAATGCGGATAGGCCACGAATCACATGCAGCATGCGTTACCCTCCTTCAGTAGGAACAATGATTCCCGCCTCACAGCATGCAAGGTGTTCGGTTAATGTAAGATGTGATCAGGCCACAGCTATGATAGAAGCTTATTTGTCCTCAATCTCGGTAATTTCTAAGCCTACTGTCAACAACGGGGTTTATGCAAACAGTGGGTAAGTTCAAGTTTGGCACGGAATATTTGTTAACTGGTGAACGCCAGCCAGGAACAAAATAAAACTCCTCCTAGCCTAGGCCGGCGGAAGCCATGTATACGGTCCTTAACTTGACCACCACCCCGGAAATTAGTACAGCCTCACGGGGAAACCAGGCCCAGTGTGTTTCAGTGATCGCCCAATTAGTGCAAAGCCTATGTCACCAGTATTAGATCGGCAACACAGACCGTGCGCAGGCGTGCATAAATTAAGTAGAGTGCATGCCACCGAAAAAACCATCGGAAAGGGCTCGCCTAGATGGTAAGCGGCACCTGTAGCTAGGCCGTGAGTTACACAGGGTGACGCTAGATATTTAGACTAGTATCCAGCCAAACAATATCTATTCTTGGCATCCACAATGTCTGAAACCCAATCAACCCCAACCGCTTTATATGCTTCTCTTTGTTTAGGTTGATGCAAGCTGGGCCGGCTCACAGAACAGGCCACGCCAGGCACGGCAATTACGCACGAGGTTCAGATAATACAAAGATTAGGTTCTGGGAATGTGAAAAGGTTCCTGACTGGAAAATGACTTTCTTGTAGTATTTGAATACGTGGGCCTTTGGAATATGGCTTCCGCCCCTGGTCTAGACCTACCTCGAGTGCAAGGCTTCCTTCCTTGAATGATTCATGCAGGGATATGCATATGCGATGTGTCAGCAGTATAACCGGTTTTTCTTCTTCTTTGTCGCAGTATCTCTGACTAGTTCTAGATTGCCTACGTATACTTACTGCACTATACAGTGTATACTTGACAACCCCCAAGTCTAAGACCACAACACTCACACTTGTCCACATACCACTTCTCCAATGCCATTCGGACTCAGCCGTCTCTTTGGAAATAGGAGAGGAAGCTCGGCTCCAAGTATTCTCACTACAACAACTGCCAACACACATTGGAATGATTCCAAAAAGACTTACCAGCACCGCACTGAGGTGCCTATGCCCGCAACCTTTGAGGAGCTCTCGACAAACCCAGAGCTAATTGCCTTGACTATTTTTCACAGTATGCCCTACACGACTGACTCTCAGCGTACTGCCAGCTGGATGGGTGAGGACGATCCACAGAGGGCCCAGATCTTGTTTGAGTATCTCAGACTATTTAATTGGGATGGTGAAAATATTGTTACCGCTTTCAGACAGCTGTGTTCTCGTATCGAGCTCAAGGGTGAGTCACAATACCTCGACCGTATTGTCGATGCCTTTGCTACCCGTTGGATTAACTGTAACCCTCATCACAAGTTCGTGACACATGGCGTGGTATATACTGTTGCCTACTCTATTGTTCTCCTTAACACAGATCTTCACAGCAATGTGGACGGAAGCAAAACTAAAATGACCCAGAAGCAGTACGTGCGCTATGTCCAGGAATCTATCAACAAAATGTTCGCCCAAGAAAGACCTCCGTTTTCCAAGGTTTCTGACTATCGTGCTTACCTGGAGAGTGAGAACCCCACCGTTAATTCATTGATCAATGACAATCGTGAGTATGCCCGCAGTGAATGGGATGCTGCCTTTGGCGGCGTCTTGAAATTGTACTATCGTTCAATTGCGCAGCACCCACTCATTTTGCCTGATGGATTGCTGCTTTCTGGTGGTAGTAGACGCTTGTCTGAGGATAGTCGTTCCATCCGTTCTGGCCGTCGTGTCAACCGTCGTAACAGTATGGCTTCCATCGGCAGTGATGCTGTTGGCAATGGAAGTACCCATCGTAACTCTGAACTTGCTTCTCAAATCGAGACTGACGAAGCAGGTTCTGCCATCATTGATCAGGAAGAACCTGATGAGCTTCGTTTGCTTGGCCCCCCTTGGGTGAAGGAAGGTCCTCTCAAGTTCCAATACTTCACCAGTGTCTCCACTGGTATGAAGAAACAACATAAGCAAGAGTGGATTGATCTCTTTGCTATGGCTGATCGCGGTCAACTCAGACTATACAGCCTTCGGGGTATGGATCCCCGCCGGACTTTGACTAAAAAGGGTGATGTTGGTGATGGGAACTGGTTGAACCGTGCCAAACTTATGTATAACTTTGTTTTGACCCACGCATTGGCTCAGAACTCCGATCAAAATGACAATAACGGAGAGTGGTCGCTTATGCTTCGCGATGGTCGCCTGCTTCGCTTCAAAACTGGGACCGCCGATATTGCCGACGAATATGTTTACACTTGTAACTACTGGGCTGCCCGTTTATCTAAACCTCCCCAAGTTGAGATTATCTCCAGTACCGAATACGGCTGGGGCCGCCCTGTTGAGCTCCTGAAGGACAAAACTACCCTCCCCCATATTTCTGCCGGAAGTAACAACGAAACCATTGTAATTGGAGACGAGCGGATTCATATTTATAATTGGAGCAACCAAGCCGATAATGAGCTTCACTCTGGTCTTCCTAGCAAGGACCAACATGCCCTACTCAGAGAATATGTTGCCTCAATTGATGCAGAACTTGAGTCGCATAGTGCTGCTCTTGGTACCATGTTGCGGGTCTTCACTCCAAAATTTGCTGTCAGTGCTCGTGCCCACGCTAATTGGGAGGCTAGAAGCCAGTTCTTACTCAAGGAAACAGTACAATACACTGCCTACTGCACTGCTCTCGAGAGGTCAGTCGCGGACAAGTCCAAGTCTCATGATCACGATGTCATTACTGAGGGTGCCATCACCCCAGCCATGGAATTGAATGGTGCATCTAAAATTAATACCGCATCCACAGCTGATACCACTGAAACTGCCCATTCCAGCCTTGATAGTTCTGAGGTTAACGAAAAACTTAGACTTGGGGCTTGAAGGATATACCCTCTAGATATTTCGGGTGACCCTTGACATTTGACACAAATTTTAATCATAAACTTGGAGATACATTCTTTATTATATAGAATTACTTCCCTCAGTTAAAATATAGCCTATATTTTGATAAATGGATGCTTTTTAGTCCGGAGATCATCTTTTTAAAAAGCCTTGTTGAAAGGGTGGTCAACGACACCGTACTGAATGTCAGAGATCCACTTGGCAACCATCTCGGTAATAGGACCGGCCTCTTTGCCCTCAGGAAGAGGGACAGAGATGGGCTCGCCGCGGTAGTTAATCTCAGAAACAGGAGACACAATGGCAGCGGTACCAGCACCAAAGATCTCAAGAAGCTCACCGTTCTTGGCAGACTCGGCCAGCTCCTGGATCTTGATCTTACGCTCAGAAATAGTCCACTCGTTAGGGTCAAGGCGCTCACGGGCAAGATCAAGAATAGAAAGACGGGTAATACCCTCAAGAATGGTACCATCAAGAGGAGGAGTGACGAGCTCCTTCTTACCATCAGCGTGCTGGAAAACCATGAACAGGTTCATGATACCAACCTCGGTAACGTAGTCCTCAAACAACCAAAGGTTCTGCTGAAGACCGCGAGCAGCGGCCTTTTGCTGGGGAACGACACAAGGAGCGTAATTGGCACCAAGCTTGCAGTTACCAACACCACCGGGCCAGGCACGGACGGCGGAGTCAGTGGCTTCGAGCTTGACAGCCTTGAAACCGGTAGGGTGGTAAGGACCAACAGGACTGGTAATAACATACCAGAGGGCCTTACCAGGAGCAGAAACACCAAGAGAGGTCTGTGTACCAATCAAGGTAGGGCGGATGTACAAGGCGTAACCTTTACCCTCGGGGACCATATCACGGTCGACCTTGACCAGCTCCTTGATGAGCTTGACAGCCTCATCACCATCGAAGCTAGGAAGAGCAATGCGGGCAGCAGACTTGTTCATACGGGCCATATTGTTCTCGGGGCGGAACATGCGGAGGTCGCCATTGACATCTTTGAAAGCCTTCAGACCCTCGAAACAGGTGAAAGCGTAATGGAGAACACTGGAAGCAGGGTCCATAGCGAATGGGCCATAAGGCTTAATCTCGGGAGTGCCCCAGCCGGTCTCAGCATCCCACTCCACGGTGAGCATGTGGTTGGCCTTCATCTTACCGAACACCAGCTCCTCCTTGGGCGGCAAGGGAGCAGGAGAAGTGTGCCGGGTGATTTTCAGCTTGGATGCATCCAATCCAGCGAGCTTTTGAGTACTCATGTAGCGACGAAAGGATCTAAGCATCTTAGATGTATATATATCGCAGTCTCTGCAAGTGATAAGAGGAAGAGATCGCCGTCCACTACCGAATATGTGAGTCAGCCCCATATTTTCGGAGATACATCAGGCACTGAGTCATAGAAAGGCAGATAAGCTAGGTCAGTGGGGGACAAGTGGGGTGTAATAATGTACCCCAGAATATTCCAAGTTTACTTTCAAAATTTCGCTGCGATTTGGCGGCAGTTTACCTCATAAACTTATCTATTAAGATTATTGGCCTTTATTCAAATGGGTAAAATGTGCAAAAATTTTTCATGCATGCACATGCAGATGGTCGGAACATAACGTTGTCGGAACAACTGACAAAACCAAAGCAAATATGTCAAGACCCTTGCTTTTAATATGAGATCATACAGATAAGGTACATGTATTTTCTGCACCCCTATAATACGCGAGCATTCATAATTTCAATATAACATGATGCAAGGAATACATTAGTCGACGCACAACGATGCGGCTAGCATGTCCAGACGTTAACAGATCCATACCTGCCAACAAGGATTGCCGAGCTGTACCATCTTCGGGCTGCAACTATTTATGATGGGGGTTTGTATTTAAACAACAACAAAGGTCCACGGGACTCCAATAGCAGTTCTTAGATCTGAAATACCCATGTATTTGTCACAGAAAATCTTTATTCATTCAGATCTCGGCAGGTGAGATCCTGATATTCGTTAAACTTGATACATATTCCTGATTCAAACCCGGGCCCCATAGTCTTGGCGAAAACGGAAAGCCATATTCTCGGGCCCAGGCGCTTAGGCCAGGCTTAGGCAAGCCACTGCTGCTTAACGGCTCGACTTAATCAACCTGTGAACTGAGCAGGGTCTGGGCCCGGTTACTAATAGACCCCACCACCTGAGCCGACTGTCCTTTGTAGGTTGACGTACTATGCCATCGAATTACACTGACGAGGAAGCAATTCCTTCCTATTCCACGACTTCCACTAGTCGTGGTGGGGACAATAGCTATACCGAGCGGTTTCGGGTGGATGCCCCCTACCGCCAGCCCGCACTGCATGGTGCTGGTCAGAACTCGGTCAATCGTATGCTCAGCCTTATCGACAGAGCCGTCCGCCCAACTCTGAGGGAACCGGATCTTAGTCTCAATCTTCAAATCGCAGACATCATCAATGAGAAGAAGGGCAATGCTCCCCGTGAGGCGGCCGTCGCAATCGTCAATCAGATCAACAACCGCAATTCTCACGTTGCCATTTTGGCCATTTCTGTACTTGACGTTTGTGTCAAAAATTGTGGCTACCCATTCCACCTTCAGATCTCTCGCAAAGATTTCTTGAACAATCTTGTCAAAAGATTCCCGGAGAGACCTCCTCTGCACTACTCCCGTATTCAATTGCTCATCCTTGAGTGCATTGAGGAGTGGCGGGAGACTATTGTCCGCACCTCAAAGTATAGAGATGATTTGGGTTATATCCGTGATATGCACCGTCTTCTCAGTCATAAAGGTTATATGTTCCCCGAAATCAACAGAGATGACGCTGCCGTTCTTAATGCCCCAGAGACTCTCAAATCTGCTGCTGAGCTGGAGCAAGAGGATCGTGAGGCCCAAAGTGTCAAGCTTCAAGAACTCATTCGTAGCGGTACTCCTCAGGACCTCAAGGAAGCTAACCATCTCATGTCCGTGATGGCTGGCTTCAGAGAGACAAAGGTAGACTACCATGCCAAGGTCGCCAAGGAGCTTGATAAGCTCCGCCGTAAAGGTGAGATCCTGGAGGAGATGCTCAACAATTTGCAACCAGGCGAGCCAATTGCTGATGATGATGTGTTCACTGAACTTGTGATCTCTTTGCGTAATGCGATGCCCCGTATTGAGAAGATCATTGCCGATGAACAAGGTGAGGATGAGGATGACGAAGAGAGCCGGGCCAAGGTCATTGCCCTTGGAGACTACATCAATTCCTTGGTCGCAAAGTACGACCTTGTTTCCAAGGGTGATTATGAGGGTGCTCAGAACGTTCAGCTCACCTCCTTGGCTTCTGGTCGTAAGATCGATACAAGTCGCCAGGCCGTTATTGATTCTCTTATAGACATTGACGAAATTCCCGCATCTGCCACAAGTTCTGGCGAAGGTGCTTCTGCTGCTGATTTGCTGGGTCTTAATTTTGGTGGTCTTACCCTTGGTGGTGGAAGCCCCTCTCCTATGAGCGGCACTACAAGCAATTCCAACATCCTGGATCTCTTTGACACCCCTAGTCCTGTGCAATCGGCTGCACCACCAGAGCCTGTCTCCAAGTCACCTGTCACCGCAAATCCAACCACTAAACCCACATCAACAATTGCCGGTAACGATCTTTTCGACGATTGGGGATTGAGTTCTGCTCCTACCCCTGCGCCTGCTGCCTCTAGCCGTACATTGTCTGTCGTCAACAACGACAAGCTGAAAATCGAGTTCCTTGTTACAAAGACTGCTACCAGTACAGATGTTTCTGCCAAAATTTCCAACCCTACCGACAAAAAGATCACTAACTTCAAGCTTGAGTTGGCCTCTACCAAAACTCGCCCATTGAGACTTGATGCTGCTACAGGCACTACTTTGGAGGCCCAACAACAGGATGGTATTTCGCAAACCTTCAGTGTAAATGGATCTGAACCCCTGAAATTGCGTTGGCGTGTGGCTTTCAAGCTGGGCTTGAGTGACACCAACCTTGACGGTGTGATTGCTGATCTTTGAGAACCCACGTACTCTGAGTTAAAGTAGCTTATTTTTATAGGTTTGGATCTTATTGTATTATCGTGACGCTTATGCATTGAAAATCATTATATAGATAAAAACATGACTTCATTGAAGACATGTGCCCATGTAGCTGATGGGCTTCCAAAGGACTAATTTTTTTGGGCTTGCAGTTGTGCAGCCTTTGTAGCTTGTGCCCGTTTGTTTTGGATAAAACGTTGGACATGTTGGGATGCCAATTGTTGAACTTGTTCGCGAGTGTATGTTGGGTTTTGCTGGGCAATTTGGCGCATCAAATTTGCAACTTGTTCACGAGAAACCAAGGGTGCGGCTGTGGTAGTACCAGGAGCCGACTGTTGAGAAATTGGCGCTGTAACCCCACCTCCAACCATCGACGGTGTTGCAGTCTCGGGCATGCCAACTGGTGTTCCTGTCCGTGATCCAACGAAAGCAGCTGTAGCACCGGTTGGAGCCTCCTTAACAGGAGCCTGAGGTGTGCCCTGAGCATGTGCCTGGGCCAGTGCTAGTGCTTGTGCTTGCTGCTGTTGCTGCTGTTGCTGCTGTTGAAGGGCTCTCCTTCTCTTCTCAACAATAAGTTGTTGAATCTGCTCTTGTGTCAAACGAGTATTGCCTGCAGCGGCAGCGGCAGCGGCAGCAACTGTTGAGGGAAGAGGCAAACCAGCAATAGAACCACCAATCAGACCAGGATTTGGAAGATTCAAATCAGCAGGCAACGTAGGATGGCTACTCTCAGGGGCAGTAGCAGGCCTTGTCGCATTGGTAGGTGTGGGAGTAGCAGGAGTAGCCTGTGTGCTTGCATTGCCGGCAGGACCAGAGCTGCGATTGAGCCTTGCAGCAGCCACTTGAGCCTGAGCGGCGCGTTGTTGTTGTGCATATGCTTCAGCAACAGCCTTATCACGCTCAAACTTAATCTTTGATAACTCGGAAGCAGAAGGAACGGGGCGAGACTGGCCATTACTTTGGCTACTCTCAATAGCTGCCTGGCGACGCATGGGGTTACCTTTAGGCTGATTCTCCCGCTTGCGCTTAGCTTTGCGGATTCCCTCAAGCATACTCGACCACCTCAATCTTTTATGGCCACGCTGTAAGTTGTCTGAGCTAACTCCAACAGGTGCAAGACGGCGCTTAGTAGCTAATTGAGCACGCGAGGAAGTATCTAGCCAGATTCTCGCGGGTTCTGCAAAACGACCCCGCAGATCTTTGAGCTCAAAGCTAGGGGTGAGTTGAAGCCAGCGCTCAAAGGCCTGCCAAGGGGTACGTCTTTCCACATTAGCAGTATAACCGCCAGTGGGTGTTCCTGACATATAAGATGAAATAAGATCCCAGTTGTAAGTGAGCTCCTTGGCTAGTCTCATAAGTTTTTGATCATCATGAGGAAGCCAAATGGAAATAGCTCTATAGCTCATGTAGCGGACATCCGGAGGACGAGGGGCACGGACTTCATGGTCATGATGATGGTGACGCTGGAACACTTTGCCTGCAATGCCTCCAACGGCAGATACTGATGGATCGACAGTGGCAAGTCCATCGGACAATGCTTCTGGACGTTCGACAATGACTCTTCTCCAGCCACGACTAAGATCTGGGGCTGCCAAAAATTTAGTGAGAGATGTGATGCTGAGACTATCGTACTCATTCATGTAAGGGTTCTGGCGCAAAGCTGGGATTTCATTGAGACTCTGAAATATCTCATTAGAGACTGAGTTTAATGAATCAGCACTCACAATGCTGGGGAATGCTTGTTGGAACATGTCACCATCACTGGTTGTAAATGGAATCAGAGAATCAAAGCTCTTAGTATTAGAAACCTTGACAATTTCAAGATCAGCAGGGTTTACACCAGTATCCTGCTCATCTTCATCAACCACGGACGATACAACAAGAGGTTCTTTCTCATTGGCTTCATCCTGGGCAACATTTTCTGACTGTTCACTTTCTGGTACGGTTTCTTCAGTCTGTTCCTCTGACAAAGGTACAGGTTTCAAAGTCCTGCCTTGTTCAAAGAATTCAAGAACGGCTTGCGACAATTCATAGCACAACGCGATCTTGAGCTTATGGCCCTGTGTTACATTAGATTGCATCCAACGCATTTCGTCAATTGTATAGTCATGGTGAACCTTTTCTCTGGGAGGGGGACGGAACTTAGATCTTTGGCGTAAACTCCATTTATCATTGCGCTTGAGTTCTTCAATACGGGTATAAGTGACGGCCAATTTTCCTTCTAGCAAGGAGAGCTTATATTGGTCAGTTGTGAGTGTCTTATGCGATGAAGGAAGGAGCTTCGAAGTAGGGAGAGCCTGGACTGTGAAATAGAGATCTACCAGCGATCTTCTGCTTTGTGGTGGTTCCGGAATACGATCTGGCATAACATAAGTTAAAAAATTGGGCTTAGCGGATTCTTCCTCAGGGAAATCAAGGACACGAGGATTCCGTTCAGCAATTGAAAGCTCCCTGTTCTTTCGTCTGAGTTCAATAGCACGCTCATCTAAACCAGATTGGGACAGAAGGTCTTCGTTTTTGTCTGATGTTGTGGATAAGATCAGAGACTCTGGTTTGGGCTCTTCTGTTGAGCCAGCATTGTTGATTTTGGCACTTGTGATAGCACTGGGCGCAAGAGAAGAAGCTTCCGAAGAATCATTTGTGATCTCTGCATTAACCTGCTCGGGGAGGAGGTCAGAAGCCTCAACAGCTGTGTCGTTACTCTCAACCTTGATAGACGCGTCAGCCTTGCTTTCGGTACTAGGTTCAGCTTTGGTTGTGGTTTCTTCAGAGGGTGCTTCAGTAGGAGCTTCCTCCATTTCAACATCAATTGATTCATCGCCTGCATTGATATTCTTGCTTGAATCCGCTTCAAGTTCGTTAGCAGTTGCAGTGTCTTGCCCCGCACTATCTTGGCTCACATTGGACTGTGCTAGGAGCTCAAACGCCTCTTTGACGCTGTTTCTGGCTTCTTCGGGAAACATTTCAACACTGACACGCTCTGCCTTGGCTGTTTTGTCCAGAAAGTCGCGAAGACCCTGAACTAAGTCTGGCAATTGTTCTTGGGTCGGTGGCTGTAGTGGATACATAGCCAACATGTAGGCCCTGGCCAGCAGGTCATTACGCGAAAGAACTGAATCCCCCGGAACCTCTAAAGATGCCATTGCAGAGGGGTGGGATTCTGGAAAGCCGCTTGGATTCAACCTTAGCCAAGTCTGGTATAGATTCCACGATGGCATCAAATTTTCGGTCACGCTGCCGTAATCATCACGTGATGGTGGCAGAGGCGAGGTAGACCCACATATCACTGATATCCAGGGTAAGGGGCAAACTCACATAGTTAGGTGGACTAGCTCGACTATGAACACCTTCTAGTTGTAATTATTGTTTCATTTAGTTTCTATTTTAATTAGATACACTATTATACTACATTAAGGTATTTTTTCTCAACCGAACCCTCAAATAAGTATGCGGAAAATCTACCCTTCATGGACCGCCAAGCGCACAGATAGCTGCCTAGGTCACCGTGTGTACCCACATTATCATAAATGAAAGGATAGACAATATGCCGCCATCTCTGCAGTCTCAGGTGATTATATACAAAGCAATACTATTTTCGGCCATTGCATATCGGAATAAAATATATCCCAGATTGCAATACCCGATGGGTACGCCTCATGCCCTGACATACGTTATAAATCGAGTTGCTTGTGATAAAGCCGCTGCGGACTCTCGGTTTAGTTAGTATAACACACAGGTTATAAAAATGTTCAAACTGTTGGAGTATAGTGAACTTAGTTTGCTTTAGTATTTTAAATTTTAACAACGTCTGCCAAGGCCTTGTTGTTACTATTTCGGCAATGCTCAATGAAGAGGCTCCCGTGCTGTTAGAGATCGTCAAAGCTGCATGCGTGTGATGCGTGCATGTGGATGCATATTACTACTGACTACGTTTTTGTCGGTGAGATTTTAGACAATTTCCAATTTATAAAAATATTCTACTGAAACCGAATTTTTCAAACCTCGTGTAATTTTTAATAGCCCAAAACACCCAGTCAATAACTCTACAATGACGAAAACACCCTGCATATGTATCAAATTCTCAATTTATATCTTGAAACATCCACAGGCTTAGGGCAAACTTCCAGCGACTATAAATTGTATTGAACCATTGAGCATTTCCAAATTAGGCAAATTGTCATGAAAGTACCTTCGTTTCCCATCTCGCTTCTTTTGGCGGCATTCGTTTCCGCTGAAATCATTACTGTTACTACCCTTCTTACCACCACTATTGCTGGATGGGAAGTCGTTATCACTACTGTGTGTCCTCTTGACGTCCCAGATAGTACCACTACATCTGATGTTTCTACGGTGCCATCTTCAGCTCCCGCTTCCACTACTGCTGTGATCACTACTGAGAGCTCCTCTACCATCAGCACCAGTGCTAGCACTTCCACAATCCCAACTTCAACTTCTCCATCTATTTCTACAAGTTCAACTTCTACTCTGACACCTAGCTCTGTGCATACCTCTATATTGGCTGAATCAAGCACTGCACCCTCGACATCAGTTGTAACTGTGAGCAGTTCTAGTTCTCAGGCCTCGACTACTTCCAGTTCTTCTACAACTAGTCCTACCTTGACTACTTCCAGTTCTTCTACAACTAGTCCTAGCTCGACTACGACTAGTTCAAGTTTTTCCACAACGATCTCCAGTTCCCTTACGCCTAGCACCAGTTCTCCTGCGACTAGCTCCAGTTTTCCTATGTCAACTTCCAGTTCCTCAACGACCAGCTTCGTTTCCTCACAGAATAGCACCATTTCAACGGTTATTCCAATTTCTTCTGTAACTAGCTCAAGTGCACCTGCTACCAGCTCCAGTTTTGCTACGACAAGCTCCAATCCCACTACGACTAGTGCAAGTTCTTCTGCAATTAGCTCTAGCTCTTCTGTGGCTATCACCAGCTCTTCTGTTATTATCACCAGCTCTTCCGTGATTAACTCTAGTTCTTCTGCAACTAGTCTAAGTTCTGTGGCTGGCTCCAGCTCTTCAGTGACTCACTCGAACACTTCTACGACTAGTCTAAGTTCTCCTGTGACCAGGCCCAGTTCATCTACGACTAGTTCAAGTTCTTCTGCTATTAGCACCAGCTCTTCTACATCTAGTTCAACTTCCGTTTCTATCGCTGTGAACTCAACTTCTATTGTCTCGTCGACTATCTTTACATCTTCTGCAACTGCTTCTTCTGCTGCAGACTCATCTACTGTCGCATCTTCTTCTGTTTCTTCTGTTTCTACAATTTCGACATCTACGTCAGCTTCGACAACCTCACCTTCGACTTCATCTATCATGAGCACGTCGACTAAGGTTTCTACGTCCTCTGAGTCTACTTCTACCATGCTATCTTCCACTCAGGTTTTTACAGTGCCAATCACATCATCTACTACGTCAAACTCATCATCTCTACCAATGTCTACGGCACTTGTCACAACACCTTTGATTTTAAGCTCATTGCCTGTTACAAGCTCCTCTTCGTTTTCCTCGTCTGTAAACATTTTGAGCCTTACGTCTTTGACCCCAACGAGTCTGCCTGAACATTTTGTTGGTACCTCTACTCTATTTACTTCACCAGTCGTGTTATCCTCACCTGCACAATCTTCAAGCACGGAATCGTCAACCCCAATCTTATCGAGCACTGTCTCATACCCCATTTCCTCGAGCTTCACATCTTCTACTTTGTCTTCCGATTCAACCACATTGATTCAAAGTTCGTATGTTGTTCAGACCCAAACTTTGACACAGAATTGTTCTACTACATTGGAACATAGCAGCACGCAATCAACCACCAGCACCGTTGAAACTACGAGCACAGTACCCACTAGTGTGCCTTCTTCTCTTTTATCTTTGCTCTCTTCGGTTCTACAGTCTTCTGCAACTGTCACTAGAGTCAGTTCCACGTTGGTGCCACCATCGCCAACTGTAGTTACTACTACAGGTTGCTACAGTTTGACCACAAGAGTTACAGCGGCACCCGGAATTAGTACAATTACTGGGTCTTCTACTATAACTGACGTTTTGACGGTACCGATTTCTTGTCCTAGCTCTACTCTGCCCCCTCACAAAGGTACAGTTTACACTACAGTTGAGACAGTCACGTTGGAATGCTCTACAAGGCCGACAGGAACAGAGACAGTTGCGGTACTAACTACTACGCATGCTAGCCATCAAAGACACAAGTCGTCATCTACTCAGGTGGTGTTTCAAAGTACCATTGTTGAAGGTAGTAGCACATTCATTGTTGAGGCACATTCAACTGGAGCTGTTCCCACCACAGTTAACGCTGAAAGGAGTATCTTGCCTCCTCAAAGTTCAACAACCAGCACTTTTCCTCCCGCTCCTGATATTATTACTACACTCACTTATACTGACTTGGATACAATCACAAACTCACTCCCTGCTTTCACTCAGAGCACTATTAATACCCCTCCTGTGCAGCCTATTCCATCTGTTTCCAGTCAAATCCAAGTTCCTCCTGGGCAAGCCAGTCAGTCTGGTCAGCAAACTGTTCCATCTCAGGCCAATTCCAGCAAGAAAATCCAAGTTTCAATGGCTTTGGCTCTACTCTCTTGTATTGTTATTTTCATTTAGTACTATATAGAAATTTAGAAATTTTCGGTGCGAATGATAATATTCAATGCTATGAAACTGCGAATATATCCGTTACTGGATATTAATTCATTTATTTAAGAAACCGACTGTTGGTAGTAGTTGGGCCGTGGTGCATTGCAAAGTGGCTTATCGATCTCGCCAAGCCCGGGTTTTTGTCATCATACCTGATCTTTGAGGCCCTCTATGGTTTGGCAATGAGCTGGTCTAGGTTCATTAATACAACCAGTGCTCTCCTGATACGAAGCCATGATCCGGAGAGAATTAAGAGTTTTAATTATGGCATTTACAAGGCATCGCTGATACTGCTTGCCTGTGTCGTTTCAGGTCTGTTTTCCATGACCATGATTGATATTCTGCCACAGAGTCTTGCTAATGGACAATTTTGGAATGCTATTATTGTAATTACCGCCGTTTGTATCACTGTTGTGTTGGGTTTTGGTCTATATATTTTCCGCATCATCAGGTCACGACGGTGGTTGGCAGCAACACCAAGAAAATACATGATCGGGCGCCGCGATATGCCAAGGTCAGCTTATAATATGATACAGGCGTCACGGACGCGCAGCCAGCATATTATGATGAATCAATATGACCGAACGGTCATTAAACACGATGGATTACAGAATCCCGAGAGTAAGGAACCCTTACGCATAGAAGCGCCATTCACAACTGTCCTGGAAATGCTGCCCATTTTTCTGCAAAGGGAGGTGCTTTTGATTGACCCAACATTCGCCAGGTCAAAGTCGCAGGATTTGCGTATGTATCTTGACCTTCTGTTATCATACGGCCTCCTTGATAAGGAACACCTGGGCCTTGCTGCCAACTTTAATAACATGTATGAACCAGCTCGGTTCAGCGGTAAACCTATAAGTGAAGATGAACTCCTGCAAATGATTGCTGCATTTTGTGATCTTGTTCAAGCTATCCAAGAACATGCTGAAAAATCCCTTGAGGCCCAGATGGAACCGGCTCGTAGACGACCATCCTCAAGCGCCATCAGCATCGCTAGTGTTGGGTCTGGAGACAGTGTTATTGTGCGACCAATTGAAGGCGACTGGCTCAGCAGTGTAGCGAGACAAGAGTCCATTGCTGCTGCTATTCGCCGAGCCTCATCTGTGGCCTATGCTGCACAGATGCGCCCCAATCTCAATGCCCCAGTATCTGTCTTTTCATCGTCATCAAACTCCAGCCCGGCACTATCCATATCCACGGTTATCCATCACCGGCATCATTGAACAACATTTATTTATTTAGCTAGTGCTTCTAAACCACATAATACATCGTAGCCAGTCGGATGTGACTGTTACTGCTATCTGTCATTGACACAATCTCATAAGTCAATAAGATTGGATTTGCTCCGAGAGGCCTCAGAGTTACCGAAACCATAACCGGTATGGGACGGCTGCATCTGAGTGGTAGCAATTCCTGTGTATTGAGCGCCGAATGGGTTGTTTGTGCCTGAAACACCGCCATATCCACCGGTAGGTGTACCAGTTAGATTCTGACCATTGGAGTTAATAAAAGAGCGGGAAGTGTGTTGGGAAGGAATACGGGCAGAACCAGTGTTTCCGAAAGTATCGGCAGGAGCTTCAAGACTGAGGACCTGCTCAAGCTGGTCAACGCTTTGGCTGGAAATAGTAGATGGCATACGACGCAATCTAGGCTGGGGGCCAGTGGCCTGGGGCTGCTGGTACGAGGTCTGTGCTTGTGCCTGTGCCTGGCTTTGATTGAATGCAGCAAAAGGATTGTTTGAGCCAGTCTTCAACGGCTGTAAAGGCTCAGGCTGAGTCTGATACTGCTGCTGTTGTTGTTGCTGAAGCTGCTGCTGTTGCAGCTGATACTGTTCATAAAGCTGTGCAGTCTGTTGAGCTTGCAATTGTTGCTGTTGGAGGGCGGCGTATTGAGCTTGCTGCTCATCATACTGTTGTTGCAGAAGAGCTTGCTGTTGCTGGAATTGTTGTTGAGCCATACGATACTGCTGCAGAGCATCGTCAGTGTATGGCATACCAGTAGCTGAGTACTGCAAGTATCCGGTGGGTACCTGCTCGACAGGTTGTTGATAATAAACAGAATCAGTAGTATCGATAAGATTTCCATTGAATTGATTTTGAGGGGCTTGGCCATACTGGCTCATTTGAATTGCCTTATTGACATCATCAGAGGAAGCCGAACGCATTTGGGCCCGACGACGCTCATCTTCTTCCATGGACTGTTTTGAAAGCTCGATAGCACGGCGAAGTTCAGGGTCGTCTTCATCTGCATTGCCTTGAGGGCGAGAAGGACGGCGTGGCGCACGGTCGTCTTCCTCATCAGCGAAACGGCGGCCTCTGTAGCGACGACCGTCGTCTCCTCTGCCACCACGCCGATTACGAGCCCGGACAGTCTTGAGTCTTTCAACATCAAGAAGCAGCGAAGTCAACTCCTTTGCTCTGTCTCTGATGGCCACACCTTGGTCCCGGCCGTTTTCGTCTCTGTATTGGAACTCTCTAAGTGATTTGACGATGTACAGGTTCTCACGGCACCAGATGATGACATTGTCACTTCCATAATGCACCAAATAATCAAGGACAGTGAGTGATTTAACAACGTGGCGCCAATTCTTGCCCTTGTCGTTCAGGCGTTTGTCCAACATGTCCATGATAAGGAACAGCTCATGGTTTTGGAAGGTTAGTTCGGCCAGCTCCTGCATCTCCGAATTGGAAGGTCCCAATTCATCATTGCTGGTAGCATTGCGAACTTTTACTTGTGAGTTAGAGTAGCCATTTGTGACGTTCTTAATCGACCTAACAATCCTTGACATTGTTGCGGATGGCCAAATTAGCTGACAAACTGGGCTAAGACGAGATAACTCCGGGGGCTGGGCTAGCGGCATTAGGGCAAGCCTAGAAAATTGATTGGTTCATGGCTAGATGACTGAAAATTACACTTTCTTGTCAAGTAAAGAAAGCATCAAGATACAAAAAATTGAATTAAACATTCATATTTCATTGCTGGGGCGCCTGATTCAATGGCCCGCTGTGGCCCAAGCCGATCCCGCGCTGACTGTGCCCACTGTCGTCCAAACAATCTGGGGTACGCTTTGAATCCGCAGTCCATCACCATCACAATATCACAGCCATGGATTCGCAGCTAAGCCACGTGCACCAAACGAATCCCCGCCTGGCTTATATGTTCCCTGACTGGGTCAGGGAGAAAATCCAGCTCGATGACTCGTCTTTCGGCGAGGTAGACAACGACGACATTACAGCTGAAAAGATGGCATCACTGGCTGCCAATAGACAAACAACTTCTGAATGGAAGGATTTGGATCTGAGACGGTTGCTGAGTGCCCCTAGGCCTCAGTGACTGGTAGTAGTTGCAGGATCAGGTTCAGGCTTCGTGCCAATTATTTATGCTAAAATTATATAGAAAATATCTTACCAGGTAGAACATCGCCTAGTTCTTCTTGGGCTTGTTGTTGCTACGACCAGGGCGGGTAGCTCTGTGACGGGGCTTGCGACCCAAGGATGTGTTCTCACCAGGCTTGGCACGGTTACCCTCGAGGGCAGTACCAGGAGCACTGGCGACCTTGGTGATCCGGCCCTTTTGGTTGGGTTTAGTGTTACCACGCTTGACATCGGCCTTGCGTTCACTCTTGGACTTGCGTTCAGCACCACGAGCACCACGGGCAGCAGGGCCAGTGGCAGAAGTGGCCTTGCCTTGACCAGGCTTCTCAGCCTTGACACGGCTGACACGCAACTCACGGCCATTCAAGGGCTTTTTGTTTAACATCAAAGCGGCCTGGACAGCGGGTGTGTCCTGGAACTGGACATAACCAATACCCTTGCCAACATTGGTTTTGGAATCACGAATAATACGCACATACTCAATGGGACCAGCCTGTTCGAAATGACGGTACAAAGGCTCCTCTGCAGCCTCAAAATCGAGATTACCAACGAAAACAGACCGCTTGCGCACATGGGGAGCAGGATCAGACACACTGTCCACACGCAAGTGGTGCTCGGCAAAGAGCTCGCCGTTCAGAGCCAGGGCCTTGGTTGCAGACTCCTCGGAGACATACACAACGTAGGCATTGACTGAGTCTCTACTGGGGTGCAGCTTCTGCTTGATGAATGCAGCCTTACGGGGCAGCATTTCCGAGAATGCAATGGATCTGAAACGAATAGACACAACCTCGCCGTACTTGGCCAGAACTTTCTCAAGCTCTCTGTACTTGGCCTTGTCTGTAATCACAACGTTAGGAACGTTACCAAGGAATACAGTGTGCTTGTCCTTGACCTTGCTATCAATGGTAATTTTCTGTTTCTTGGCTGACTCGGAAGTCTGTGATTTGTCGTTGGAGCCGAGGAGCTTCTCAAAGTACTGCTCCTCGATATCGTCCTCAATCTTGGACCGTTTTTTGGTGGGCTGCTTAATCTCCTCAGCAGCTTCAGCCTCGTCATTCTCATCAACATCATCTTCCTGCTCATCCTCTGAGATCTCTTCCTCCGAGTCGTCGTCGTTCTCGGATTCGACGTCACTGGGGCGCTCAAGGTCTTGATCCTCAGTTTCGTTTTGGATATTATCACGTTCTTTGCGTTTTAAACTGGTTCTAGGGGTTGCTTTGCCGAAAATATCGGCCATAGCCGAATCTTCCTTCACCGAGAACAGACCCATGGTGAAATGGAAAAAAATTGGAATCACGTGAGACGTACCTCTTATGCTTGCAAATCAGCCTGTCCAATCTTGGGAGATTTGCTAGAGCATATTATCCAGTTAGAGGTCGCCATGGATGGTCTAAAATTTGTAGGAGCAATTGCATCGCCAAGTCACGGAATTGAGATCACCTGTGATCCCGATTGAATTTTAACAACTAGAAGTAAACTTTATACGTAGTTTGCAAGCAAACCGAGCCATGATCAACAGAGCATAGAGCTAACTAAACTACTACTACTAGACCGAACAAAAAAAAGGCGCTTAAAGCTTCTGCATAGCAGCAATGTCGACAGACTGGACGTGGTCCTCGTCCTCCTCAATGAGCTCGGTAAGCTCGTCCATGGAGACCTTGTCGTCCTCAACAACACAGTTGATCTGCAACTTGTTCATACCGTAACCAACGGGGATGAGCTGGTGACCACCCCAGACGAGACCCTCCATGGAGATCTTGAGAACGGTCTGGGTGAGCTCGTTCATGTCGGTCTCATCGTCCCAGGCCTTGATGTCAAGGGTAACCATGGACTTAGCGGCGGCGGCAGGGCCCTTGGCGGCCTTCTTGGCGCGGTACTCCTCGAGGCGCTGCTGCTTGAGCTTCTCAGCCTCCTCATCGACCTCCTCATCGTCAGAGCCGAAAAGGTCGACATCATCCTCGTCCTCCTCGGCGGCGTCGCCGGCGACGGCCTTGTGCCAGCGGGCAACGTTAGGGTACTTCTCAGCATCGTAGAGGTCGTTGTTGACGTCCTTGGCAGCGGCCTTGTCGGCGTCAGAGGCAGACTCACCGCCAATGAATTGGTTGGAGGCAAGGTGGGCGTCGAGCTTCTCGAGGCCGGCAGCAGTGGAAAGATCGCCAAAGGAAGACATTGGTAAATTAAGTTTTGGAAAGTAGAAACGGTGGCCTCTGAAGGGTTGGTTTATATAAATTTTCACTCCCACCCCAAGGCTCAACCCTAACCATCCACGTGTAGCACTGCTACGGGTTTGGGCTCTTCTAGTAAGCAGCCCGGACCAGGGTTTATCTAGTCGAGGCTCTAAGCTAGAATCCATAGAGGTCGTGACCATGTCGATTAATATCGACTGGTCAAAACTTTTGGAAGATGAGGAGGGTATTGAAACCAAGCTGAGGGATTTTCTCGATGAGCAATTCCAACATATGCATCTACCCCCATTTATTCAATCCTTGTCTGTATCTTCGCTCAAGCTGGGTACAGTAGCTCCAGATATTACCATTCGCCATATATCCGATCCGTTCCCTGAATTTTATGAGGATTCCAGCCAGGACGAAGGAGAAGCTCCGCAAGCAAATCATGAGAGTTTTTCTTCGGCTCCAGAATTCGAGAGTGCAGACACCAATTCCTCTGTTCCGTCCGAATTGGACCTGGAACATTTTTCTCTGAATAATTCTTCAGAAAACTACGGGGCAGATCAGGACCAGACCCTTGAAAATATGTACTTTTCCACCCCACGCATGAATGGTAGCAATCCTCCGCTTCCAGACGAATCCACGTTTGGTGCCGACACCGAAGACGAGCATGATCCGCCATCAGGGATCATGAGTCCCAATGGCCCGCTATCCCGACCCTTTGGCAGAACTTCCACTGTCAACGGTGTTTTAAATTATTCAAGGTTTGGCAGAGGTCTCTCACCACCGCCTGTGACTTCACCACACTACATCAGACCCCCACATACTCCCCCTGTTTATGAGAGTACTCGTCTGGGTCCCGAGATTGCTAACGCACTGGGCGAGAATCTCGCTACAGGACTGGCACAGGGATTGAGCGGCGGGCTATTTGATGAACAAGAGGCTGCGAATGAAGCTTCCGACAAGTCGCCATTTGATCTGCAAACGTTTGTGGAGATTAAGTACAAGGGCGATATGCAGCTCGGAGTGACAGCCACTCTGCTCATCAACTATCCATCTCCAAACTTTGTATCACTGCCCCTGGAATTCCAGGTCCGTGGCTTTGAAATCCATTCACTGGCAGTCATTGGCTTCCTCCAATCCCGTGTGCATATCAGTATTCTCTGCGACATTGATAGCAACGACCAGATGCTATCAGAGAATGTCAAGGTCATTAAATCCATGAAGATGGAAAGTAAAATTGGTGATAGCTCACACCACGGTGCAGTTCTGCGTAATGTTGGGCGCGTCGAAAGATTCATTCTCGAGCAACTGCGGAAAGTAATTCGAGACGAGCTGGTCTGGCCTGGTTGGATCACTCTCGAATTATAAAAATGAGGACAGCAGGACTGCCTCCTGCCGAGACTGCGGTCGTAACTGATCAATATTGTCACTGGCAGATAATATAAGGCTTTCAAAAGACAGCCGACCATTGTGGTCGATTGCCAGATACGGGCCATACATGTGAATGTGTAAAAAAATTGTAATGGATAAATTAAACTATAAATTAAAGTGTGTGAATAAATAAAAACAAATCATGAACACACATGCCAACTGGTCAGATTTCCTCGTCTGTCTCTTCATCAAACTTGAAGTCGTCGGCCGATAATTCTTGCCAGTTACGGCAGGGGCGATTGGCCGGCGACGAAGACGGGGTTCTGGCAATGGAAACAATGCTTTCTCTGAGTTTACCATGGCGGCACATGGCCAGTTCCATAGCAAGAACCCGATAGTAGTCAGAGTTCAAGCGGTAGGAACGGGGTCTATCTCCGTTGTAATACTGTTCAAGTGGCACCTCGTCTACTGGGGCGGCTAATGATCCAGCGGGTTCCCATTGTTCTGAGACGGGCATAGGGTCAATTTCGACAATATCCATTGCAGATCCGGAATCGGCAGGCTTTTCGGTTTGTGTGTCAATAATGCTGGACGGCAAGGGCGCTAAAAGGGCCCGCAAAAGCCGTAGGGGAAGCGGGTCGCGCTTTCTGGGCACCAAAGGGCGGGTAGGTACAGGAGAGGAAATAATATTGGCTCTTCCGTGAATTGGAGAGACAGAAACGGCCGCCGCCGAGGGGGTAGGGGCCAGGCGGAGCTCAAAGCGTGGCTTCACTTCGTCTTCAAGACCCGGCACATCACCGAGGGCCCGGGGGTCAGCCCGGAAAGGCACGTCACGAGCCATTCTGCGAGGGTGCCGGATCTTTGCCTTAGGGTGTTTGGGTATAGTCATTTCATTGAGGACCTGGAAAACGGCTGGCGACAACGGCCGACCATGCTTATCGTGGGTATACATTTTGTAGCGGTCGCTGTTGATTCACTGTGGCTGTGGGGAGCGGCAATATGTGATGTCAACAATGGTGATACGCCTATTTGTTCACACCGGGAATGGGGCCAGGATTATATATGACGGGTCGGCTAAGGCGTGAAACCAGATAGATAAGATTGAATGAGGTGTACGATACCAGCGAGAGATTGGGGTGCCTGTTGATAGAACGTTTGGCACTACAGTCAGCGACCTGTCTCACAATGCCGGCTGGAGGTGCCGTGCAGAAAGCTGCTTGAGTGATTTTATGGGTGTTGGGTGGTAGTTTTACGGGCAGCGGGCGGAGCAGGGGTGAATTAAAGCGACGAGGTGGCAAAGTGGTAGGTATATATTCTCGGCCGTCAAATGGGACTTAAACTGACCACGCCTCCGCCGACTACCCCCTTAAGGCCGAGCTGACAGCGCATATGCACTATGCAGCTGAGGCCGAGAAGCCCTGCCAAAACTGGGAGCTTCAGGCTTGGAATTAATGGGCAGCGGAAGGGATGTGATAGTGCTGGCCGGGGATTGACGATGATACAGGCTCTTATATCTATTTGAACTGATTTAAAGCTATTGAAATCTCCAAACTACCACCACCGTGTCCATCTTGGGCCGAGGACGTCCTTGACTCGGCGCTGGCAAATCTGCCAGCAGCCCTAGCCCAAACACCCTAGCCCAGCCGCCTTGCAATTCCTGGTGACATTTGATCAAACGGCAAGTGCAAATTAGGACGAGGATGGGTTGGGCTGGAGGGTCCAGCCTAGTCAAGGCCAATTAGGTGCCGTGTGATCTGCAAACATACCAGCCATGCGATTAGCGTTTGTGTTGTGTGGCTTCAAGTGACCACAAATCTGCTGGTACCAGATTAACTCACCCCCTTAGATCTCAGCCTCGGAGCCAAAAAATTTCATTTAGCCTCGACCGATGCAAGGCACTCTCCAGCTTCTTCGACAACGGTTGGGTGACCGGACAACCCCCAAATATAGCTGCTACGAGTAAAATACAAGAAATCTTTACAGAAAACGTTTATTGTGGGACCCTATATATCAGAATCGCTCTTATCAACGCATCTAATTAATTTTTCGTTGCCAGTTGTGGCACCATTAAATGCTGCTGAAGAAAGCCACTTCGTCGCGAGTATCAGACTTCGCTATGACCAGGGTTGCGGTTTCTGATCGCGAACGCAGCGGCTGCGTTTAGCATTTACGCTACCCCAAATTTTATGGTCCAGCTGCGTTCTGAGTGGTACTAACAACCAGATATGCGAGAAAAAACCACTAGTTCCGCGATCGACTCGGAAATCACTGTGTCAGGTACTGTGGTCCTGGCTGTCAACCACCCCTGTCTGAGCCACTCGTAGCCATGCAATGTATCTTTGTAGTAACGACCGTTGGGAATGTCAGGGAATGTTCGCAGCTGCGATCTAAAGCCGCCAGTCACCGCAGGACATAGCCAGGAAACAGGGCGGCTAAATGCAAATATTAGAGTGAGCTGTAATTCACATACTATCGCCTAAACTGATATTCATACAAATGAAATGATTTGACTATATAGCCATGTTCAACAGCCAGTCTCGCCCCAGGGATGTCAGCCTGTGACTGGAGGGCCCGCGGTCCTGCTCGGCTTACATTACCTAACAAAATCATGTGATCCACCTCACTGGAATCTCAGGATTTCTGGTCTGAGATGATGTAATAAACTACTAGTTCTCAACTGAAGCGATCTTGGGACCCGCTGCATGACCACAGGTCGTTTTAACTTTCTGCGACGGGATGTAACTCAAAACAACATGATATAGGGCAATTGATTTATTGCTGCACATATATATGATAATAATCCCATAAATCCGCCTCATACTAATTTTTCCGTCCCTACATCATCTGCATAATGCCACTCGATCAGTTGCATGTTCATCTTACTTGGGCTCTTCATTGCCGCATTTATATAGGCAGGACTCGAAGCAACTATATACATCTTTTAAAATTCAAAATGGACTCCGTTACAATCCTCTTATATATGGTTGAACCTCAACTCGGATCATGCTTCCCCTCAGCATATGCGTGTCGCCATATGTCGCTGTGTGGGTCGCGCTGCAAAGGGCATGCAAGTATAGTGGCTCCTGGATAATTGTTTGATTGAATTAATTATGAGTACCCCTATAGTCTCCAATTGAGCCACTTCTATTAGTTGTGATGCTGTTAACCCGAGATTTACCATACATCCAAGCCACTGGATCTGGCTGATGGTAGTCGTTTAGTCCCGCTGCGACACATTTCTGCGGTATATTAGGAACCTCCAGAAAATTCGCATGCACTCACAAAAAGCTATATAAAGGGCAGCTAGTCTAGGGTATCTCAACCCCAACACCACTCTTGCATTTCGTTCTTGTGAGCACCAGCATGTTTCAAGATCAGATATCGACGTTCCAAGCAGCTACTCAGTTATCTGTTGTAATTATGAATACTAATATAATGTCTTTCAGTGACGAGCGGTTGTTTCAATATACTCTGATGAAGGGCAATGCGGTATCCTACAGAAGAGCGTTAGTAGATTTGAAACGTAGTGCGTCTCTTCTTGTTGAATTTGGAGCGTCTGAACTTCTTGCTTGCAGAAGTATTGCATTCATCGTCGTTCGCTATGCTGCGAGGGCTATTCCTGCTCCAAATACCACCCAGATATTTGACTCTAACCTCTTGAAAGAACTGGCAACAAGGGCCCTGGGGTTTTGGCTATACCAAGTTGTATGTGGCATGATAGAGGCTGGTGTATCGCTCATCAATGCGAACCATCAAGGGTTTTGTGAACAAGTTGAAAAGATCTTCCGCAGCAAAGTCTTGGCCAAAAGGGCACAGCATGGGAAAAGAGAGTTTCCGCAGACTGCCATTTGGGATATGGTAGATGTCTATCAATTTTGCACCATTCTCCGTGTATTCTGTAATATTGGTTTTTTTAGGACAGAAGAAAACGGTTATCTACTTCATCCTTTCCAGTTAGAACTCTGGGGAGTTGGTAAACCGAATGCCAATTCAGTCCAGTATTTCTCTATGTCTGACCTAACTCCAATCCATCAACCTTTCGATGGTCTTACTAGCTCTCAAGTTTTTGGCATCGCAGATAATTGGAAACAATCTTATGAGCAGTACCAGGCAGATCCTTGCACACCATTTGACCTGAAGTGTCAGTGGGCCGCTAGTAAAGTCTGTGCCCCCTGCTTTTCGGGATTGGTACCCACGCAAGATGGCCAAACTAAGGTTATGTGGTGGCATACTGTATCAATCACAATGGCAATGGATCTCTCTACCATACTTGACCAGGAAATTGTTCCACCTGTGAACAATATCCCAATTCCTATCTTTACGAGGGCTGGCCACGTCAACAAAGCAATCAACAAAGCAATCGCATTCGCGTCGCAAGGTAGGGATGGTAGCAAATCAAGGCACTCTACAACAGAATCGTTGCCTGTTAGAGATACCCCATGTGCAAACCATGACGCCATTCACGACGATGCCTCTGGTAGCATTGAACCGATTGATCTTACTTGCGATGAGTCCAGTGACAACATTTCTCATGGTGTTGACCAAGCGAATGCTGTTTCCAATGTTGATGATAGAGAGCCAATGCACGATACAACTCCAAGCAATGATGCTCCTCCCGACAATGTTCCTGCTAATGCCGCAGTTCATCTTGCCTCCACTGAGGAATTATCCACTCACGCAATTTCCAAAGATGTTGATAGGCGTAATATTGGCACCAATGATGTTGCTACTCTTGAAGAAGAAGTTTCCGATAATGACGTCGACTGCTCAATCGTGATAGATTTGACAAATGAAGAATCTGTGCACCAGGGTGTATCGGAGGATTTACTCATAACTACGACGGTTGAAATTCACAGCAGCCGAGGAAGGAAGCATTCCTTGCGCTACAGCAGCAGATTCTTTAAAGCACCCAAGCGAATGTCTACAAGTTAGAAGAGTCTGTCTGTTAATCACTGGGATTGGACTCTCTGATTTACAGAAGACGGTCGTTCCAGCCCATTTTATAACCCAATTTATACAAATCACTAGTTTAAATATTATTTCACCAGCCCAACATGTCATCACCACGCTAAATCTCATGTGAAGATGATCTAGGGCCCGCGCTGCATGCCTAGCTCAAGTCTACAATTAAACATGTTTGAAGCAACACCATATGGAGAAATTGATAACAGATAATATATATTTATATATAAATATACAATGATAGGCCCATAGGATCCCTGAAAACCACTTTTCTGTTGATATAGCATGTGCATAATGCCACTCGATCAGTTGCATGTTCATCTTCCCTTGGCTCTTCAATGACGCACTTATATAGGCATGACCCCACGCAACTATATACATCTTTTAAAATTCAAAATGGACTCTGTTACAATCTTCTTATATATGGTTGAACCTCAACTCGGATCATGCTTCCCCTCAGCATATGCGTGTCGCCATATGTCGCTATGTGGGTCGCGCTGCAGAGGGTATGCAAGTATAGCGGTTCCTGGATAATTGTTTAATTGAATTAATTGACTTAATTATGAAAACACCATCGATTTTCATATAAGACACTTCTCTTAGTTGTGATACTGTTAATCCGAGATTTACCATACATCCAAGCGACTGAATCTGGCTAATGGTGGTCGTTTCGTCCCGCTGCGACACATTTCTGCGGTATATTAGGAACCTCCAGAAAATTCGCATGCACCCGCAAAGAGCTATATAAAGGGTGGCCAATCTAGATCGCTCAAACCCGTCCAGGTCGCAAACCTCAACACCACTTTCGCATTTCGTTCTTGAAATATGACTGAAGATCAGATATCAAAGTTCAAGGCCGCTGCTCATTTATCCGCATATATCATTGGCACTAACGTAGCTTCTATGCATGATGGGCGGTTGAGCAATTACCTCCGGATGCACGACAAGCAAGGATTCTACCAAAAAGCATTTCAGGATTTAAGAGCAGTTGTAGATTTTCTTGTCGAATTTGGAGCACCTGAGACTCTTGCGTGCCGTAGCGTTGCATTCATGATCGATCACTATTCCAGAGAAATTCTTCCTCCTTCCAGCACCGCCGTACTCTTTGATTCGAGTCTCTTGCGACAACTGGCAAAAAGGACCATGGGCTTTTGGCTATATCGGATTGTGTGTGACATGATAAAGAATGGTACGTCGCTTATCAACTGTGAAAACCACCAAAGCTTCTGTGAAGAGGTTACAAGCACCTTCCGTAGAGAAGTGTTGGCCAAAAAGGCACGGTTTGGAAAGCGCCAACTACAGGTGGATTGGGATCTGATCGATGTCCATCAGTTTTGTACTATTCTCCGTGTCTTTTGCAACATGGGCATTTTCACGACAGAGAAAAACGGATATGCACTTCATCCTTTCACATTGGAAAACTGGGGAGTTGGTGAACCAGAGGCCAATCCAATCAAATATTTCTCTATGTCTGATTTAGAGCCGGTTCATGAACCTTTCCATGGCCTCACCCGCTCTCAAGTTGTTCGTATCGCGGCTAAATGGGAGCAATCTTATGATGAGTACCAAGAGGAACCTGAAACGCCACTTGACTTGAAGTATAAATGGGCCTCTGACAGAATTGCTGTACCTTGCTTTTGGAGGATTGTGCCCAGGCGGACCACGAAAACTAAGGTTCTGGGTTGGTATGTCAAATCAATCAGAATTGCAATGGAATTGTTCACTATAATTGATCAAGGCATCATTGTGCCTGTGGAAACCATCCCCACTCCTATCTTTATAGGGGACGGGCACACAGGGGGAGCAGCCGATACTGACTCTGTATGTAGAAATGATACCGAGTCAAGCATGTCTAGAGCTGATATTGAACCAATGGATCTTGATTGCGATGAGGGTGAATCCACCACAGCCCTGTATGATGGAAAGGTTGCCCGTGCAAGCCATGATGCTTCTCCCGACAATACTCCTAGCAATGATGCAGCTCATTTCGCATCGACCAGAGTTGTACCCGCTGGCACCATTCCTAATAATGTTGATAGGCGTGGTATTGGCTCCAATGTTGTTGTTCCTCATGAAGAAGTTTCTGGTCATGACGCAGACTGCTCAATCGTGATAGATTTGACAAATGAAGAATCATCTGGGCATCAGGGTGTATCAGAGCATTTTCACATAACTACGACGATTAAAATTCACAGCACCCGAGGAAGGAAGCATTCTTTGCGCTATAGCAGCAGATTCTTGAAAGCACCCAAGCGATTGTCTACAGGTTAGAAGGTCCTCCTGTCTGTTAACCACTGAGATTACTTTCTCTGGTGTACAGACGACGGTCAATCTACCCCGTTTCATAATCCATTTGCTATAATTTAATAATTTAAATCTTATTGCACTGGTTCAAGAATTGTTATCTTAGATAGCATATATATTCATCCATAAATCAACACAGCTTCGTCCCAAGCAAGTGGTCCTCGCCAAAGATAAGCTTGACTCAGCCCAGTCCATCAACCACCTCAGTATGGAGTGGACAGAGCAGCAGACAGCTGCGCGGGACACATTCCTTGAGATTACACAAAGTCAGGATGTGGCAGCTGCCAATCAACTTCTTGAAGCGTCTGGGTGGCATTTAGAAAAAGCACTCAGCCTTTTCTACGAAGGTGGATTACCCCAGCCTGGTGCAAGTGCTGCTCCGGCTGTTCCACCTCGGCCGTCTGGCATTGACAATGGTGCAGCACCCCCAAGAGTTTCGCTTTTGGAGGAATTGAACCGTGATATAGTCACCGATGCTGCCCCCCGGATCCATGCCCGGCCTCAGACCTACGAGTCTAACCCCCGCTCTATCCTGGGCCTATTGTTCCAGCCTCTACGCTACTTTGACAAGTTCTTTGGCACAGTGGTGTACTTCCTATCTTATCTATTTCCTTTTCTTCCCAGGATTACCGGGTATTACCCAGCTGATCGCATGGCAACCCGAGCCATCACAGACCCTTATGACCCCAAGAGCATTGCCACAAGATTCATCCGCACTTTTGAAGATTCTTATGGAGAAAACGACTTGCCTTTCTATGAAGGTGGCTATCTTCAAGCTTTAGAAGCAGCTAAACGTGACCTGAAGTACTTGGTCACTGTTGTTACAAGTCCTTTGCATGAGAATGCCAAAAAGTTTGCAGATCTTCTCAAGGATGCGAAATGCATTGAGCTTTTGAAAAGAGATGACATTATTCTTTGGGGTGGCTCAGTTGCAGAGTCGGAGGCATATCAACTGGCTAACAATCTCAAGATCACAGAATTCCCTTTTACCGCACTCATCGGTCCAAGTCCAAAGACCCCCCAGTCGAATACGGTTATCATGGAACTTTTGGTTCGCATTCCAGGGGTTGCTTCTAGCTCTCAAAACCTTGTTAACACCATTGAACAGCATATCGATCAGCACAGTCCTAAGATCATGGCGTTACGCCTAGATCGTGAGCGTGCCAATGTTGATAGAGATATCAGACGTGAACAAGATTCTGCATATGAGCGCAGTTTGGCAGCTGATCGCGCTCGTGAAGTCACTCGACAGCGCGAGCGGAACGAAGCTGCTGCGGAGGAAGTTCGCAGAGCTCAATTACTTGCAGCCGAGGAACAGTATTCCTCTAACCTTCAGGCTTGGAAGCAGTGGCGGGCATCCCAGTTCAAAGCTCGGGGTGAAGATTTCGAAGGACCTGCCTCGCGGGTAATGATTCGTTTGCCTTCGGGCGAACGTCTTGTTGCCAAGTTTGCAGCCGACGACACTGTTTCATCTATTTATGAGTATGTTCTATGTCATGGAACAGAGATCACCACTGAAGTCTTGCGGGCCCCTGAAGGATTTATCCCCAAATACTCGTTTGAATTGGTTAGTCCCATGCCCCGCCAAGTTCTCATCCGTGATGATACGCCCATTAAAAATAGCCCTAATGTTTGGCCAAACGGCTCCTTACTCGTCGATGAACTCGATGATGAGTAGCTTGGGCTAATTGTTTATTTTCTTACCATCATTGTATATAGTTAGTTCTATATTAAGCCTAGCGTCCGAAGCGACACCTATCCTCAGCACGAGGTCGACTGACTCAGACAAGGTATAAGAGTTGCTACATATACCTGGTTGTACTTGAATTGTTGCAATTGATTTGAAATGACTGAAGTTAACCTTGACGAAATTAAGAATACATTGGTGTCTGTGGCTCGCAAGGCTGGTGCCATTATTTTCGAGAAAAGTGGCTCTGTCACCTTTGACGACAAGAAGAACGGTGTTGATCTTGTGACTGAAATCGACAAGGCTGTTGAAGACATGGTTTCTTCTACCCTACGTGAAAAATACCCTGATTATGACTTTATGGGTGAGGAGACATTTGTCCCTGGTAAGAGTGTTCTTACTGACAGACCTACTTTCATTGTTGATCCCATTGATGGTACTACCAATTTCATCCACTACTTCCCCCATGCTTGCATCTCTCTTGGATTTGCCATTGACAAGAAACCTGCCGTTGGCGTGGTATTCAACCCATTCCTCGACCAAATGTATGTTGGCGTGAAGGGTGCTGGATCTACAATGAACGGGGCCAAGCTTCCATTAAAGCGTCAGGAAAAACTCACTCTCCAGAGCTCTCTCTGTGCCATTGAGTGGGGATCTGATCGTGAAGGTGCCAATTATGAGCATAAGATTGCTACTTTCAACTCGTTGGCTAAAAGTAAGGAGTCTGGTGGTGCCTTCGTTCATGGTATGCGCAGTGTGGGTTCTGCTGCCCTGAACCTTTCCTCTGTTGCTGCTGGCTTCCTTGACTCTTACTGGGAGGGTGGCTGCTATGCCTGGGACGTCTGTGCTGGCTGGATTATTTTGGAAGAAGCCGGTGGCCGTGTTGTTTCTGGTAACAAGGGCGACTGGGACCCCGCCGTGACCAACCGTGTCTATCTTGCCGTTCGCGGAGCCGCTCCTGAGGACCAAAAGCAGTATGTTGAAGAGTACTGGAGTCACTTGTCCGGTGATTTGAAGTATGTGCACTGAACAGTATTAAGTTAATCGTATATACATATAAAAAAGCTTCATGATGAGGCAAAAGCCACCTCCTTAGGAAGCTTGAAGGAGACACAGTACATTTCTTTTGTTGGTGCAACCTTACGAACATCGTGGTAGGTCATGAGCTTAGGGTCCATAGTATAGCCCAAGGACTTGGAAATACGTTCAGCTAAAGAAGCCTGCACCTCTTCCATTGGTGGCTCCTTTTCTGTAGGAGGGTGCTTGAAAAAGCAATGCACATGGACCATAGGGAGAGGGTAGTTCTCTGCACCAGGAACACCATCATACAATCCACGGAAGCCATCCAAAAACTCAATAGCAGAGTCAGGAAGGTTCATGACATAGTGGGAAAAGTATTCAGGTACAATGATATCTTCAGGACGTTGAGCAGGCTTGCTTCTAGATGGCTTCTTGCTAGGGGGTGTGATAGTAGAGGTGGATGATCTGAACTCTAAAAGCCTTTTAGCCGATTTCTGAATGAACACGCGACCATCTTCATTGTTGGCATACACAAACTGGCCGACTTTGTTCAATTCAATATTATGCTTCATAGCTTCGTAACTATTAGGATTCAGATCATTGGCAAAAACAAGAACATTTTTCTTTCCAGCAGGAACAGCGAATGGTCCAACACCAGCAAAAGGGTCACAAACGGCCTCTCCTGAATTAAACAAACTAACAAGGCGCTCATGCTCACTGTGTAATCTCGAGTTCCAATAAACCTTGGAGAAGTCAAATTGAAATCTGCAGTTTGACTCATGCTGTTCGACCCAAAAGTTATCACTTTCACCGGCAATAACTTCCATATCAAAGGTACGGTACACAGCATGAATTGAGTCAAGCTTATTTACAACAGTACGAATGGCTGTATTCTTGTCGAGTACGACCTGTCCAATGATATGTTTGAAAGGTAGGAACTGGTCTCTAAGATTCAGATGGGCAATATGTCCGACAATGGTGAATCCAGTGGGAACATCACCCAACTCTTCAGGTAAAATAGATCTCAGGATCTCTTCAGCGGTCCAGTGATCATAGTTCAAGGCAAGGCTGTAAGATCCGTACTCTGCTTCGGCCTCCTTGAGAAGGTCCAGAGTAGACACACTCAGCTGGTCTTGAGACTTGATACTTTGATCGAAGAGAATAGCACGCTCATTAGTTCCTGACTTTGGGTGGATCACACGAGAAACAGCCCGAAGATCCAAAAGCTCACCTTGTTTAGCTTCTTTTCCAAGCTTGCCAATGAATTTGGGATTGATCGTGGCCATGAGCAAGGGGAGCTCTGTTGTAAACTTTGACTTATCCAGGGAAGTCATTCCAAGGTTCATAGGGGGGCGTGGCCCTGACATTTTATGGAAATAACGAAAGACCCGAATTTCGAAATAAACTCAGTATGCAGTGATATCGAAAAAATTCAAGGGTTGGGGCGTGTCACTTTGGGCTTTTGAAATTTACATCACCGTTATGGTTCAAGCAACCCAAGACTATGCAAACTTGTGTTTATTTCATATTTATATAAATAGCAAATAATTAGAAGTCAAGATAAAAATCTATTATATAGAACTTCGTATCAAAGTATAGCTTTATGCGTGCATCTCTTTAGATTTGTTGACTAATGTAGCTTCTACAATCTTTCAATCTTCACTAGCCATGAGTGATTCTGAGAGTGATCATGCCATGGATTTGGACAAGGATGGTCTGGTAACACCTGGTGAACTTGTCACAGATGATACACAGTGGATGAGAGGTCATGGAACATACGCTGTTGATGATTTGACATATTCTTCTGTTGCTGGTACGATAGATCGGGTGAACAAACTTTTGAGTGTGCGTCCGCTAAGAGGAAGATATATTCCTGTCATTGGTGACCATGTTGTGGGTCGCATCACAGAGGTTGGTAACCGTCGGTGGAAAGTTGATATTGGTGCTAGCCAGGATGCAATTCTTCAGCTTGGTTCAGTTAATCTCCCTGGTGGTATCCTTCGTCGTAAAAGTGATGACGATGAACTGCAAATGCGTGAATTTTTAAAGGAAGGTGATCTTTTGAATGCCGAGATTCAAAGTTTGTACGGTGATGGATCTGCTGCGCTTCATACCCGGTCGCTTCGTTATGGTAAACTGAGAAACGGTATGTTCCAAAAGGTCCCCTCTTCTCTGGTCATTCGTTTAAGAACCCAAGTGTATAGACTTGATGGTGGTATCGAGGTTATTCTGGGTGTCAACGGTTATTTCTGGATCCGTAAGGCAGAAGGTGCCCAGAAAACTTCACCCATGGATGTGTCTATCACCCGCTTGGAGCAGGAGACAAATACCATGGAAATTTACAAGGACGAAAATGACGATGTATCTCCGCTGGTTCGTCAGAACATTAGTCGTTATTCGAACTGTATCTCTGCTCTTGAGTACAAAGAGGTTGCTATCAATGTTGAACGTTTGCAAGCTATATACGAGGCCAGTCTGGTGTATCCCGACGCTGGTACTTTGTTGGAGTTGGATGTCCGTGAAAAATTAGTGGCTCAAATCTTAGCATAATGCCTAGATAAATTTTATGTACAATCTCATTTTGTTGGCAGCTTTGGTACTGTCAACACATAGAAATAAATAGTGCCAAAATGATACCGAGTTTCATATTCGATGCTTAAACCTGACTTTTTGACAATTGCATCAATATCCAGGTTCCAACGGCAGCCCCATTCCTTTGCGCGTTCCTCAGCACGCTCATCCATGCGCTTGTTCATACTGTCGTATGTTCCTCGACCATGTTCAAGGAGAACGATGCGTCCACCGGGTTTCACGAGGTCACGCATATTTTGGAGAGCCTTATCGGGATCCTCATGGGAACAAAGACCAAATGATTCGTAAACTGTATCAAATCGTTGACCGGATTTTGAAGCTAAAGCAGCCAGGTCCTCTGCATGTCCATGTACAAATTGTGCAGCATCAAAATCAGGGAACTTCTTGTCAAATTTCTCCTTGGCAACCTCGAGCATAGATTCAGAGGAGTCAACCAATGTCAAAGATTTCACCTGGTTAGCCTTCAACCAAGGCAAATTGCGTCCTGTACCGACAGATACCTCGAGTGCATCGCCGGTAACATACTTCATAAGCTTTCGACGCATGTACCAGATGTACGAGGTAAGCTCCTCCATCCAGATCTTGGAATCGTACTCCTTGGCAAGTTGATCATAGACTTCAGTAGTATCATGAGGAGCTACAATGTAGGATTTAGGCTCGGAGGAAACCTCTTCATCGCCATTTTTCAAGTACGGAGCAGGCTGACCGGTGGCCCTATGCTTAGTGGCCTCGAGATACTTGAGACCAGCATAGCCAACGCCGCTATAGAACAAAATCATCACGGCAGCAATCTTTTTACGATTGTTCTTGCTGCTCTGGTACTTTTTCCACCTCTCAGAAATGCTCAGTTTCGGTGCTGGGCCGGGATCAGGCCGAGTCTTGGCTTCTACGAGTTTGGACTGCATGAATCCCCGACTCTGGACTCTGCGGGAACCCTGCTCGACAACTAGATTGAAACCATACCGATTTGGTTTCAGCAAATGCTTGCTTCCAAATGCCGATACTTGACGGTCAAATAATCTTAGCATGAATATTTATGGCTAGTCACAAATCCCTCGTGGGAGGCTGTGGATAAGGTTTGTCATCTGGGGCCCGAAAACTAACTTGCCTTTTAACCATGTCTGAGGCTAGTACACGGTTACACGTTCGTCCTCTGCCCGAGAACATTCGTTCTGTTGATGTAGAGGATCTTTTTGCCAAATTCGGCGATGTGGTTGACGTCAAGGTCATGCGCAACTACGGTTTCGTCGAATTCCGCGAGGCTGCTGATGCTGCCAAGGCCGTGGAAGGACTTTCCGGCCGTGACTTCGAGGGCCAGTCTCTTGAGGTCCAATACTCTAGACCTCGTCGTGAGAGAGATGATCGCGACCGCCGCGACGACCGCCGTGAGCCCCGTGCTCCCCGCCCTGTGGCCACCCACCGTATCAAGGTCGCTGAGCTGCCTGGTGATGCAAGCTGGCAGGACCTTAAGGACTTCATCCGTGGTGCTGATGTTGAGGTTGTTTACACTGATGTTTCCCGTGAACGTGACGGTACTGGTGTCGTTGACTTTGCTTCCAAGGAAGAGATGGACAAGGCTATCACCCAGCTGAACGGTACTGAACTCAAGGGTGCCTCTATCCGCCTTGAGGAGGACGAGAATGGACCCCCTCCTCCCCGTGCTCCTCGCAGCAACCGTGGCGGCCGCTTTGACCGTGGCGGCCGTTTTGGTGGCCGTGACCGCTACGGCGACCGTGACCGTGGTTACGACCGTGATCGTCGTGGCTATGATCGTTACGGCGACCGTGGTGACCGTGATCGTGGTGACCGTGACCGTGGCTACCGTGACCGCGGCAGCCGTGGTGATCGTGGCGACCGTGGTGGCCGCTTCGGTGGCCGTGACCGGGACTACCGTGACCGCTCTCGCTCTCCCAACCGCTACGACCGTGGTGGCCGTGATAGCCGTGATGACCGTGACTACCGCCGCGATGACCGTGACGACCGCCGTGATGATCGCCGCGACCATGATGACCGTGATTTCAGAGACAATGACCGTCGCGATGATGGTCCTGCCCCTCCTCCCTCCGAGCCTGTTACCCGTGATGATAACTCCGAGCCTTCGTGGTAAAGAGTCCAAAAGACACATGTATATTGGTGATAACTTAACTTTAGTCCGCTCAAGCACGGCTAGCGCGTATATTGTATAATAATCTGCCAAGACAGGCCCCTTCTACGATATCTACAACGGTGCGTGGCAAGACACCTTAGTTTGTTTTCTGAATCTGTTTTATTGATTCGATGCAAAAGAAAAAAACGAAAACGACCACGGATAGTTCATTTCAAAAAATAATAACATGGGGATCGGCTTTAACGATCAAACATTTACAAGGAAGACAGAGATAGGCGGAGATTAGGCAGCCTTGCGTTGCTTCTTCTTCTCTTTTCTCTTGAGGCCGCTCATACCATTTTTAAGGGCTTCTGTGTATGCGATCCAAAAGGAATCAAGTTTATCTGCGGGAACAACCGTGGAAACAGTAACACGGGTCTTTTTATCACGGGCACCGTCAGAAGCCCGGAAGATGAGAGGGTAGGGAGCAGAGGTAGCATCCAATTTAGGATCAGCTCCGGTGCGAGCCAAGCGCTTTTGTTCAAGGTACACAGAGCCCTTGGTGCCAGCGGTAGCAAACAGCTGGCTCACGGTTGCCAGAAACTGGTCGTTCTCCACCCTTGAAGGCATTACTAACTATGAATCCAACTGTGTGTGTTCACTACTGAAATATCCCATGGGGTCAAGGCTGTGCTGACTGAGTGCTGACAGCGGCATCATCTACTCTAGTACCCTTCAGCCAAAGCCCATGTCGCCAGACTGGACAAAGCCTGTCCTGCTATGTAGTGTATTCTCGTGTAGTTAAGTCTATAAGTTTCTATTCTGAAACTAGTGCAACATGTCAAAAGTCAAAATACAAAGGGAAACTTGCAGGCACGACAATTATGATTAACCTTTGGATTCTCGGCGGCAAACCTTGCCTCTGCAGATCAGGACATTGTAATTATTCGCTCGGAATCCCAGCGGAAAAACCAAATACAAGGTCGCTTGGCTGATCCGTTCAATTATTCGATTGTGTTCTTTACTGCAACTAGCACAGATAAGCGGGGCTTCGCGTCACATGGATACGATTGACCCGTTGTTGTAATCACACAGGGTGTTCGTTTTGCCAGGGAAACGCGAGCTTGGTCTCACTCAATTAAAGGATTGGGCGTTTAAACATCATAACTTCACCCACTACAATATGCACAAAACATTGGAATTGTTGGGGTAGCAAATATAATGATAAATAGTGGTCTTTTAGCTCGCCCATCACTTAGGATGCCCCACAATCGATGGCCACCCGCAGCATGCTGGCCCCTAGCCCTTAATAAAGCCTGTGGCCAGCTGAGGTTGCAACAGCCAGAGCCAGAGCTTGGGGCCTTGCTGGTCGGCTAAACAGTTATAAATAGGCCATAATAAGTCATAAAATTAACGAATAATAGTACTTGCACAAAAATTTCAGCAAAGTTAGGACGGTTTCGCGGAAAGTAGTCCTGCGTCTTAGGTTACCCGGTTGACGGAGATACCTGACCCGAAAACTTAGGAGTGTTATTTAAGACTGTAGGCACGACAGGATACACGTCTTCCCAACCTTTGTACAAAGCTGGTCCTTCCAACGAAAGTTCACTGCTACAAACTTGTCAGTATTAGATTTTTCTGAATAGACGCGATATGGCTAGCTCTTCAGAAATCTTTTTGGCATTAATTGTGGCCCTGGCCATTGCATACTTTGGACGCCGTTTCATTTTTGGTTCTGCTCCTCAGACTGATGGATTCACCGCGGCCATGAATGCCAGTGCCGCTCACAGTGGTGAGGGCAACCGCCGCGATATTGTCGCCAAGATGGAAAAGAACGGCAGAGATGTCGTTGTCTTCTATGGCTCCCAGACTGGTACTGCCGAGGACTTGGCGTCTAAGCTCGCAAAGGATTTGTCTGCCAAATTTGGCCTTAAGGCAATGACTGCCGACCTTGAGGACTACGATTTTGAAAATCTGGATACCTTCTCCGAGAACAACATTGCTATCTTTATGATGGCTTCTTACGGTGAGGGTGAGCCTACCGATAACGCCGTTGATTTCTGGAGTTTCTTGGTCACCAGTGACCCTGAGTTTTCCAACGGTGGAACTACTTTGGAGAACTTGCACTTTGCTGTGTTTGGTCTTGGTAACAACACCTATGAGAAATTCAATGAGATTGGTCGCGAGCTGAACAAGCGCCTTGAGTCACTTGGAGCTCACCGCATTGGTGAGTACGGTGAAGGTGATGATGCTGATGGTGCCACTGAGGAAGATTTCTTGGCTTGGAAGGAGACTCTGCTTCATACCATCAAGGTCGAACGTGGTCTTGAGGAACACGAGTATGTCTATGAACCTGCTATCAGCGTCGAGGACGCTATTGAGCTTTCCAGCGAAGATCCCAGTGTTTTCCTCGGTGAGCCTAATAAGAACTATTTGGAGGGCACTGTGAAATCTCCCTTCAACCATCTTAACCCCTACTTGTCCTCTGTCACCAAAGCCAAGGAACTGTTCAACAGTAAGGACCGTAACTGCGTTCATCTTGAGTTTGATCTTGCTGATTCTGGTCTTCGTTACACTACTGGTGATCACCTTGCGTTCTATGCCCAAAACTCTGACGAAACCGTCGATGAACTCCTCAAGATCCTTGGCTTGACTCAGGTCCGCCACGATGTCATCAACATCAAGGCTCTTGATGCCACTACCCAGATTCGTATTCCTTCTCCTACTACCTATGATACTGTTGTCCGTTACTTCCTCGAGATTAATGGCCCACTCTCCCGCCAAGTCCTTTCGAACTTTGCTTCTTTTGCACCCACTGAGGAGGCCAAGCAACGGGCCAAGGCCCTGGGTAATGACAAGGTCCTCTTTCACAAGGAGGTCTCTGAGCATTACTTCAATTTAGCTCATCTCTTATCTCGTCTCTCTGGTGGCAAGCCTTGGTCAGTTCCTTTCAGCTTCATCATCGAGTCCTTGCCTCATCTCCAGCCTCGTTACTACTCTATCTCTTCTTCTAGTGGTGAAGATAAGTCTACTATCTCCATTACTGCTGTTGTTGAGCGTAGTCGTCCTGCAGGAAGTGACTTTGAACTCAAAGGTGTCGCCACTAACGAAATCTTCGATATTCTTGGTTCATATGAAGGCTCCACCAAGCACAGCTACCAATTGGCTGGTCCCCGCGGTGCCTGGTCTGATGGTCAAACTATCAAGGTCCCTGTCAGTGTTCGTCACTCTAACTTCAAGCTTCCTTCCAAGTCTTTGACACCCATCATTATGGTTGGTCCTGGTACAGGTGTTGCTCCCTTCCGTGGTTTCATTCACGAGCGTGCTGTTCAGGCTCAGACTAAACCTGTTGGTAAGGCTTTGTTGTTCTACGGTTGCCGTCGTCGTGAGGAGGATGCTCTTTATGCTGATGAATGGCCCACTTACTCTTCCCCTGAAACAGTTGGCCAGATTGAGGGACCTTTCAAGCAAGACAATTTCCTCGAAGTTGTTAATGCTTTCAGCAGAGAGACCAACACCAAGGTCTACGTCCAGCAGCGCCTGAAGGAACACGGCAAGATTGTCAATCAACTTCTGGAGCAGGGTGCTTACTTCTTTGTGTGTGGTGATGCTAGCCACATGGCCCGTGAAGTTCAAAACACACTTGCCCAGGTTATCTCGGAGCACCGCGGTATTACTATTGCCGAGGCCGATCAAGTTATCAAGAAGATGAAGGTCCGCAGTTTCTACCAGGAAGATGTGTGGTAAATGCTAATGATTTGAATATCTTTGTGGCATTCTTACGATTTTACGATTGCTCTATACACCTACTACTACATAGGGCTTGCCGCGTCCATAATTAGATACAGTAGCAACCCGATCCTTATAAATCAGTATAATGCCGATTGAAATATGATCGCCGATCTCGCCACCATCTATGCATGAAATGCTTATAAGTATCGGGGAGATTGATCAGATAGCTGTGTCATCTCCCATCATGGCTGTTTGGGGTGCACTAGTTGCAGCTTCGTGCATTGTAGGTTCGACAATCTCAAAGTTTGGAATCAAACCTATAAGATACTTTTCTAGTGCTACATCGGTAGTAGACTCCACGTATCCTGCTACTGGAGCCCATCAGCCTCAGGATATTGCTACTGCTTTTGAGAGCAAAGATGTGGCGATTCTCTATGGTTCATTCTCAGGGAATTCCCAGAGCATGGCCCAAAGATTAACAAGGGAACTGAGTTGGCGGCTTAAACTAAGAATATTGACTGGAAGCCTTGACTATTTCAATTATGAAAGCTTGCACGAGATTCCCGATACGAAACGGCTGATTTTAATTATGTCTACCTATGGCAGAGGAGGTCCAACCACTACTGCTGAGAAGTTTTGGAACCACATGTTTACGACTACTAATACTACTGATTGGACCAAATTGCACTACTGCTTGTTCGGTAGAGGTAGCTCTTTATATCCCACGTTCAATTTCGCTGCTCTTAAAATGGACCAGCAGCTACAAGATCTCGGTGCAGTCAGCTTTTCACCATATGGCCAGACAGACAAGCTCAGTCAGACCACTGAGGACGACTACTACACTTGGAAGGAGAATATCGTTTATAATTTGAAGGAGTCGTTTGGCCTTGAGGAGCAGCCATACGTTTACAAGCCGTCTGTGGACTTACAAGAGCTACCGAACAATGTTACCAAGGAAACAATAGCATCAACTGATGTTTCTGAAGTACTGAAAAATTATTCAATCTTGAGTCCTGATCTCTTGGTACCTCAGTTTTCCCCTGCTAGTATCAAGTCAAGTAGAGATCGTGATGGACGGAAGTTCCTGCACGGTGAATTTGATCTTTCGAAGACCACTCTCCAGTATACAACAGGTGACTACTTCGTGGTGTGGCCTACCAATGATCAAGAAGAGGTAGACTTGTTCCTGACAGCTTTCAATCTTCAATCCAAGCGAAACACCAGTTGTATGATTGATTCAAGGTGGACAGCAACCTATGAGGAACTCGCAAAACATTATATCTCAATTAATGGACTCGTGAGCCGCGAGTTGGTTTCAATTCTCGCACCTTATGCCCCTACCGAAGAATCGAAGACTGAAGCATTGCGGCTAAGTAAAAATGTACAGGCGTTTACTGAGACTCGAGACAAGTATGTCAATATCGCACGCATCATGTTAGCCATCTCTAATGGGGAACCGTGGTATGTTCCTTCAACCATAATTTTGGATACACTTGATTCATTGGTTCCTCGATACTTCAGTATTTCATCTTCATCCTTGAAATCTCCACATAATCTATCAATTACAGCTGTTGTGGAGGATTATGATAATTTCAAGGGCGTAGCCACGAACTACCTGGCATCATTGGAAACCAAGGATAAAGAATTAGTGCCAGTGGCTGTGGAAAGCTCTAGCTTCCGTCTTCCTAGCGATCCTAATACTCCTCTTATTATGATTGGCATTGGAACAGGTGTTGCCCCATTCCGTGGATTTATGGAAGAGCGCAATAAACTTGCAGAATCTCAGCAAGTGGGTGAGTCGTTGCTTTTCTTAGGTTCTCGTGCTGAGGACTCGTTTCTCTACAAAGATTTATTTGACAACTCAGTAAATCTGCAAGTTTTCCCCGCGTATTCACGAGTTGGTGAGAAACAGTATGTTCAGGATCAACTTCTTGCCCACAAAGACAAAATTTGGGAGCTTATTGAATCTGGCGCCTATATCTATATTTGCGGGTCAATCACAAGATTGCGTCGCCATGGACGGATTTCTATTTCCATGATAATTGCCGAAAAACGGGGCATTTCCTATGAGGAAGCTGATAAAGAGTTCAAGTCTCTTAGGAAAGAAGGACGTCTGTTCACTGATTTATGGTAGCTAAATGAATAATGATCGTCTATAGAAATGAATTGAGAAAGTAAATTTCATTTTATTTAGCACCAAAATCTATATGTGTTATGTTTGTTGTGGGCGCTAGTTTAGGAGTCACCAAACATGCTGATGACAGCCGAAGCATCGTAGGCATCGACAGGGTCGTGTCGACGAGATACACGGTGCTCAACACGTTTGCGATTACGAGCACGAGACTCCTCATCATTTTGTAAAACACGGTAGGTCGAAAGGAAATCGAGCAAAATGCCGCGTTGTTGCTTGAAGCTGGTAGTTTCATTGAGCGACCGCTGCAGTTGTTCCAATGAATTAACAGTCAAATTAGGAATGAGCTCTTTGAGGCGCATAAGAGCATATTCACTTAGGCCACGAAGCTTGGTGAAAATCAAGGTGAGTATATTTCCGACCTCAACATGTGATTCTTGGAGGTATGGATCGGTGAGCACTTGCAATGCAGCAGGGATAATGACATCGCACATATACTTGCCAATCACTTCATTAGTTGCAATCTCTTCGGAGCCTGCGATATTACTCACGATAAGACACGTATTAAAGCAACACCGGCTATCTTTAAACTGCATGATATCACTGGAAAGCTTCAGGATACCGGTAAGGATCTCATTGCTATTGAGACTTGTTACCCTGACAAGTCTCTTGTGATCATCTGTTTCATTCTTTGCAAGATCCATAAGCAGGCGGACAATAATAGCAGTAAGTTGACGTAACAGGTGTTCTTCCATCATCTCATCACTCAAATCATCTTCTTTGTCCACACTGTCCTCATCCATAAGCTGGAAACCACGTTCAGACTGCTTCTGCCACTTTTGCACAAGAACCTGATCTATCTTCAGAAGAAATGGTGGGAAGAATTCATTCATAAATCTTTCGAGATACATAGGAGGGCAATTCTTCACTGCATTTCTGACAACCAAAGAAATCATATGGCGCCAGCAATGACTTGTTACACCAGTAGAATCACCACCAGCAAGAGCTTGGAACAGATTAGTACCAATATTCTCAATCTCAAACATCGTGCTTTCCAATTGTGTGATAGATCCTAGAGTCAAGAAAGCATACTCACGTGTATAGCGAACAATGTGACCTACAGAGTCAGCAAAATCACGCAACGTTTTCGAGGCCTCTAATGTCTGGTTCTCAAATTCATCTCTTGTCTGCATTGACACACCTGCTTGCCAAAAGCGTTCTGTGGTAGAAACTTGCACAAATGTTTGAACCTCAGGGGGCAAATTGACCCAGTTTGCAGGGTTGTGGTAAGCCATGATCTGTGAAATCAACTGTAAGATATGGGGCAGAATTGGTTGAATACGAGGCTTCCACATGTCAAGCAAGTGAAGATATTCGGGAGAATTGTGTTCCAAGCGCTCAATAGTGTACTGGATGAAAATTCTTGAAGGGCGAATGGGGAAAATCGCTTGCCACTTTTGTTTTAGCTCAAGTTTGAGACCACGACCCTCATCATCCATAGGGGTCTCAAGCAAATTAGTGGAGGCCGTAATACCACGGAACCTAAAGTACTCAGCAATGCGAACAATGCCCACACGCTCCATAAACCATTCGAGATCCATTAAACCTTTCATTGTGGTCTCATCAGTCCACGAAGACAACACTGGATCGACAATCCCAGAGAATCTCTCTGCTTTATTGGAAAGGGATGATCTTTGCGACACAACCAATAGGAATGACTTAAAGCTGACACTCTCATGTTCACGGACCTTGCCACTGGCCAGCAGTTGGCTAATGACCCGCTCAAGATCATCATAAATTTGTACAAGCGCCTCTGGGATCATGTATGCCAAACGATTCAACTCAGTTCCACTAGCTGTTCTTAAATCACGTACCCTCTCACGCTCCTCATCATGTTCTGGGTCCTCAGGGGGGTAATCCCAGGTAGATGATGAGAGGACACGCTCCAGAATCCGGAAAACAACTTGGTGTTCATCTTTGAGTAAAGGAGCAAATTGAACAAGAGACTCAATAATCTTCTTATGGAGCACAGTGTCTTTTACCTCAAGGCTGAGCATTTCCTGCGCCCACTCTGAAATAAGTCGCAAAATATCAGTATTTTGACTTTCATTATCTGACGCAGGCGTCCACAGTTGCCATCTGGATACACCACGAATGGCCGCCTCAATGATAGTTATTTGCGCAGATGCAAGAATGTATGCAGGTTTACTGTGGTCCGGCAAAGACTCATTCATAGCACTCCAACCAAGTTCACCACCAAAGAAATCAGACATGCCTTGGTGGAGCCAATGAAGGGCAGGGAGGGGAATACGGCAAACAATTAGACGAACAATGTCTTCCATATATTTACGGTAATTCCCCAAGAAGCCGGTGGCATCTGGACCTGAATCAAAATCGACCTCCATAAATTTATGGGCCACATGATCCTTGGAGATATCGGAGTAATTAATGCACCGCTCAGTTGCGACACGTAAAAGTTGAGGAAGCAGCTCCTCCACATCTGGCCGTGATACAAGGTCTTCAAGCCGAAGAAGTGAGCACCAGAACTGCAATGAAAGACCGGATGCAAGAAGGCTTTGGTTACCAGCAATCTTAAGCATTAAACGGAAATAACTGCCAATGTCGGCTTGGTCAGGAAGGGGGAACTTGGGAGCATCAAGATATCCGCCCAGGCTCACGATCAGTTCAATTACCTTTTTCAGATAAATATACTCTTTATCATCAATATTTTCAGGGTCGATGTGAATGGCTTCGTATACGGTATCAAGCCATTGCATACCTTCGGGGAGAAAAATTTGACCAACAATATTTTGAAAGTCCTCATCACGGGAATATGAGCGTGTAAATAGCGTGTGTAGATTATCACAGGCCATAATACGCACTGAGGTGGAAGGATGCTCAAAGCAAGATAGTAAATACTTGAAAAGCTTGACATTGACAATACTGCGAGGAACAACCCAGTAAAGGCATGCCTTCAAGGTTTCAAGAGTCTTCAATAAAGTGCGTGTCGAAATTGCATTATTGGCCGAGGTAGAACCATGCTCGGCCACTGTTTCGGTCCATCGCCTGAGCCAGCCATGCTCATCCGCCCGCAGCTGCTGCAATTGTGGAACGCGAGCATCATAGACCTCAGCTAAATCAGAGGCAGGCATAACAATTTCTGTGCATTGGGCGCTCAAAATAGCTGATCTTTTAGCAGCAACAGGATCATCCAATAGATAGAGGTCTTCGAAAAACGACCGTAACACGGAGTTAGTAAACTCTTTTGTGGAATCCGAGCGATTCCAGAGACCAAGTAGTTGTTTATCCATATCAACCCAGCCATCACTAGGTGCCACGTCGCCCTTAACTTGATCTACACGGGTATCTATGCCCCAAACTCGCTTTGCGAGCGAGACCCAAAGATAGGCAATTTTCTCCTTCACATAGTGGGGGTCCGAGGGGGTTATAGCAGAGGCCAGCTCTACAACCCAGTTCCGAATTGCCAGCGATTTCTCTTCACTTAGATCGGAAAAATGATATTGAATGCTATGTTGGAGCAGCGTCAAACCAAAATGGCGGATAACACCCTCATTACTTGGTGCCGCAAGGGACCAGCCGATCCAGGCGGCGTCATCACGCTGCTTGAGTGAATCTAGTTGACTCTGAGCTTCTTGCCGTTGCTCAGCACCTGAGGCAGGCTGGTGCACCACTTGCAAGGCGCCTATAACCTGTGCCAGACTTTGAGTGTCCATGAGATTCCTTGGGTCTCAACGCTCACTCAGCAAAGTTATCGATGAAGAGATGCAGGCAGCTGCAGATGTGTGCATAAGAAGCGTAAAAACATTGCAACTATAACCTGCTTTTGGACCATTAGGGGCTATTATTCAATTGGGTAATAAGCATATGTGGTTACTTCTCGTTCAGAACTCGTCGGAATTGCATTTACTATATTTCTTGAATTAGTTATGCCATCCTTGATGCGGCTAAGCGGCAACTTGCATGGTCTACAAATATATGGTGGCTATGGCTGCACTGTTTACTTTGCTATTCGGTTCAAAATAGCATATATAGTATAGATGTGTGTTTGTTATTCCAAGCTAATGAATAAACATATCCAATTAGTGAATTAGTTTGATATAGAGCCGTACATAACCAGCCACGAGCGGCACCGTTACTGACTCATCGTAGAGTTTTTTACGGTTGATTGTTTTGACGCCTGTTTCACCAAAACAATCATATGAGTGGAAAATATAATAGCAGAACACACGCGTCACTTTGTTCCAAACATAAGGTTAGAACCCATAGCAAACGAATAGTGAACAAACACGGGAAAGATTCCTAATAATAATTATTAGACCTGGAATATTTTGTTAATTAGATAAAGTTTACCGTCTTTACATTTTAAGCCTTTGTTAGGACATCTTGGCAAACTTCACACAATTGACCCCCACAATCTGTAGACTTGCGCTAGACTATTGACAAACTTGCGATTAAAGTTCAAACATACATATACATCAACTTTAATAAGATTCGCTCTAAATTGATTAAGATGATCACCCGAGGATTTTTCAGATCCTGGAAGAAGCAACACATGTGACTCTACGTTACCATCACGTGATTTTATAATGCGTGCTACCCTCGTATATGAACCTATCATATAGAGCAATTGACATCTAACCTCTGTTGTATTTTGTGGAATATGTTGCGTCACGTTCAGTCTTCTATTTTGCGGCGCACTATGCGCCCAATTGCCTCTCTGGCTCGTTATGCATCTTTCAACGCTAATGACCAACCTCGGATCAGATTGGGTGTCACTGCACCTAATTTCAAGGCTGTAACTACATCCGGAGAGATTGATTTCCACGAATTCATTGGAGATAAGTGGACAATTCTTTTCTCTCACCCTGCTGATTTTACTCCGGTCTGCACAACTGAACTCGGTGCTTTCTCTGCCCTCAAGGATGAGTTTGCTGCTCGCAATGCCCAGCTCATTGGTCTGAGTGCCGATAGCATTCAGAACCACGACGAATGGGTCAAAGACATTGAGGAGGTTAGCCAACTGGGTAAGAAATTTGATTTCCCCATTATTGGTGATGTTGATCGCAATGTCTCCTTCCTTTATGACATGGTTGATGAAGAAGGTTTCAAGAACCTCAACGGTGGTCTTGTTGCGACAATCCGTAACGTCTACATCATTGACCCTAACAAGAAGGTTCGTCTCTTCCTTGTTTACCCTGCTTCAGTGGGCCGCAATACTGCTGAGGTCCTGCGTGCCTTGGATGCTTTGCAATTGGGTGACAAGGAGAGCATCGCAACACCAGTCAACTGGTCTCCTGGTGAGGACGTGATTCTCCCTGTCAGTGTTAGCACTGAAGCTGGTGAGAAGAAGTTTGGTAAAGTGACTACTGTTAAGCCTTACCTCCGTTTTGTCAACCCCAATAACAAGAAATCTTCCTTTGCTTTCTCTGGCAAGTGGGGTATGCTCGCTGTGCTTGGCTTGGGTAGCGGTGTTTTGTTAACCAGTGATCAAGACAATGAAGCCCTTGCAGGCCTTGCCAACGTTGTTGATAAGTAAGTACTTTCCATCATTTATTGTAACAAGTACTAACAGTTATAGGTTATACAAAGAAAAGCCTGTTACAGACGAAGACTAAGAGCCAGTCAAAGACGAGAAACAGTGGAGCGAATATATGACCAAGCTTGAGGATGAATTGAAGAAACAATGATTAATTCTTGTATATTTAGAGAAACTAGTTATAACCATTGGTCTGTAACTGAGAAAGTGCCTCATCGTATTCAACCACAAGAGATTGTACAGATCTGTGACTGCTTGCGATCTTGAGGAGATCTCTCAGTAACTTGTGTTTTGACATACCACCCCAAGTAGGCTGCCATTCTTTGGCTCCATTGCCGAGCAAAAACAAAAAGAGTTCACCAAGCTTGTCACGCATACCATCCTCCGATAAACGGCGTGCATACATCTCCAAAAACTTTTCAAGCTCTGCGCCAGAATCAAGTAAAGCAGCAGAATTCACACGATTTTCAAGATGGGCAATGGACACAACATCCTCGAATCCTTGGTAACCATCCTGTAACATACGATTCTTTGCCATTCTTTGCAATTGCTTGCCACGCGCTCCTGCCCGCAGTAGCGCCTCTTCATTCGTGCGGCGTTCAGCAATCATGACTGGACCGCCAGTAGCGGTACCATCAAACAGACCAGCAAACCCTGTGGAATCCCAATATTGCGATCCATATGCCCAGAATGGTTCTGAGATGCGGACCCAACTAAGCAATCCAGCATCATATGTATAGCCAGTACCGTTACTTAGAGTAACCACGACTTTACCATTGGTGATTAGGCACTGGGTGACCGATGGTGCTTTGAGGAGACCATTTTCAGCATATTTAGATGCAGAATCAAGGACCGGTGCTAGCGAAACACCAGCAAACAAGGCTTTGCGTGCTTCAACATCCCAGGCATGCACCATTCCAGTGGCAGTCACTGCGACGAGATAATGTTCACGGGATTCGAGAATAGTCAAAGGGCAACCAAGAACAAGCGATGGCAACAGACGAACACCTTGAGGGGAATAGATATAAATAGCACCTTCCTCAGTGGCCACGGCCCAGTAATAGTCAACGGAACCGGTGAGTAAATGGGCGTAACCAGGGACATAATCAACAAATACCACACGGCCATTATGAACAACTGAAATACGAGCTGGGTCATTTGGATTATCACCATTGCGAATTTCAAGAACGGCACTATTGCTCTTGTCAGTACTGATGTGAGTGAATACTTTAGGTGTAGCCAGACGGACTTGGGATACAACAGTAGCTGGGTTCACAACTGCAGGGCGAATGAATGCAGCATCATCCTTTTGTTTTTTGGTAGGAATAACCTCACCATTTTCTCCTCTTCTCTTGTTACCAATAATAAGCGAAGCGACACCGCCTTGAGGCAATGCATGAGATGGGCGCGAAAACTCAGTAGCAGGCATGGAAGAACCAGTTGCCATAGCATTGGAAATTATCGGTGCGGAGCTGGGTGTAGCTGATATAGTTGAATCCGCCACTTCCTGTGTGATTAGCATGGGTGTGACACGTTTTTTACCGTCCTTTGTGATAGTGACCTTTTGTTTTCTTGGAGTAATATTATTGATCACTGGTGCCGCTGCCGCTGTAGGTGCAATTGTTGCAGCAGGTGTTACAGTAGTTTGTACCGGAGCAACAGCAGTATTGTTAGTTGTAACTTCAGAAGTTTCGGCGCTAGTTGTTCCGTTTGTATCATTCTTCGATGCTGTTTGGCCATTTGCAACAGCAGGGGTGGTTTCAATTGCTGGCTTTTCAGCAGCAAACTTTTCTTCAACAGCCAGTTGTTCTACACTTTCGGGGATATCCATGTCATTTGTTGTACCACCATAACGTTGTAGTTGTGCCTGAACAACTTCAACATCAAGGGGCCAGCCAAGATCACCAGCATCAAAACTAGCCATCATAACAGTACCATCAAGAGATGCAACAAAAACATTCAATCCATCAGGTGCCCATGCAATGTCACTGATTGGTTTTCCAGCAATATTTTTCGCAACGAGAAGTGGTCTCGGGCTGGACGTATTCCAAATGGCAAGAGTGAGATCATGACCACCAGAAGCGACAACAGTTATAGCGTCCTTCTGAGGATCAACTTTATCATTGCCTTGCTTGAAAGGAGTATAAATACGGGGACTAAAGCTGGCAACCTCACAAGGACCTTCATGACCAACGAGCGAAATATCCGAGTCCCATTCACCACGGTTGATGATGGAGACAGTAGGTACGGGGCCATTTGTGGCATTAGCACATGCAATATATTCACCATTTGGAGCCCAGCTACATCTGCGGAAGTAAGTACTCAGGGGTGAATTGACAAATGGTGTTTCAATGACAGCTTCAACGCTGAATGTCATATCAGTAGGAGACGTGCGCACATAGCGGATGATTCTGGCAGTACGATCATCACTACAGGTGACAAAGTACTTATTTGCAGGGTCAAATGTGATACCTTTAACATGCGATTGGTGGGAGTCGATACGTTTCAGTTTCTCAAACGTGGTTCCGCTCCAGACAATGATAGCGGAATCTAGGCCAACAGTGACCAGAAGAGAGCCATCTGGAGACCATGCCAAATCTTGAATGTCATTATCATGACCGATCAGACGTTTCCGAGCAGTCCATACTTCCGAATCTTTTTCGCCAGTAGAGCCAAACTCTTGGCGCGGAACACGGGTTGCATCAAGCTCCCAAATCAGGCACACCTTGTCGTCACTTCCGGAAGCTAGGTAACGGCCATTCGGGCTGAATCTTACAACCGTTACTGCACCACTATGGGTGGACATAGAGGAGAGTTGACGGGGGATATCGGTCACAGTTTCGTCACCACTTTTGGCGACTGCTTCGGTAGACCATATTCTGATCTTGGTGTCGAGACCACCTGTTGCTAATCTCTTGCCATCAGGGGAGACATGAATTGAGTAAATTTCAAATTGGCGATGTTCATCTTTGTGTGCAAGCCAAGAAGGTTTGAGAAGACGCATGGCACGCGAATAATATGTTGAGCCTCGTGGTGAGTTTCGGCGCTCAATAAAGGTCTATGCGAGTAACTGGGAGATGTAGTTGAACGGGCACGAAACTGAAAGATTTCGCAATGTTCTTGTGTGTGATCTTAAAATGACTCCTCACTCCAATGACTATGTGCCAATGTATTCCCCGCACTTCTAGTGGACACTAAAGATGAAGAATGGGTAATCAGGCGCGTTAGAGGCACTCGACTAAAGAGGAGGGTACGAAATTGGCACAGCTATTGTGATGACGTAATGAGAAAAGTTGGGAGTACGATGGGCTACCAAGATTTAGAGTGTTCAACTCTGTTGGCTTGTTAATCCTTTTTTTTTCGTTGCCACCATGATGGATACCGATTCATCTGAAGACCAGTGGATTGATGCATTTTTGAGTATCAAAGGAAATGAGTACTTTTGTGAAATCGATAGGGAATTTATTGTAGACCGTTTCAACCTGACGGGCCTCCAAACTGAGGTAGATAGCATGCAAGAGGCTATAGAAACAATCACAAACGCAGCCGACCTGACGACTGGCGACTCTGATGAGGACAGAAGAATCGAGTCTTCTGCCCGTCACATGTATGGTATGGTGCATGCCCGCTATATCTTAACCAGCAGGGGACTCCATAAGATGATGGAAAAATTCAACACATCAGACTTCGGCCGCTGCCCACGGGCGCTCTGCCGGTCACAGTCTCTACTTCCTATTGGTTTGCATGATGTCCCGCGCCAATCTAGAGTCAAGCTTTACTGCCCCAAGTGCGAGGACGTGTATAATCCCAAATCTACCAGACACGCTAATATCGATGGCTCCTACTTTGGAACATCATTCCCTGCCATGTTTTTCCAAGTGTACCCCCGTCTTCTACCCCGGCGTAGTGGCGAGCAGTTCACTCTCAAAGTATTTGGATTCAAAATCCATGAAAATGCCGAACTCAACCGGTGGCAACAAAAGCAGAGAGAAGAGATGGAAAAACGCTTGGAACAACGGGGAATCCGCTGATTCTTTGCATATCATAAGGTTGGGTTTCAAAAATATGGGAAATTATCCAGCTTGTATATATATTATGAGATAGTGTGTAGCAGCAGGTCTGTTTAAAAGATTTTTTGCAACCGTCAGCTAACGGCAATAGTCGTGAGATACATTAAGATATAGCTACATTAGATTCTAATTTTTAGGGGTGGGGGCAAGAGTCTCCATAACTTTACCCCAGCGCTCAATAGCAATAACAAGCTCGTGCTCAGGAACCGATGCAAATGTACCACGGAAGAACATGGCGTATTTGTCGGACTCTGTCTCGTCAACATCAATCTTGGGAGCATCTCTGGGAACAAACCAGTGGCCAGGGATAAGCTGGACACCGCCCTGCAGACCCTCCTCGTAAAGAGCCTCCTCAATCTTCAGGACATCGCCGTTGAGCTTCTCGAAGCCAGAGTACTGGCGAGCATCAACCTTGATCCAGAAGAACATACCAGCAACAGGAGCAACAATCTCGAACTTATCCTTGGGGAAGTACTTGTAAATGGCATCCATGGAAACATCACGCTTGTAAGTGTAGACCTTACGGAGCTGGATCAACCAGTCAATGTAACCAGCCTGGCCCCAACGCTGAAGGAGACCATTGACAAGGGACTGGGAGAAACCAGATGCAACCTGCATAGTGGTCTCAATAAGACGCAGAAGGCGCTCGACAAAGCGCTCCTGGGCAATGATCCAGCCAATACGGGTACCAGGGGCGAGAACCTTGGAGAAAGAGTCAAGACGCAGGACACGACCATCAGTATCGAAGTTAAGGAAAGAAGGAACCAGAGACTTGAGGAACTGCTCGTGGGAGAGGTGCTCGGAATCGGACTTGTCACGGTTGGCATCGTAGTCGGGCATCTGGAGGAAGTAGTAGGGCTCATCCTCAATGATCAGGAAGTCGTACTTCTGAGCGATCTTGTAGACAGCCTTACGACGCTCGGCGTCGAGGCAGGAACCGGTGGGGTTCTGGCCGGTAGGCACAGTGTAGAGAAGCTTGGGCTTGGCGCCAGACCAGTTGGCAAGCTGGTGCTCAAGAGCGACAGGGTCAATACCCTTCAGATCCATCTTGACGGGCAGGGCGGTAAGACCATGGGCACTGGTGGCCTCGAGGGCAGAGGAGAAAGCGAACTCTTCAACAAGGATAACATCACCAGTGTTGCAGAAAGTACGCAAACAGGCATCCCAGCCAAAAGTGTTACCGGCAGTCAGGACAACATCCCAGTCCTTGAAGCCAACATCGTGGACAAGCTCAGTGTGCTCCTTGACGAAATTACGGAGGTTGATATCACCCTGGGACTGGGCGTACTGAAGAGAGCTGGCCAGCTTGATGTCATTCTCATGCTTGACGGTGTTCTTGAAAATCTCGACATCAGTGGTCTCGTTAGCAGTGAGGATATCCTGGTCAATACCCTGCTTGAAAGGAGGAGCCAAAGCCTTGACATTGCTGCTGTCAAAGGGGAACAGCTCAGGCAAAGGCAGACCACCACCAAGAGAACAAATATTGGGGTTGGCGAAGTGGACAAAGGCCTCCTTCAGGGGAGAGGGGCGACGTCTTTTAGACTCCTCGGACAAAAAGTGAGACAGATCTTGGGCGGAAGGTTTGCTCATAATTAACTTTTTATGCAATATGCTACAATCGAAATACCTTGGGAGATCAAGTTATTTAAGTTCTATGGTTTTTGTGTTTAGTCACACTGCTAATGCCCCCTCTTCGCGGATCTCGACGGTTGAGCTCGGAGGCTCTTGTAGCCCGACATATTGACTCGGTTACCGTGACTCATCTAGCTGTGTGTCTGTGCATAAACGCGGAGCACCTACAGAAATTGCACAATCATAATCAATCTTATAACTGATAAGCTAATAAAAAAAAGAAATTTTATGGATTTCGTATATAAATATTCTTAATGCTGATCATAAACTGATGCTTCATTAATAGGTCATTGTTCTTTGTAGTGTCCTTGCACCAGCCTGAAGAACCACGGCGGTAATGCACTAGCCGGTGACACCTTCGATTTCTGGGCGTTCGGGGCTCCTGAGCATGCAGATCAATGCAGATCAAAAGATAGCGTTTATCACCTCAATTGGCGAAACAAGTTGAACATTGAGGTGTCCTCAGTCTTTTTCTCGTTGAAAATGTTCCAGAGTCGCAGAGTCTCATCACCAGCTCCGGTAACAATAGTCCTGCCATCAGGGCTCATACTCATATAGAGTACACGGTACGTATGGCCTGTCAGGGTCGCAACCTGCTGCATGGACGGGTACTTCCAGAGTGCAATATGATGCTGTGCAAATCCATGGGTCGATACCAATTCCCGGGTATGGATGCTCCAGGCTAGGTTTGACACCTGCGATCCTGTATCATAGTGGGAAATCGGAGTGCCGGTCAACGTGTTCCAGAACCAAATTTTCATGTCCTTGGAACCACCTCCACTGGCCAGCAGTCCCCGTTGATGTGGTGACCATGCCAAGGCTTTTACTGCTGCATTGTGCTCATTGAACTGAAACAAAGGTTGTTGGCTAAGTCCATTCCATACCACAAGCTTATTGTCGTTACATCCTGACGCCAGCTGATCCAAATCTGTATTCCATTTCAGGCCGCATACTTCGCCACGGTGCGTAGTCAAGCGGGCCACAAAAGGTTCAGGAACCCTGACATCACGATGAAGAATTGTAAAGTCTCGTGAGCCAGATGATAAAATGTGGTTGTTCCATGACAAGGAGGATGCTCTCTCTGCGTGTCCAGTCATTTGCCGTAATCTTTGTGATGTCTCAACGTCCCAAATCTGAACGTATCCTGAATTGGTTCCTACAGCTAGATGAGTGCCGGTCTTGATCCAAGACACAGATGTCACAGAATCATTGCCCAAGCTACACAGCTCATTGACATTTCCACTTTCGGCATCCCAAACGTAGACAAGGTTACCAAGGCCTACTGCCAATTTGTTCTGAGAACCCCAGTCAACAAGATTTAAATAAAAATCATCAACAAGGTTTGGCGCATCTAGCACTCTGTAAGGGCTCTTGCTCACTTCACGGGGTTTCTTCTGAGGGCTCAACAGGACTTTCTGAGACTCGGGTCGGACAGGAGAACTAGAAAATAAATCCGTACTTCGTTTCCTTTGTAGCTGTCGTTTACTGGGTGAATATGTGAACACGTTTCTGCTTCTTCTTGGTGTTGTGGGCAAACTTCGGCTTTCTCGATGCTCGGGTGAGCTGTGCGTAGATGATCCAGAAGGCGTTAAAGGCAAGGCAGACGGAACATCGTCGCCAAACAGCTCTGCCTTTAACAGTGTAGCATATGTTCTATTTGCCACCTCTGTGGGGGAATTGGAATTGCGAGTCTCCTCTTCGTCCTGGGGGTTTCCTGCAAGGCTGAAAGCCGCATGTAGGTCCACGGTATCTCTGTTAGGAATAAACCTATCAACAATGCGTTTTTTCTTGGGCGTAGATGGGTTAGAAGGGCCTGGTTTGCTCCCTTCCATTGTCTGACGTCCCACTGTTCACTCCTCTCTGTACTAGACCAGGTCTAGGGTGCCAGTCGAGAAGGAAAAACATAGTGGTCTCTTCGAGACTTTGTCAGCTGCAAGATTAAGCATGATCACTATCATGGCGTCTTGATTTGGCCTAAACTGGTAAACATATGATATTTGATGTTACATTTGGATAATTCTGATCTTTAAATCACTTTATATAAGACAATTGAATAAACTCCGGTCTCAATTTTGGCCATATCTTTGTTACAGTTGAAATCTCATCAAGCTATGTAGTCACTTGCTTCTTTATATACACTAAAACATTTTCAAAAACCCATATTATATCTCACTTTAGAAATTGTGTCATGGGTATCCTCTTTCACTTTGATGGCACTCTTCGAAGCGACTTCTTCAAGATACGCTTTGTCCTCGATCAACCGATAATACATTTCACGCATTGGTGAAATAGCGTCGCTAACCACTGTCGCAACTGAATCCTTGAGCTCTTTGTGATTTTGAGGGTTGTATTTAGAAAGGAATTCTTCTGGACTAATACCCGACATACCAGCAGCAATAAGAATCAAATTGGAAACCTGGGGTCGGTTCTCAGGATCATATGTGATTGGGCCCTGAACAGAATCAGTGACGGCCTTACGCAGCTTTTGATGGATAGACTTGGAGTCCTCGGTCATGAGAATACATGAAGATGTGTCTTTGTCGCTCTTTGACATTTTCTTGGATGCATCCTTGAGGGATAAGATCTTCTTGAAAGGTGTAAGAACAGTGGAAGGAATATTGAACGTTTTACCGAATCTGTGATTGAATGACTGTGCCAAATGACGGGTCAACTCAAGATGCTGTGATTGATCGTCACCAACTGGTACAAAGTCCGATTGGTGGATAAGGATATCAGCAGCTTGAAGAGTCGGGTATGCAAACAGTCCAAGGTTCAAATCAGTTGCTTGTTGGGCAGCGGAACTATTGATGGTAGCGTTTTCATCAAGGTTAGCTTTTGATTTCCACTGAACCATTCTATTCAAATAACCCATACTGGAGATAGAAGAGAGAAACCAGTGTAGCTCAGCATGAGCCGGCACCTGGGACTGGAAATAAACAGTACATCTGTTTGGATCCACTCCAGCAGCGATTATACTAGCCAATGCTCCCCATCTCATCTCTCTCAATGCTTCGGGGTCCTTCGCTACTGTGATAGCATGGAGATCAGCAACCATAAACTTGATATTTGTATCATCAGGGGCATTCCGGCTCAGGTCCACCCAGGATTGCACAGCTCCTAATAAATTACCGATATGGAATATTCCTGTGGGTTGAATACCACTAAAAAGCGTTTTACCCGCTAAATTAACGCCTTGTGCCAGCACAACAGACATTTAAGTGACAATAAGTCCTCGGATCTGAAAATTATGCGAGTTAGTCAACTGACGCATCGGTCACGCAGTACGAGCTAGAGCGGCAGCTAATGAGGAAGAACAGTTGAAGGGCAAAGTATTGAAACTACACGTGATTCTATTTACAAGTCTAACATTCTGAAAGTGTTTTCCAAAGTCCATCCCTTTGCTCCTAATAAGTTGGAAATAGGGTTCTCACCTCTGATTCCAGGATCACCAGTCATGTAAGTCACATATCCGGGGGGACCACAGACCACAGCCAATGCTTCACCGGAAACATAGGGCCAAGGACGAGATGGGTCCATGTACTGTTGGATGGCGGTACTATATTTGTGACGAGGAGGTTGGGGTGGGTCAGCAAGAGCTTTTCTTGTGTATTCGTTGTTAACGCTGTTGGGCTGGCGAGGTACAGGAGCAGGAATATCATTGAGACTGATGAATTTGTTCTCATCGTCCACGAAGAAATGGAACTTGGCTCTGCCTGCCTTTTCCAAGAAGTAGATAAATCTCTTGAAAGGAATCTCATCTCTCGTTCTCACACTGTGGTATACTTGTGTAAAACCACGAGGAGGAGATGTTGACAGCAGGGACTGGAGAGCTGGAGCAATTCCCGTACCGGCGGTGAAAAATGCAATGTTGTCAGGTTTAGTTATGCCAGGGCTTGGCTCAGCATCAGGCTCCAGTCTGCTGGTGACATCGACCATGGCCTGACGAGTCAACATCATTTCAACTTGAGAAGGAGGGAAATTATGTTCAGTGAAGGGACCACGAATCTCAATGTCACTTCCTACTGGCAAATCATGAAGGTAGCGAGACATCTCACCATCTTTATACCGTTTGACCATGATCACCATGCTACCGTCTTCCACTTTGGAGCCGTTCAATCTCAGCAGGGCCTGTATACTTCCATCATCGTTACGGGATTGCATATAATACATGGGCAGAGGTGTATAGTTGCGGGCAATCTGGATATCAGGGTGGCGGATTTGAATGCTCCACAATCTCCTGCCTTGGAACAAACCTCCGTGAGTCTGCGTGACTTGGGTATGGGCCGAGTATTTTGGAGAAATCTCCATGAGCATGAGATCATCGGTCACGTATTCCTTGTATGTGACTCTGAACTTTGCGAATTTCCGTGGGTTCATAAACACATCATCTGTTTCGGCAGAATTGAAGATATAATTGTAGGCATAGAATGCCCAGGCCAGACCAGCTACGCCTGTGGCAATAGGAATCAATCTTCTCCAAGCTGAAGACTGGCGAGGAACCTTGGGTCTATTAGGAGGAGGGGGATACTCATAAGAGACTCTTGGTACAGGGGAGGTAGTAGGCTTTCCAGGACGATCCAGTTCCGATTGGGACTTCTTGGCCACCTGGTTGCTGTAGAACGCTCTGCCAACTCTTTGGAGACCCAACGAGCGCTGAGGCAGCACCTGTCGTGCCAACGAAGCTCTCAACATCAGCTTCCAAATAATTACCGCTATTGGGAATCCAAAATATAATTTGACCTTGATCACTTCGCTGAGTCATCAGTGCACATTCGCTTGACGGCAGAGGGTTAGGACGAGGTGATTTTTCGATTTTTCAGAAATTTTGTCCCAAAAAGCCAAAAAAAAATTAAAAAAAACATACACCCATAGATTTATCCATCTTCTACACCACTGGTTTAAATCACCAAATACTACGGATACAGTATTGATTTTCAAAAGCATTTTTTAAATCATTTTATATTCAATCCGGGTGTTCATATTTGGAAACCATGTGGCGCAAAAGAATTGCAAGACTCCCTATCTCTAGTAGACAACTGAGATTCTACTCGGCCCCTTCCGAAACAAGGTATGCAGCGGCTGCTCTGGCATCTGTTGCTTCCAGCCCCAAGCCCGTTGCGCAATCGGTTCAAAGCTCCATAAAAACTTGGTCCAGTCCACATGATGGTATTGCACGGGATGTTTTCGCTGGCGACTATGTGCATGCTTGGACACTTTTAGAAGCATGCTTGGAAAGCGGCAACTTGGATCGTGCTGAGCCCGTTCTTGTTGGATTTGCTGAAATGGCAACTGATGAAAATGACGTTGCACTGGCCCTAAACAACTATTTATTACGCCTGGTTCACATCAATGCCGGCAAGCCTTTAGTGGCTGAAGTGTGGTTGAACCGCATGAAATATCTGCTCAAACACAAGTTTGAGCCTAATTCTATTACCGATGCTATTATGCTCAAAAATGCTTTCCTCACACCAGAGAGAGCAGTTCTTGATTCTTTCCTGAGACAACACAGTGGCAAGATCCCACAAATTCTTAGCCATGTGGAAATATTAGGCGTCAAGACAGTCAAGAGCATCATCGACTATGCTAAACTGGATGATACTTCCATTGATTCTCGTACACTGTCCTTGCTTAGTTCCCTTGAAGATGAAACTAACGCTGAAGCATTTGCTAAACAGGACATGACTGAGGATAATATCCATTTGGCTGAAGGTCAGACTTCGTCTGATATGACTGAACCGTCTAGCGACGCTGGATTTATGACTGAACCTATTGAGAAACCTGGATTTGATACTATTGTGCCTACTGGCAGTGTTGGACTTAAAAGTATTAGACATGTGTTGGCAGGTCTCAAGATCGACAATGAAAGCGATAAAGAACTCAAGTTTTTGCCTCTTGTGCAAGAGAAGTCAACAGACAATGAAAACTATATTGATTTCTTTGAAATGTCCAAGGGCCTCGATGAGGCGGAGTATGCCGAGTTCGAAAAGACTTTGGACCAGATCAATGAACGTCGTCAACAAGCGATCGAAACTCGCGGTGTTGAAGCTGCCCGCATGAAATGGCAGGGTATCTTCGATCGTATGGTTGCACAGGACCATGCTGTTGACACTAAAGTTCGTGTCAAGGGTCTCGAGAGTTTGCTGTGGGAGTGGCACCAGCAGATGATTCCCCTTATCAAGGAAGAATACGAAAAAATTGATGAAATCTCCTCTTTCAGTTCACGTGCTCGTATCCCTGAAGAGATCAAACTTCGCCAGGGAAGCTCAGTTAGTGACCGCTTCGAATATGGCCCCTATCTTAAGCTTGCCAGATTAGACAACCTTCCTGCAATGACCATGATGGAGCTGCTCCGACTCAACAATATCAAAGGTATTACTGACGGTATCCGCTCTACAAAGGCTGTGCTGGAGGTCGGCAAGAACATTGAATTGGACTATAGACTCCGTGCGTTCAAGCGTAAAGAGCGGGAAGCTTTGAAGGGTGTCGTGAACACTGGAAAACAAAAGAGCCGCCGTGCCATTTCCAGCATCCGTTCGAGAGTTCGTGAAATGTCTCTTGAAAATAAGCAAAACTCATGGCCTACGGCTGTGAGAGCCAAGATTGGTGCTTTGTTGATTTCTCTCTTCCTCCGTATTGCGAAGGTCAATGTTGATGGTATCGATCCTGTCACTGGTAATGCAGTTCAGGGTAAGGCCCCTGCTTTCTATCATACCTACCAATACAAGGGAGGAAATAAAATTGGTGTCCTTCGTGCCCATAAAAAGGTTGCCCAGTACCTTACTGGTGAGTCCACTGCCGCTGTGATCCAACCTCAGCAACTTCCTATGCTTGTTTCACCTCGCCCTTGGACCGCTTATAATGAGGGTGGCTACTATTATTCTACTTCAAAAGTTATCCGTACTCGCAACTCCATGGAGCAGTTAGCCTACGTGAAGGAAGCATCCAAGCGTGGCCAACTCGATCAAGTTTATGAGGGTCTTAATGTTCTCGGTAAGACCGCCTGGACTATTAACAAGGATATGTTCCGTATTATTTCTCACATTTGGAACTCTGAGAAGGAGTTCCTTGATATCCCTCCTAACGTGAATCCTCACCCAGACCCATCTGAACTTCCCGCCGAGCCCCCAAGAGATGCCGATCCACAGGCCCGTCGCGATTACCTCCGTGAATGTCGTGCAATCAGTTTGAGTAAGGCAGCCCTCTACTCTCAGCGTTGTGATCTTAATTATAAGCTAGATATTGCTCGTGCTTATCTGGGCGAACGGTTCTATCTTCCTCACAATCTTGATTTCCGTGGTCGCGCTTACCCCCTCTCACCTCATTTGAGTCATCTCGGTAATGATGTCAGTCGCAGTTTACTGTTGTTCTGGCGTGGTAAGAAGCTTGGTCCTGATGGCCTTCGTTGGCTCAAAATCCACGCTGCCAATCTTTATGGTATGTCTAAGGCTTCCCACGAAGACCGTCTCAAGTATATCGATGACAATATTGAGTCTGTCAAGGAAAGTGCTAGAAATCCTCTCGATGGTACTATGTGGTGGAAAAAAGCTGACGATCCTTTCCAGATGCTTGCTACTTGTATCGAGATTAACAAGGCCCTTGAATCTGGTAACCCGGAGGAATTTGTTTCACACTTAACTGTCCACCAGGATGGTAGTTGCAATGGTTTGCAACACTATGCTGCTCTTGGTGGTGATTTCGAAGGTGCCTATGAAGTGAATCTTACTGCTGCTGAGAAACCTCAGGATGTCTACAGTCGTGTGCTGGATATTGTCCGTGGCAAGGTATTTGAAGATGCTGAGAATGGAAACGCTGCTGCTAAAGCTCTGCATCCAGTTCTGTCCCGTAAAATTGTCAAGCAAACAGTTATGACGCACGTTTATGGTGTAACATTTATTGGTGCTCGTGAGCAAATTGCCAATCGTTTGCGCGAGGTTGATTCGATCCCCAAAGATAATGTCTACTCTTATTCCTCTTACTTGGCTGATAAAGTTCTGAAGGCCGTGCGGCAATTGTTCGAAAGTGCCCATCTTATTCAAGATTGGCTTGGTGAGAACGCCTCTCGTATCACTCATTCTGTTGTGCTCGAGGAGGATGTTGAATACAGTGACAAGAAGAAGCCCGAATTCCTTTCGTCAGTTATCTGGACCACACCTCTTGGTCTTCCTATTGTGCAACCCTACAGACATGCCAAGAAGAAGCAAATCTTCACCGAGATCCAGACTGTTTACATCGAAGACCCATATTCCTTCCAGAGTGTTAATGCCCGCAAGCAACGCATGGCTTTCCCTCCTAATTATATCCACTCCCTTGATGCTACCCATATGCTTATGAGTGCTATTGCCTGCTCCAAGGATAACATTGATTTTGCTGCTGTCCATGACAGTTACTGGACACATGCGAGCGATGTCGATGTCATGGGCCGCAATTTGCGCGAATGTTTTGTTAAACTTCACTCAAACGAGTCTATTGAGAACCTCAAGACTGAGTTCCAGAAGCGTTATGCCGGCCTTGTTCAATATATGGACATTCCCGCAAACAGTGAGGTTGGTCGTCGTATCAAGGAGGCTCGCCAGGCTTTTGCTCAGAAGAAGTACGGTACTCCTGATCGTGCTCTTAGTGTTCTCGATCAGCTCGAGATGGAGCGCACTCGCCTCAAGCAGATTCGGGCTGGTGAAGAAACACCCATTAGTACTTCTGTGAGCATTGTTGCCGAACTGACTGATGAGGAGTTCGATACCCTGCTTGGTGAGGGTATCAAAACACGCCGCGCTAAGCAAGCTACCTCAGTTGCTAAATCTTGGAAAAGATCTTCTGAACACAAGAGTAGTGCTGCTGATGTTGGTGAAGTAGATGAGGAGAAGATTGAGGAAGAAGCATCCGAGCTTGGAGCTGCTCCTTCCCGCAAAGATCTTATTAGCGCTTTGGTGCCTCTCCGCATTCCTTCTGTGCCGCACAAGGGTGGATTTGATGTGACCAATGTTTTGGGATCCCCATACTTCTTCTCTTGATGTGAAATGCCTGTTTTTCTATATGATCATGAACTGCATTTGTTATTTTTATTTGTATATAGTGGATACATATATATCCATAGATAGTGATATCCCTAACTCGGAATTTTCATTCCTAATGATTTTAAATAAGTTTTGTTTGATATGTTTCTTATGAATACGACCATCAATGGTTTGACATAAATAACTAGGCTATTTTACCCTGGGACTCGAAAGACTGCATCAATGGGAGTAGAGGAGCAACCTCATTGCGATCGATTAAATTGAATGTTTTGCCAAAGGAAATAAAATGGCAGAAGAACGAATTCCAGTGGGGTTCAAGGCTGAGGTGTACAATCTTGTCGAAATGATTGTGATAAATATGGGCGAATATTCTGAACATCTGCACATAAATACTCTTGACAATATTTCCAAAATTGGCCGGGAAGGGGATGCCCTGTCTGGTGGGGAATAGTGTTTGGTCGTCAAATTTGGCAGAGATCCATGCTAACGTGTACTCGATGTAGGTGGGGGCTGGCAGCTTGACTGGCTGTTTATTGGCGTCAATCCACAGGTAATCATAGCCAGGACCGGCATTCATAGTAGGGTATGCCTCTGGGGTAATGAACTCAGACAGCATCGAGTAAAACTTGCGGAGATACGAGTCAAACTCAAAAACATTCAGGGCCAACCATTCATTAAGGTCCACGTATTTAGGAAGTTCCACAATGGTCTGGAATGAGCCCTTCACGAGAGCAGAGCGAACGTATGTGGGCTGGAGGAATAGCGGAGTGGTCGAAGCTCTTTTGGCAGGCGTGGCAGGCGACTGATTCAACCCTCTGGGTGCTGGCAGGGAAGTTTGACTCGAGCTGTGCGAGGAGGTCTTGTATAGGTTATTCCCGGTAGCCTGCTTGTTCCGTTTGGTCGACCGGAATCGAAAATTGGTGAAAAATGACATGGTATTGCCGTTGCTAACAAGCACAGGTTCACCTAGTGTGTTTGTTTGTATATATGTGCGAGGGTGACGGCAGGTCGTCCCATGGGGAATACCAGTAAGCCTCATCAACCCTGAGTAAAATATGCTTAGTCACTGTGTTTAGAGTTGGACGAGGGTTTTCCTGGGAATCGTCGCAGGGCTCGAGGGATAGAAAGCAGTTTTTATTTTTATTGTTTTTACTTGTTTCTCGTTAGCTGCCGGCATATATTAGAAAATATTATCATGCGGGCTGTTGAGGAAGTGAGGCGTGCGAATTCAGTGTTCCAAAGGTATCACCGAATCATAAATGCCAATAAACTCCGTCCCGAGGTAGTTGCACCTTTGGTAGCACTTTTTGGGCAGGAAATAACTTCTGTACCCATGGAAACACAATTGGAGCTGGCTCTGAGTGAACTGCGAACTTTTCCAAATGTCAGATCAAAGTTCGCTCGTTTGAACCCACTGGGTCTTAATCTGATTGATATCCAATTGAACACATATCTTGGAACACAGAATGTACAACTTCCTAAAAAAGTCATGAACGATTTTTTAATACAAAGAGACGTCACATCACTTATGATCCATTCTCCAAAGGATAAGTTCACAGAAGCACGCAAGTTGGCAATCGCTGGCGATCTAGTCATTTGCGGAATAGCATCAATTCTGCTACAATCCGGTAGTCAAAAGTGTTCAGAGGTTCTGCAGCAAAGATTCTTGTCCGGAAGCTTTGGCTTGGCCCAGTTGTATTTAAACCATCTGGGTATGCATTAATGAACTTGTTTGAACTGGTTCACATTTACGACACTCCTGAGTTTGGCTGCTTCATTTGGTGTTTCTGATCATTTTAACTCGTAGCAGCATTCTAGAGAGAGGCCATTTAACGACTTATGCCTCTTCTCTATATTTAAATATAATAATTCCACCCCTACTCATGACTCAAAATTATCTTCCCCAAATTAACCTATATACATGTCGAGAGAATATGATCTCTCCATCTGACTACTTAAGTACTCGAGAATATACTATTATTTCTCTAATTACTATTGAAGTCTTTAAAACTCCAGTCTGAGAAGAATACATGGCATGGCACATGCGAGAAGATGCCATAGCCCTAAGCCTAGTATTCGAGACTATAAAATTTCACTACAGTAACTCCTCGAGTGTCTATACATGAAACTTCCTATCAATCAGTTTCTGCATCAGCTTCGGCTAAAACACAAACAGAATCATGCTGTGAAAATTGTTTTTCTCTCTATTGGCAATCCTGTCCGTCAATACAATGGTACTAGACACAACGCGGGCCACATGGTGTTAGAATCCGTCCAAACACGGTTAGGAGGCCTGGATAGAGAAATAAGCACGTCTAGCGCTGTTCTTGGTCCTCTTTCTGTCAATAACAATGTTTATTTTGCACAGAGCACAGAGTATATGAACCTTAGTGGAAAGGCTCTGCAAGCGGTCACCAGAGCTGTATATGGTGATGATGTGCAAATAGTAGTTGTGCACGACGATATGGAAATTGAACCTGGTCAAGTCAAATTCAAATTGGCATCCAAATCGTTTGGTGGCCATAACGGTCTTAAGGATTTGGCCAAGTACGGTGAGTTTCCTCGCATCCGTATTGGAGTGGGACCTCCCCAGGCCATGGACTCAAGATCCGTGAGCAAGCATGTTCTTAGCAAATTTACCCTGACTGAGAGACAATCAATTGAGGGCCAAGCTGTTGACGAGACGGCTAATATGATCTCCAGTGTTTTGGAAATCTTACAACAGCGTCCCAAGGGCGCATTATAGACTTTCATCCTATTGAATGACTCGTGCTTCATAGGTTATTTATATCAAAATAATTATTAATTTAATCTGTTACAAGACCTCTTTGTGGCGACTATGAATTAATTGTATAGAATCTATACAAGTTCAACTTAGTCACTTGACTTGACATCGCGGATGATTGTGGAGCTCAAACTAGCCACAGACCGTCAGTTAATAGACGAGGCTGTCAAAGCGCACCTGTCAACCATTCTATTCCACAGATTGTTTGGTATGATCTCACCATCGTCGGCAGAAGCGGTCGGTGTGACCTATCCGACTGCTAACAACCCCGAAGCCGACCAGCTGATTGCCGAGAAACTGAAGGAATTGGCTGCTGAACTGAGTGACAATGACAGTACCACTATCAGCATCAAATTCTACGACCGCAAGGTCCGCAAAAGCTCGTGGTTTGCCCGCACTCAGGAGGTATGCTGGGAAGAGTGGAATCTCACGGCTACGGTGGTTCCGTCCAGTGAATCTACACACGCATCCACCCAAACACAATTACAAGACAATTTGCTGTACATCATTGAGAACATGGATGGGAAAAAGGATCATATTCCACCCATCACCACAACAGACTCCACGCCATTCCCGTACGAGGTGACGGTTTCTCAGCTCTAGGCTGTGTCCTCTAACTTATTTATATTACTTCATATCATTTGCATATAGTTACGTTCAATTGCACTCGTTAACATCATAGCTTGCTGGGAAGGTAGTATTCACCGTTCTTGAGCACACAGTCGGTAATTACTGTGGGCACAACCTTAACCGCCAGGTCGAGCACATCCTTGTCGTATGAGCCCGGCTGCAGCCAAATAGTCTCGACTTTGCCTTGGGTCTTGTCCACACTCTCCAGCATTGCCTTTGTGATGGCAGGAGGCGTCACCACGCTCAATGCCAGGTCATTGTTGGCAGGAACAGGGACCTTGGTGATATCCTTGACGGACGACAGTCCCAGAATCTCCTCCATTTTAGGATTGATGGGCACTACAGGAATGTTGTGGTCCTTGTACCATTTAAGCACTTTATGTCCGTACTTGGAGGTGTCTTTGCTGGCTCCCGCCACCGCAAACACCCGGTTGGCTCTGAAAAACCGGTCCATTTCTATCGGCGGTTTGAACGGTAGGGTCCCCGTCCCAGGGCTGTGGGGTAGAGATGCGAGATCAAGTGATACGCCCGACCCGCGCGGGTCCAGGGGTCTATCAGCGGTTTCGACCTTACCCCGAGCTGTGATAGGAGAGATCGTGCATGAACCTGGTGGATCTACAGGGGCGGATGGGCCAAGCCAATACCCGAGAAATTTTCAGACGGCGTTCCTAGTATATATTCTGTGTTATATGTTGCCAAAAATAGGGAAATACAGGCCCTCTATGTATACCCCTCGACGCAATCTAATGTAAGGCTTAGGGTAATGCATCAAACGCGCCGATACCCGGTGGGTATCTTTTCCAGAGGTTCTAATCAGTAACCAGAACGTGCATTTCTCCATCAATCAGTCATGTACGTCAAAACGCCTGTTATTGTTTCCAAGTACTTGGGCGACAATGTGTACCTCAAGCTTGAGAACAGCCAGCCTACTGGATCCTTCAAGTCTCGTGGAATCTCTGCTGCAGTAGAAGCTGCTGCCAAGTCCAACAAGAGCGCCCATTTCTACTGCTCCTCAGGTGGTAACGCCGGTATCGCTTGTGCGGAGGCCGCCTACAGCGTCAACAGACCTTGTACTATTATTGTTCCCGAGCCTACTCCCGAGTACACTGTCGAGAGAATTGAATCATACGGTGCCAAGGTCCAGAAGTTTGGTGAGTCCTGGTTCTTTGCCGACGAACACCTGCATAAACTCATGAAGTCCGATCCCAACGGCTACTATGTCCACCCCTTTGATGATGAGAAGGTGTGGGAGGGTCACTCCACACTTGTTGACGAATTGGTCGAGCAGCTCCCCGAGAAGCCCGGCGCCATCGTCCTCGCTGTTGGTGGTGGTGGTCTCTACATTGGTGTTATGACTGGTCTCATCCGCCATGGTTGGGAAGACGTTCCTGTTTATGCTATTGAGACCGAGAAGGCCTCTTGCTTCAACCAGACCCTGGCTGTTGGCCATAAGATCATCACTGAGCCCCCCACATCCATTGCCAAGTGCTTGGGCTCCCGTTACGTTCCTGAGAAGGCCATCGAGCTTGCCCAGCGTTATAAGACCACCTCCATGTTGGTGACAGATGACGAAGCCCTTGAGGGAACCGAGCGTTTCGCCAACGACCACCGCATGATCGTTGAGCCTGCTTGCGGTGCTGTGCTCTCTGTCGTGTATGACAAGAAGATCAAGGTTGAGGGCTCAATCGCCCTTGTCGTTTGCGGCGGCAGTGCTTGGAGTGTCGAGGACATTGTCAAGCACAGTAAAAATAAGCAGCAGTACCTGTAAAACACAGGCTATTGCCCCTATTCTCTGAACACAACACAAAGCCACAATAATGCCTAGGAAGGTAATTGATAAGTCTATAGATCATCGAGTGTGCTAGCTAATAAATCATGAAGATCATCATGAACGAGATCAGCCATTGTCAACGAGTTGAACAATTGCGAATTGGTATCTGTGTGGTACTCATCCTTGGCAAATGCCTGCCGTTGTTCATCAGCAGGGAGGATATCAGCATTTAGCAGACCCTCTGAACCAATATCAATTTCGTCAAATATTCCGGTGATCGGATGAGATGGCTCATAGGTACCGTTGTTGCTGTTGTAATCTTGTTCATGTTTTGGCTGTTGGGGCTGCGGTATCTCGACTTGGGTTTTGCCCATATAAAAAACAGAGTCCATGCGTAATGTTGCCAGGCCAGTGCCTTCTTGCCAAGCATTTGTCAATACACGCAGAGCCCACAGCCATTTGCGAATAGAGTCAATGCTTTGTTCCCGTTCATCACTAGGACTTTGGACAAAGTAGTAGAACACAAAGTGGGCAATACATGAAAATGCCAGACTACTTGACGATAGCCAGAACGCATGAAGGTGAGAATGGGTGATCTCACTTGTGAACCGAATAATTTTTTGAATTGTATCTCTGGCAGCATTGCGATGTAGAGGGTAGTTGTTGGAAGTCATATTTTTGGGATGTAGCTGGATGCGCAGAAGCAAGACTTCGATTGTTAAAGCACATAAATGTAATATTCCATTACGACAAAAGTCAGTAGGTTGAGGTTTCATAGATTCCAGATGGCGAGGTAACTGTGTCCACCATTGCTCCAATGCTGTGCGGTGAGCCTCCACGAGGGCTAGAGTTGTGGGGCTGGTTGGATCGAAATTGCCATAACGTGCTCTTGCTCCATAGAAATCTTCCAAGATGGGATCCAAGATTGTCGTGAGGCGGTAGAGCTGAACGAAGAGCTCCTCTTCATGAAAGTGGCTTTCGAATGGTGGCGCGGTCCACTGAGATTTATTGAGGAGACTCGGCCGGCCCAGCAAAGCAGCCGTCCATTTATCCATAGTATACACAAGGGCCCATAATCTGGACCTGAGTAACTTTTCTCTGTCTTCTATGTTCCACTTCGAAGAATCCAAATGCAAGCCGAGTGTGAAAGCACAAGAGACCAGTTTGGCGATACTTACACTCAGAGTAGCAAGATCGGACGTATTATCCCTTGATAGTCGCTTCTGGACGTACATGAGCAGACATTGAACAGTATCGAGAGTTGGTGCACTCATTTCTTCTTCAATTGTTAACCGACAAAGCTCCCATAAATCAGCTGCGAGGTTAGGTGGCATTGGCTTCACACATAATTGCGAGTCATATTTCCAATAAATAGTACTTAGCGCCAGCATGCCTGCAAATAGCCCACTATGTAGTTTCGTTTTATCAAAATAGAATGCTTGATAAAACGAACTTTTATCCACAGCAGGATATGTCCAATCGATAAACTTAAAGTACAACGCCAGCAGTCTCTCACTGTAAGGTAAAGCTACTTGCATTGTCTTAGCGCGGTGTATTTCCACATACTTGGAAATCTTTGAAGCGTCTTCTTTGCAAAAAACAGTAAATGCAACAGGAGTATTGGCAACACCAACATGGTGTATACCTTGGCTCACAAACTTGGTGATATTGTCGGCGTCTTTGTCGTAGAATCCTAATAGCACGGGATCCTGCTCACTGCTTGGGCCAGCAAGCATTGCACTGTTGTAACCCTTTGGAATTACAGTTGGGCCATGGTCTTCAATTTTCAATGGCTTCTCCAATTCGATGGGGACAACCTTGATCTGCATAGGCCCATGGTTTGCATCGGTGGTACGATCAGTATAAGTGCACTGTTTATTCTTACGTTTACAATAGTCACAGCTATCATCTATACGTATGCAGCGACTTTTACGCTTTTTACATGCGTCGCAAGGACGTTGTCTGCCCATCAACAAAGGGAGGTTTCACTCAGCCTTTTATCTTGGCACGCTCAAGACTCGAAATAGTTCGACTTATATAATAGATGTATCATAGCTTGGCGATAAAGATCTCTTGTAATAGGTAGGGGTGGTTTGAAAACAACGAAAGCGACATAATCAATGTTTCGTAGATGATAATTGGAGTCGCTAATGAATGATCATAATCGGAATTAGTCTTGGATAATTCCCTTCGGGTTTGAAGTTGAACCCTAGTTTTTGCCAGGGAATGCCCACCTGCACTGTACTAATAAAAAATCAGAATATATTGTCAAATCAAAGTGCCATAAACATATCTCAGCAATATCTACAACAAAATAGATGGTTTCTCATACTCTTTTATCAACAGTGGTGGACCCGCATTATGAAGTCTCAAGGTGTGGCGTATATGTGGCGTATTTGAACTTAATACATGGATCTACTCTGAGCATGCATATCAGAAAACACGACCACTATTTTCATTCTCATCATTATGGCAGAAGAACATAGAAATTGATGTCACCGCTCAATTGACGGCAACCGGTTGACCTCGAATGATCCATTTTTCAGGTGCCGGTGAAACAAAGAACCCAAGTACTAGAATTGAATCCAGGAAGCCTAAACTACCTTCTTATTGATTCACTGTGGATATCTATCGTGGTGGTGTAAATTTGAAAGTCTTCACCATTCCGAGTGCCCATGTATGGATCGTGCTCTATGCTTTTCATTATCATAAATATCATACAGAGATTCGAAGGCTATCATACTCCAGCGGGTTTCGAACCCACGTGTATTTAGTTGAAACAAATGACACGACCACTGCACTAAATGGACCACAATATCACGTGATTTGGCTTACTTAATCGGCTTGGTGTACGGGTACCTACGCATTTAACACAATTTTGTCAACAAGCGGCCTTGCTAGCTCAATCGGCAGAGCGTGTGACTCTTAAAACCCTTCGGGGATAAAAGTCATCACAAGGTTGTGGGTTCGACCCCCACGTAGGGCTTCTTTTTTGGTTCGTTGATGTAGAACCAATTTTTTTTTTCGCTAGTTAAACTTGCGTGTGGCTACTTAATTTTTGTTTTAAATAATATTAACAACCTCCTTTACGAACAATTCCCTCACTTTTGATGCGCTAACCCCGAAACTACTATGATCCTCTGTACTCTTCTGGCTTTGTAACACCGACCAGTTCAGGTGTCCTTGGTAAACACATGAGAGTACCTAGGTATGCCCGGCTAATTCTTAGGCCACCAGCCTTGGACTTCGAGACGGCAACGTGGGAAATGTTCTACCTTATTGTGTCGCCACGCAAAGTTTACAAGTCTGTTTTCTATAGACAACAAAACAAGAACCATTGGGCTCGTGATGATCCGTCGTTTGTGATTCTCATGGGTATTTTATTGATGCTTTCAGCAATTGCATGGGGTTTGGCCTACTCCCACTCATTTTTAGGGGTTCTCAGGTTAATCCTCTACATGGTCATTGTAGATTTCCTTGCGATGGGTGCAATCATCTCTACTGCTACCTGGTGGATATCTACCACGTTCTTATCACCCCCAGGAAACCCTGGTTCATTGGTTGAATGGGCTTTTAGTTTCGATATTCATTGCAATTCGTTCCTTGTGATTTTCCTTTATCTTTATGTGGTACAATTCCTGCTGTTACCTATTCTTGATAGATCATCAATCATCAGTATGCTGCTGGGCAACCTACTTTACACGGTTGCAATCTCACACTATTTTCTCATTACCTTCCTTGGGTATTCCGCACTGCCTGTCCTCAAAAATACCCAAGTATTCATTATTCCAATTGCTGTCGTGTTCGTACTGTTCTGGGTCTGCACATTATCTGGATTCTCAATTGTTCGCTTCATGCTTGCGCAATACTTTGATTTTTAAAATTTATGATTAGCAAAAAACACCATGTTCGCTTTATCGTTCTATGTACTCTAGATCTAATAAATCCAGTCAATCAAGGCAGGGTCAGAAGGGTCAGCCTTAGACTTACGGTCCAAAACATCGTTGATGCGCTCCTCAAGACCAGCCTTGGCACGCTTTCCAGCAAAGTGCTTGATCACGTCCTTGCGGGTGGCCTTTGTATCACGAGGAGAGGTCTCACCGATCACAAACTGCTTGATATCCTCCTCAGATGGAAGTCTGTAGTTGTGGGGATATTGGGTGAAGGTCACATCATTATGGAAGGGAATGTGGCCAAAGTCAGTTTCAGTGTAGGGGCTGAAGAAGCGCTCAACAGTCTCAGGCAAAACCTCAGCAAGGCTGGGAGGGGTCCAGTTAGGCTTACGCTTCTCAATGAGAAGAGCCAAGACACCCTCGGTGAAATCAGGGTGGTGAGAGAAGTTGTCGCAGAGGTTCTCCTCAAGCTGGAAACTAGAGCGGATATCCAAATTGGAAATGCGGCGGTAAGCAGCAATGGTAACCTTGACAGAGGTAGGACAACGCTCCAGAAGAGTGGCCTTGGTAGCCTTGGCAAAGTCAGTACCAGCAGCATCAAGAGAGGCAAAGATAGCATCAATGTCATTGTGGGAGAAGGCCTCGTCAATGATGGCACGGTCCTCCTGGGAGAGGGTGGGCTTGTAGTTGGCAGGGGGCTCGGGAGAAGCAAAGTCTTCAATGGCATCGTTGACAAGGTCGTAGTATTGCTTGGACTTGGCATCAAGACCAGTACCGGCACTTCCAGGAGCCAACTCAGCAAGTCTCTCCTGCACGGCCTCAACTTTTTCGGAGGGAACAAAGTGAGTGACGGCACCAGCGAGGTATGCATCCCAGCCGGTCAAACGGGCAGAAGTCAGAGCCAAGTAGAGACCAAGCTGGCCATCAAGGCGAGAAAGGAAGAACAGGCCACCAACATCAGGATAGTAGCCAATGGTAGTCTCAGGCATAGCAATCATGGTCTTCTCAGTACCGACACGGAAGGAGCCATGGGCGCTGACACCCATACCACCACCCATGACAATGCCGTCCATGAGAGCAACATAAGGCTTGGAGTAGGTGGCAATAAGATGGTTCACACCAAATTCATTGCGGAAGTACTTGCTACCCCAATCACCACCAGCCTTGAGGCCCTTCTCCTTGCTGGTAAGGGCAAGGACTGCAACATCACCACCGGCGGAAAGAGCTTTGCCGCCAGCACCTTTAATTACAATGATTCCAGCGGCATCAGACTTCTCATACTCCTGAAGACGAGGCAAAAGCAAAGAAACCATATCGAAGTTGATGGCATTGAGCTTTTTCGGGCGGTTCAAGGTGATCTCACGGACAGAGCCTACTGACCGGAAAAGAACCTCATCATTGCCAGCACCATTTGTGTACATGCGAGACAGGTCAGGAAGACGCTTATTGTTAATTTTCGCACGAAGGGGCATGCGGAATCTTAAAAACATCTAAGTTTAAACTGCCCGGTCTTTAAGCGGTTGAAGATGTATAAAGTGAAAGAGGTTAGGGTGGGGTCTCATGGATCGTTGAGCTCGGGGAAAACTGCGGGGAAACAATTTGAAGCCAGGGCATAAAATATACATGTAAAATGGGGTTGTTTACATTCAAATATATTCAATTGTTTTTGATTTAGTGAAAATTAGTTCGCTTACTATGAGCAATCACCGAACTCAAGGCGGCTAAAAGTATACCGGTCTAACGCCTTACCTTGTCTTGTAAATTAATTAAATGATTAAATTTTCGGCCATATATTTTGAATTATATCTAACATGTCAATTAATTGATTTAAGTTCGTAAAAGTATGTTGTGTGAGTATTTTTGATTCGAGATCTGTGACACCTGCAGTCCTAGTTTAAATGCTTTCAAATTTAATGGCTCTAGAGTATCCAGTATTACATCTAGTTTTATTTTTGATAAAAACTACCCTAATCATCAATTCTTATAAGTTTTGTTGATTGTAAGGGCGTTATTTTGCTTTTTTTTTTGGCAGGAACGATCTTTATATACAAAGCAGCACGTAGTGAAACCCACGGGAGCTAGCTTATTGCTGTTGTTGAATAAACTTAACAACAGAGGCATTAGTGTCCAAGAATCTGCTCAGACAGTTTTGCAAGCAGAGTGACTCGTTGGTAGAAAGCTTGGCACTGCTAGCGTCAGACACGCACTTCTTGAAGCAAATATCAGTGAAGCCATGGATATGGGATCTCATCTTAGCCTTGGATACCTCAGACTCAACCCATTGTGCCATCTCCCGGCGAGACTGCTCATCCAGCTGCAAAAGAGCGTTGTTCACTTCCGACATTGATCTGTGAAGTCTGAAAGTCTGATTACACAGATCACCTAGATCGTGACTGGTAGGATGCGGTAGAACCGAGTCAAGTAAAATCATGTGTGATGTGTGTTTAGAAACAACGGAGTGTTACTGCTAATATAATTATTTAAGTAAAGTTCAATTAGGCCAAGACATCGCTGCCTGTGCGTTGAGCCAAAGCGTGGCCAATGTCCATAACACGGCGACGTTCTGCTCTACGGCGAGTGAAAGCTTCCTCATTGACAGCATCATCATTGAATCTCATAGTTGAAAGGGCGACTGTGAGGTCGGCAGTGACTGGTCTTGATTGCGAGATTGTATTTACTGATGAGGCAAGTCTCTGCAAATGGTGATCAAGAACATCGATAGAGACGGAAATAGCACTGGCTGACGGCACATTGCCGGTCCGCAACTTTTCAAGCATTGTTGCCTCCTCTGCCCTCTGCAAAAGATCCAAAACTTCGGTATGCTTTTGTCTCAGTTCACGCTGTAGTTTAGAAGCTCTGATGGGGAGTTGTCTGAACTTGAAGGCATCGTTGCTAACTTCTGACTTCCAACTTTCGAAATCAACAAAAATATCATTGATTGATCTTTGCAAACATGTCAAATCTGAGTTCAATTTTAGAGCGGAATTAACCACAGACGAAGACAACTTTGAAACATTTAGTGGCTCAGTTACCTGACGATGAAGCAAAGACAACACTTCGCCCGCATTCTGTAACCTCCAGGTCTTGGGACTGGCTAGATCAAGTGAATCAGAAAGTTCTCTACTTTCACGAGACTCATGAACAAGCTGTTTGAAGCTCGATATGTTGTGGTCGACAATTTGAAAAAGACTATTGGTCTCAGCAAAAATCTCATCAAGATCTTCAACACCGTCAATCCGCAAAGGCTCGAAGGGAAGGATTGACCTAGATGAGACATCGTCTTGCCATTGAATGGAAGTAACCTTTGCGTCGTGTGCTTTTTTGGCCTCGGCCTCTGCCTTCTCTTGTCTAAGACGTTCTTCTTCGGCTGCCTGGGCCTTGGCATCCTCTTCAGCTCTCTTCTGAGCCTCTATTTCCAAGGTGTGTACCCTGGCTTGCGCGTCGTCAACAAGTTTTTGGGCTTGAGATTCACGATCAGCTGCTTGCTGAGCTTTTTGCTTCCAGTCTTCAAGCTCCTCTACCATCTTTTGGTAATCAGGTTGCTCATCCATATCTGGCTCAATGTCTTCCAAATTATCTGTGAATTCAGCTTGATCATCGGAGCCAGTAGTCTTTAGAATGCTTTCATCACCGACATCCTCAAGGTCCTCCAGTTCTTCTGGCAAGTCAGCGTCCTCATCGAGTGTAGCCTCATGAATGCCATCATCATCAGCACCTGAATCGAAGTCTTCCAGATCAGAGAATTCAGCATCTTCATCGAAGGAGTTGTTTTCAATAATGCTCTCATCACCTAGAGCTGGATCAATATCTTCCAGGTCTTCTGTGAATTCAGCGTGCTGATCGGAGGGATTGTTCTCAAGAGTAACCTCGTTCCCCTCAACAATCTCCTTATCTTGCTCATTAGCCTTATCGGCCCCTTCCAAGTCCTTTTCCTCATCAAGATTACTCCCCGCTTCATCTTCCTCGTCACCAATACTCTCTTCCTCTTCTGATTTCCCATCGTTATCTTTCTCGTTCAGAGTAGTTGATTCCAACAGGGGGGCACGAGGAGTGGCACGGGAGGTGTCCTTTTTGTCTGATCTTGCACCAGAAATAGTTTTTGCTGCCTCATGGTCGAAATTCAGTTTAGAACTCATATTTTCAAACTGGGATGATGTTTCTGAAACAGATGGAATTCCAGAGTGATTAATATTGATGTTACGCACGGGAGATTTTTGTTCTTTGGGAGGCGATCTTTCTGTTGAATCTTTCGCCTGTCCTGTCTTAGCAGAAGTCTTGTTTTCACCACTTGCAGACAGACCAAAAGCAGATGAGGTAGTAGCAGATCCAAAAGGAGACTTATTAACTTTCGTGTCCAGGCTCGATTTTGTATTAACCGAGCTAGGTTTCAGCTGCCCGAAAACAGATGTTGGGTTTGTTGATCCAAATGGAGTCTGTTTAGCTTCAATCGCAGAGTCTGATGCACTCTCATCGGGCGTATCAAAGATTGATTTTTTCTCCGAGAACTTGGCAAAAGGAGAAGCAGATGTAGTTCCTGCGGCAAAAGGTGACTTTCCGGCAAAATTAGCGAAGCCAGATCCCGCAGAAACATTTGCATTTGTTTGGTCCAGAGAGAGGGCAGGAGCTTTACCAAATGCCGATTCTGTGCTCATAAACGTGCTAGTTTGACCAAATGCGGAGCCTTTGTCAACACGTTCACTCTCTTCCAAGGGCTTTTCTGACGAAACTTTCATGTTATTCGAACCAAACGCAGAGTTTGAAAAACCACTATTACCAAAAGCCGATGGTCCCTTAGAAAATGCAGAAGATTGGCTAGAGAGCTGGGGGGATACCGGCAGAAACTGGAATTTGGCATTGGATTTGGCTTCAGGCTTGATAGTAAATGACCCAGATTTGTTTGACATGGTAGAGGTATCACCACCCACACTAAGATCACCAATATCCGCATCAATTTCCTCGAAAGATGATGATGGTTCACCCGAGGGGTTATACGCAGGAGTCCCGGAAACAGACGTGTCACCTTTCTTGGCGAGATCTCTCGGTTCATCAAACTCTCCAGATACGCGAGCAACATGGGGGAAAAATACAGAGCTATTGAGAGCATCCTTAGCAGCAATATCCCAGGCAATCGCATGACCCTCGTTATTTAGAACCCAGAAAATAGGCATCGCTGGCCCTCTTTCTGTACCAGGGAAGGGGTTTTTAACGTCTTCCCTGGAACTGTAGTCAACTGCACTTCCGATAGGTGTTGTATCATTGTCAACGAAAGGAAGAGCGGCTCTATCTCTGTCTTCAGCAGGCATCAAGACATTATTGTGAGTACTAAGAAGCACATCAGATGAAGGGGCAGCAGCGGCAACAATTAAATCAAAATCGCTTGCAATCCAGTTACTGAGATCCGCCGAGTACCATGCGAGAACACGGGTCTCATCAGCGAATGGAGGGCATGCGTCTGGGATCTCCACCCAAGTGCCATCATTGAGGAAATATGCTGTGTAAGTTTCGACGTCATGAGGATCTTGATCAACGTAAAAGAGTCTGTCTTGAATAAATTGAATTTTTCTGGGTTGATTCTCACTTGGTAACGAGTAGGATGCTGAACTCTCGAGTTTGAAATTGTCGGAAACATTGTACAATTTCACCTCTGCAGACTCAACTAAAACAATCTTTTTGCCAGAACTATGCACAGCAAATATCTCAGCCTGGCCCAAGCTGATTGTTTCCAGGTTTTGAATTAAGAATGTTCCACTTTCAGTGGAGTAAGCTAGTGCGTTGTCGCCTGGCCAAGCAGCGAGAGATCTGACACCGGGGATAGATACAGACCACTGTTTTGTGCTATTTGCTGAGTAGACAGTCAGTAAGTCTGCATCATCATAAACCGCAAATTGGGTGTGGTTGGCAAGGACCTCCACCAAAAGCACACCACGGTGATCTACCTTTGTTGTGTTTGGAACCTGTGTGGCTTTGCTGCCGGCAGCAGAGCGAAGGTCTGATAACTGACCAAAGACGATTTCATCGGGACCAGCGGCGAGAAATCTATCTGTAGAATTGGCAATGGCTAACAACTGGACAGGGAACTTGGGGACTTCTTCAAAGGCGTCCACAAGCTTGATACCTACTTCCGCACCATGTAGGCGGAAGGCCCAGTCTTCAGTGTTCAACTCCTCGATAGTGTCAAATGAAGACATCTGATGTTGATTTAACAAGTAAATCAGCCAAAGTGTTGCCTATTTGCCTGATTCAAGGCTATGGGTAGATTCAAAGCTGATTATGTGAGAAATAAATAGAGAGGTCACGTTCAAAATCAGGATCGTCATGACGCAAGACTGGATCCAAAAAAGCTATACTTTCTGCTATTTCCTTGTGGGTCCAATTAGACGTTTAATTTAGGTATCCTGAATATTTATATACTCTGAATTTATCAGATAAATGACGGGGTAGTTGCCAATGACTCAAAACAGGACGACATATGATGTAATGTTCAGTTCTTGAGAAACCCTTCCCGTGAGTCACAGATCTTCAACTTAACTTAATCTTTCACTATGAGTGTATTGGACTTGGTTAGACCTAACATTAGAAAGCTGGAGCCATACCGCTGTGCCCGTGATGATTATAAGGTTGGTGTGTTGCTTGACGCTAACGAAAACACTCACGCAGCTGCAATTGCTGGCTTGAGTGCTGAGGAGCTCGCATGGGAGCTCAATAGATACCCTGATCCCCACCAAGTTGAGCTCAAAAAGCTCATTAGTGATCTCCGTAACAAAGAAGCTATTGAAAATGGCTTTCAAGCTACTGTTACACCCGCCAATTTGTACCTGGGTGTTGGTAGTGATGAAAGCATCGATAGCTTGATCCGTGCATTCTGTTCTCCTGGCAAGGACAAGATTCTGATCTGCCCTCCCACATACGGCATGTACACTGTGAGTTCAGATGTCAACGATGTTGAGATTGTAAAGGTCAATCTCGATCTCGATACTTTTGAAGTTAGAGTTCAGCAAGTCCTTGAGGCTTTGAACGCTGATCCCTCTATCAAAATCGTCTATCTCACATCTCCCGGTAACCCAACAGCAAAACAGATCCCTCTGAATGTTTTTGAAGCCATTCTCGATGGCTGGAAGGGTGGCATTGTTGTCGCCGATGAAGCTTATGTTGATTTCACTAAACCCTCGTTGGCCCCTCTTGTCAACACCCACAGTCGTTTGGTGGTTCTCCAGACCCTTTCCAAGTCATTCGGACTTGCTGGTCTCCGTCTTGGTATGTGCTTTGCCGACCCTCAACTCACTTCAGTGCTCAATGCTATGAAGGCACCTTATAATATCTCTACCCCCACCTCACAGCTTGCCCACCGTGCACTTTCATCTAGTGGTATCGCTTTGATGCGTGAATCAGTGGCTCAAATTATCGAACAAAGAACCCGCCTGGTTGAAGCACTGCCCAAAATTCCTGGTGTAGGCAAGATCATTGGTGGTTTAGATGCAAACTTTGTTCTAGTCCAGATTCTTGATGAGCCCAATGGCAAGCCTGACAATAAGAAGGCTTTGGCTGTGTATCAGACCCTCGCTGAGAACGAAAATATTGTTGTTCGTTTCAGAGGTAATGAGCCTGGCTGTGTGGGTGCACTGCGTATTTCCATTGGTACTCAAGACGAGACTACTGAGCTTCTATCAAAACTGGAGCAGGTGATCAAAAATTGAGACATTAAATTATATAGAAACAAGGTCTAAGCTTGCGTCTTTTTGATGATGATAATTAGAGGAATGCATCTATTCAATTTTCCAAATAGATAAACCAGGGTGGAACGACTCTAGGCGGAATATGTCATAAAGCTCCAACGTTGAGTGCTCGTATGTTTCCCAAACTATCGGTGAATCACCTGTAACATTTTTGTGGTCACTTGCGGTGGGAGCAACAAAATAGATTGGTCGTGGAAGTGCTTCCATGACCTTTTGAGCATCAGTAAGAGGCCAGCCCTGTAAATCAACGATGGTCATTCTATCCTGAGAGGGATCATACTCAGAGCTGCTGAAAAATGTGACCATTTCATCCGCTGTGTAATCATTCAAGCTTCCATCAAGCACTTTGGCGCTTGGCAAGCCTAAAACCCATAATGGTGGTGCGTAAGTCTTCCACCACATAACAGTGGCAGGGAGCTCTACCGACTTCAAGAACGTTTGAGCAGGAATAACACCACCTTGATGGAAAACACCCATTAAAACACCAGCTAGAACATTGAATATAAGCCAAAGGGCAATCAGAAACCGCTGCAGCTTTTTGCCAAAATGAGATATGTCCATTTGGAGTGAGAGCAGAGGTACTAATGGGACCAAGAAACGAGCCTCTTGATGAGGGATCAATGAAAGGACCGCAACTCCTGACACTGCTGCTTGCATCGCTAAATTCCACTTGGGCCGAAGTAATAGCAGACCAGTGCCAAAAAGCTGAGGAAGGTTCACCAGCACATGAACCCAGCGAGGATGCAGCCCGTGCTCCTTCAGGTTATCAGTAGAAATATTGTAAAGAACATTATTGAGTGGGGCGAAAACCCAATCCTCGGAGCCGTACAACACGGTATCAACGTAGATGAAACCAGCCGTGAAGAGCAGGAGGCCAAATGCAAATGTGACCAGGGTGGATGGATGCTTGAGGAAGAACTTGAGCAGAGACAAGCTGGGAATGACCAACCACGCGACAAAATTAGGTCTGTTGAACACGCCCAGAACAGTGATCAATGCTAATAAAAGAATATCGTAAGTCTTGTCAAAATACGAACTGGGCAATTGCTGGAACTCATGGATAATGACCAAGAACCATAAAACCAGGATAGTCTCAAGGGAATTGGACAATGTCCGAGATTGGTATACCCACGTCACATACGATGTACTAACAAATAACAATCCTCGTAATTGTTCATTCTTATCGCGACTGAGACGATCAATGGCCATGTCCGTCAAAATCCATGTGAGCACAGCGATTACAGCACGGATCACATACAGGATGCGCAGTGGGTCCACATTGTCAGGGAAAAAAGACATGGGAATTCCATAGATTAACCACAAAGGCACATGACTACGAATAGCGTGAGGTCCCTGAAAATCCCACACCTGTTGGGCCGCCCACCCGAAGTATTCCGAAGCAACAACCTGTGGACCTTGTAAGTGCTCATCCGGATGAATATAAGACAGTTTCATCGAAAAGTAAGCCCTTAAAAGGATCGAGATAGCAAACGTACTTCGCCATAGCTTTCTTGACCGAAAATTTAACGAACTGTCCTCTCCAGTCGCGGATTCAGACATGTTGTCGTTTAGAAAGGTTCGGATGACTTAGCGATTGATCCGGTGTTGCACGGTTTGACGAAGGTCGACACCAGTGGCGTCAATTCTGGAATTGGGATTATTAAATGCTAATCTAATTTTCCCCAGCAAATTCTGACACTTTATCAATGGGGATCCACCGTGGTTGGGGACCTGGACTCTGGACAAGTCTGATTAATTGACTGGTTTTCGAATGGTCTAGGCTACGTGATGCGAGTTGGTCACTTGCTGCCAGATACACTAAACGGGCGTCAATATCTGCTCATTTAGCATCAAGCTGCCTAATTGTGGGGCCCTGGTAATTAATCAATCGTCCGTGTTATATTTCAACAGTTGCAAACCAGCCGTACACCACCAGATGCAGTGGTGAACCATATGACTCCTGATTCAATTTCCAAGAACTTCACTTTTACCGCAGCATGTCAAGCAAGCCCTGAAACACACATCTGACTCAATGCCCGAAGTAAGAAATTGCTCGTTATGTCACTATTTCTCATCGGCTCTCTCTGATGCACAGGGGCACCGGATACCGGTGCACCCAAGCAGTCTCTAGGAACCGTGCATTACCTGGCCCTGTCTCGCATTTCAAGAGATCTATTTGATGAGTGACATTGTCGAACCTTAATTCTAGTCACTTGGTTGAAAAGTAAGTGTTTTTGCAATTCCGCTCACTACACAATACCCCTAATATACCCCGTGGATGTTCGGGCTTGCATGCACCGTGCAGAACGCCTTTCCCCAGTCTTAGAAGGGCGACCCGTTTTCCCCACGCCGCCCACCGCCCCTACCCCACTGCATGTATATAAATCATACATCACTGAAGTCTCTCCCCGCTTTTTTTCAAATCCCAACATAAAACAAGCTATTGGATAGTTTGTTTTCTTGATACATTGGTGTCTACAAGTCGAGCATGGCACGCATCTACAAATCACCCCACGGTGAACTCAAGGAGATTCCCAATATCAATGCCGTAGAATACCTTTTCAACACTTGCGAGCCCTATCTCGCTGGCGACTTGGATCCTGTGGCCTTTGAGGACGGAATTACCGGAGAGAAGCTCACACGCAGACAATTGCGTGATTCTGCCTTCCGTCTGGCCCACATCCTTGCTAGTACCTACGGGGTCAAGAAGAATGACGTCGTTGTCTACTCCGCACTGAACAGCCCTTACACCCCTGTTATTCATTGGGCAATTCTCCTGCTTGGTGCTGTCGTAAGTCCATCGAATATCCAGTATCTTCCCCATGAATTGGCCCATCAGTACCGAATGACCGACCCAGTCCTGGCCATAACTGCAGACTTCTACCTGCCTGTTGCCCAGAAGGCCAAATCGGAGTCTAAGATTGCGGGTCCAATTGTGCCCATGACCAAGATTGTTGAGCATATCAATGCTATCAAAGACAATTCACGTGCTCCTTCCGTGAAACCAGCCCAACACGATGGTAGCCACCATGCCTATTACTGCTTCTCAAGTGGTACCACTGGCTTGCCCAAGGCCGTTATTACCACTCATACAAATATCATGTCCAATGTGCTTCAACAGCAATCTGTTGGCTGGGATATGCATACCTCATCCAGCAATGTGGCCCTGGCACTGCTTCCTTTCAGCCACATCTATGGCCTTACTTGTTTCGTGTGGTGTTTCTCCTACTATGGTGCTAAAGTTGTGACCCTGCCTAAATTTGATTTCGAGATCATGCTGAAGACAATTGTTGCACATAAAGTCAGCTCATTGCTGCTTGTGCCCCCTATCATTCTTCTGCTGGCCAAGCATCCTCTCGTGGATAGTTACAAGGAGGATATCACAAAGAGTGTTCGTTATGTACTTAGTGGAGCTGCACCCTGCTCCAAATCTACTTTGGACCTTGTGCAGAAGCGCTTCCCTAACTTTTTCTTGACCCAGGGCTTTGGTATGACTGAATGCTCACCTGTAACCCATCTCTATGGAAGAGATCCAAACAATCTTTACGATAACCAGGGTATTGGCTGGCTTGTTGCATCTCAAGAAGCGAGGTTGGTTGACCCAGATACCGGAGATGATAGTGAGCCGGGTCAGCCTGGTGAGCTGTGGTTGCGGGGGCCTAATATTATGGCGGGCTACCTCAAGAACAAGAAGGCAACGGACGAAACCATTATGCCTGACGGATTCTTGAGAACCGGTGATATGGCCATTGTTAGTGCGGACGGTCAATTCAAGATCGTTGACCGTATCAAGGAACTGATCAAGTCCAAGGGCCACCAAGTGGCCCCCGCCGAGCTGGAGGCCATGCTTATTACCCATCCTAAGGTAGTTGATGCTGCTGTCATTGGTGTCTATGATAATGATGGTGTCACTGAGTACCCGAGAGCATTCTTGCAATTGGCTCCTGGCACAGATGTTGTTGAAATCATCCGTTGGTTTAACCCCAAGGTCGCCGTGTACAAGCGTCTCTGGGGTGGTGCAGTTGTTGTCGACGCGGTACCTAAGAGTCCCTCTGGCAAAATTTTGCGCAAGGATCTGAGAACTCGCAAGGGTGACAAGGTCCACGGTGAGAAGCTTGCCAAACTTTGAGCATTTGCCATTCTATAACATACACAATGACCAGCCGGGTGATACTCACGGTATCACACTAGTAGATACAGTCTAAATCACTCAATTAGAATTAGAATCCTGAACATACCTCGTTTTTCTAGTTTGTTACCTTTGAATGCATCCTTATATGCCATAACCTACTGATAGTATGTGGCCCGTACCCATGTGCATGACAATTTTCCACATTCAAAAAAAAATGCTTAGTAACAGGTTGAAGAAAAATCCCTGAGAAATTAAATTTCCTATTGAACTAAGTACAATATGCCAGCACCAACAGCTAAAAAGGGGGCTGCGGAAACAGTTCCTGAGAATGTGCGCGAGTCAGCATCCGAAAGCATTATCTCTTCTATTGAGCAAGAGGCACCTGAAGTCGATATGAGCGATGTAGTTATTGATGTCCGTACCACCGTGCCCATTGATCTTGACCAGCATGATGCTAAGGACGGAATGGTTGTCGATTCTGAGGGTCGTCCCAAGTTCTCCTCTGAGGCTAACAAGGCTGAGGGTGTCAAGAAGGAGCTGCGCAAGATCCAGGTCCCTCCTCACCGTTATACACCCTTGAAGCGGGCTTGGTCCAAGATCTACTATCCTTTGGTCGACCACCTCAAACTTCAGGTTAAGATGCAAAGCCGCAGTAACAGCGGTGTCATTCACCTCCGTACATGCAAAGAGACCACTGATCGTGGTGCCATTCAAAAGGGTTACGATTTCGTTCGGGCCTTTTTGATGGGTTTCGATGTCGACGATGCTACTGCCCTGTTGCGTCTTGACGATCTTTATATTGAGACTTTTGAAATCAAGGACGTTAAGACCCTTGAAGGTGACCACTTGAGTCGTGCCATTGGTCGTATTGCCGGTAAGGATGGTAAGACCAAGTTTGCTATCGAGAATGCTTCACGTACCCGTGTTGTGCTTGCTGATTCCAAGATCCATATTCTCGGTGGCTTCACAAACATTAAGATTGCCCGTGAGACTATTGTCAGTTTGATTTTGGGTATTCCACCAGGAAAGATTTACGGAAACCTGCGTATTATCTCCTCACGCATGAAGGAGCGGTTTTAACTGGTCCTTCCCTCTCATTAATTTATGTATGTATACACTTATTCTTTCGTCAATAAATTTCGAAAAATAAATCCTAATTTTTCTTGGTGGGCCAGCCACGAGACACCATGTTGGCCTCCAGGCGTTCCCAAATCCGCTCAACAACCTCCTTATCACGGAACCTATGGGTGCGGTCAAGAAGCTCCACCTGGACATTCCACTGCTGGATCAACGGAGGAATGGGGTCTCCCTTGTAGGTAAGACTGAATCCAAGAACGTGCTGGAACAGCGAATGAGGATCGCTCCATTTGTATGGCTTGAGCTGCCATGACTGGCCAGTCACAAACACACCAACAACACGGTCCCAATACTCGGGCTTGAACTTCTCAACACTGTCCACAACAATAAATCTGGTCTTTCCAAGAAGCTTGGAGTCACGGCTGATTCTGTGCAGGTTGGAAACGCTCGAAGATCTAAGCACGGGCTCAAAGATACCCGATTCCAAGAAGTCTTTAACATTGGCCATGTTCAACAAACTGGAAGGACTGGAACTAAGCAGAATAATAGGCTCTTTATTCTTTCCGGTCTGGACAAGGCCGGAATTACCGTTGGAGCTGGTGGCAGGGGTGGCTGTTTTGGCACGCTTGGCGGGGTTACCACTCCACGAGATCTTGTTTTTATACTCTTGCATAATGAGTCTGTGTGAGTCTTTGGAGACACTGGAAAAGTCTATGAGTTTTGTACCCCGGAGAGCGAGGTTATGGTCTGTGAGAGCCCGCTCATGGGACAGGATTTTCTGCAATTCAGCGGAGACAGGTTTCTTCTCGACGGGGCCCAGAACAACCTCTGTAGTGCCAGCAGAAGCCTCGGCAGCGCCATCAGCACTTGTAGAGCCCGTTGCAGTAGTGGCATCGCCGACAATATACTCGCTCTCGTCGCTTTCGCCTTTAAGCCAGTCAAGCAGGTCCTTACGCTCGAGGAACTTCAGGTTGGTAACACCAGCTTCCTCGGCATTGGCAATGTAGTCTGTAACACTAAGATCGCGGTAGATCCAGGTCACATAGACGGTTTTGAGGTCAATGAACCGAGTTTCAGGGTCCTCTGACTGGAAACGGGTCTGGGTGTCCAGGCCCAAAACCAGGGGCTCGTCACGGCCCGCAAGCTCAATACGGAGCATTTTTGCATCACCAAGTTCCACAGGTTCGCTTTGTGCACTGGATACCAGCTCCAGTTTGGAGTTAGCGGCAATAGCCGTCCGTAACACTGCCAGAGCGTCCTCCATGGTAAGGTGACGAGTCAGTTGACCTAAGCGGGGAATTTCACCATCCTGAGATGGCTGATAGTAATGGGCCAGAAAGCCGGGGTTAAATAGGGAAAGAAGTTAATAAATACAGGTATATTAGTATATATAAAATAAACAATTAGTCCAATGCAAGAGCTTTTGTAATTTTGGCATGAACGTCCCTCTGTTCATATGTATCCCACTGGGCATAGAGACTGACGAGTTCCTGGACACACTCTGCGACTTTTTCGAGATCAATGGCACTCTTGCCGAGATAGGACGCAAGCATATCAATGCGAGCTTTGATTTTGTCCGGTGGTCTTGATGGTCGACTGAGCTGTGGCCGGAGAACCAGGGTCATGTACAGGCAGGCCACGGCAATGATATTAGGAGCATACAAAAGAGCCACATCACAAGCATAGCTATCGTTGATCAAAGACCAAATACCCTGAAGCTCCTCTGGGCACAGAGCAAGTACAGACTGGGCGTCCGCCATGCTATCTGCGAGCTTTTCCAGCGACCGATAAGGATGAAACACAATCAGGCAGCTGCGAAGCTCGTCAATCATATAGAACTCGCACTCGGCAATTTGGGTGGCATCCGGAGGCATGTAGTCGTTCCATAGGACTCGGGCCTCGTTAGAAACCGTGCGGATGTGCTGGGGTAACTCCTCTGCCTTGCTGGCAACATACACGGCAGTGGCTACCAGCATGAAGGGATTGATTTCATTGATAGAAATGCGGGTGAAAATCCGTAATAGAAATACATGGGCAGAACTGAGCACCCGCTGCCTCGTATTAAGCCTCTGGCCCAGTGTTTGGACGAGATTGAAGATGTATAGTCGCACATGGCCGTCCCAGGCCTGAATGGGCTCTTCATAGCCTAAAGTGCCATCAATGGCCAGAATCTCCTGCCTGCGCTCTGCCAAAGACTCTTTGGTGAACTTCCATTTTGTCCTCTGTGTGGATTTCCAATAATCCGCAGCCATTCTGTCCCACAAGTTCCAATGGGTGTGCAATTCCACCCTGCTCTTGTAGGCCTGGGTCCTCGGGAGGGGCTAGCGGGACGAGCTACACTTCACACCCCCAGGGTAGGGGCAGGAGTGTCTGATTTGTCAGCGGGCTTCTCAATCCTCCTCAGCTGCCGTTGGGGTCTTTGGGGTTTGTCATGGTCACGCGGCCAAATCATTAGGGCTGGGCTACACCGCAGTCACACCACTCGTCACGCGACTCCCACTCTGTTATAAGTCGCAAATAGGATATATCCTAACCATCATCTCAACATGAGAGCCAAGTGGAGAAAGAAGAGAGTTCGCCGTTTGAAGCGCAAGCGGCGGAAGGTCCGGGCCCGCAGCAAATAAGCGGTGTGCCCTACCGCGTTCGCGTAACTACGCTCTGAACGCTTTTGGCTGTTTGTGGCCGGTACTCACCGGCCTTGGAGACTCCCCATTTCTTAGGGGAGGCATGGCGCTGCCTCTTGTGCGCGCCTGTTAGTAGTACATAGTAACCGTGAACGAATTAGCATAAAATCATGATCGTAATACCTTCTAGCTCGCTGTTTCAGTGCCTTGGAGTCGCTTCCGGGGTCTTGTTCAGCTGTAGGCTAGCCCAGGTCCAGTGAAATATCACGGCCCCAACCCTGTCCCCCAGAAATATGGTGGACTTGTGTTGCAAAGAGGCTCCAAATAGGCCTACTAAGGTGTGAACCGTTGGTTAATATGGCTGATCTGGCTATTTTTATGATTTTATGTACAAATATATGTAAATTAATTGTATGCTATGCGCGGCAGTCGTCATGGTGTCTACTTGAGTGTCGGTGATCCACGGGCCATGCTCGGAACCTGTCTGTAAATCACAAGGGTCAAAGCTACAATAAACTTGCTGGTATACATTTCAACGTTATAATGTATCGATCAGTCGTTTATTATTCGACTCTTGGTCTTTGTTCTGGAGTATAGGAGTGCCAGGCCCTTATGATCACAGGAGCCTAGACTGGCCCTTCACAATGTATCCAATCCATATAATATCTATATTATTGTATTTAACTTGAAATTAGAACTCCGTTTCAAGTATTTTCGAATTCCAGATGAAAATTTTTCTATTTCTGAAATCAACGGAAATACCGTGGAAATCCACACCTTTCAAAAAGACATAAAATTACCTCAGATCTTCTCTATTCTTACAATTGTACCGATCAACATTATGCCAAGAGCATTTTTCACTATTTTCACCATTATTTTTCGTACCCGATGCCATCTCTGCTGCCACTCGCAGCGTGACAGTGCCTGGTCCATGGTGAAATCTGGCTTACTCATGATAAGGCCGATCTCAGTAAGATAATTTTCGAAATCGTCAATAAACGTTCCATCGGCTTTGATCCGCCCCGATTTGAGTGCCTGTTTTCTATGGCAAACAAACGTCGGGCACACAAGGTAAAAGCTCCGTATCGAAAGTATAGCGGCAAGGCGAAAACAGACGATGCGGGAGATGATGATCTAGATGATACCGAGCCAGAAAACTCGGTGCAACTGGTCCTACTATCAAGAGGCAACAAGGCAAGAGTACCACAGCATACGGAAGTTTTACCGGGTGATAGCATTCTCCCGTTGGAGGTCCTCAGCATAATTGCAAGTTACACCGAGAAACCGGCCACCTTGCTACTAGTTAGTCGGCATTGGTACTTCGCCGCCCTACCGAGCGTATACAACAGCCCTGTCTTGACAGCGCAAAACTTCGGAGGCTTCGTCGACGCAGTGACAGCAGATAAGGCATTGGGCATATACGTCCAGGATTTGGACCTCACAAGCATCATCCAGAGTGGTAAGAACTCCTCGACAGCAAGACTGTTGAGACGGTGCTCCTATCGGTTGGAGCGGTTTGTTGCCCCCCAATCGCATTTCGGCTTTTCTCCACTTTTAGCATTACGGAGTTGTACTCGGTTGCGAATTCTTGATTTGGGTCTGGTCTCCGAAACAGTGGATTTGCCGCAGTTGTTTAATGCTATCCAGGAGTTCCAGGAACTCGAGGTTGTGAAATTTCCCCGCTCTTCCATCTTGTGTGACCGCTTTGATTTAAAATGGCCACCCAATTTGCGCAGCTTGGGACTTGCTGGTGGAATTTCGTCCGAGTTTTTGGAAAAATGCCATTTTCCCAAAACCATCACCCGGTTGGGTTTTTCAAACTGTCCATTTATTACCACAGCAGCACTTCTGAGTGCTATCATACGTGTTGGTGAACAGTTAAATCATCTTGCAGTAGAGTATCCTCTACCTCAAGTTGATTCGCATGCAATGGATACAGCTTTGCTGATTTGTCCGAATCTCCGGTCTCTTACTGTCAGTCTTGACTATGTATCCAAGAACCTGGTGGATAGTGACCTGGTGTCCTACCATCCCATTAAAACATTGACACTCATCTCTACAGGAATGATTGGCCACACTGAAAAGCTCAAACCTGCTGCTCTGTTGTTAGCTACAGACAATTTGGCTGACCTCATAAGAGTGCGCGTTTCGTTACAGCTGGGATGGAACACATTAAACTCTGCTGTGGCCGGCCTGGCAGCAGTTTTGGATGAGCGTGGCGGTGGCCTCTACGTTATTTGAAGATACCGCATAAATTATTTTCGGTTTAAAAGAGCACTCGTGCTTGTGTATACATATTCTTATTTATCTTTAATCTTATAGACCAGCTAATCTCATCACGGTTTTGACAAGTCCACCATTTACTTCTGGTTTGGATTTTGGCAATACCTCATGAGAAATGTGAGGCATATCTCTTGAGGACCGTAGTACGACGTCGTCTTGCTGTCTCCGCGCCACGGTTTGCAGCCGAACAACTATGCTCTTGATGTCGCTTAGCTCAAATTGCATGAGATCCTCAAGCTCCTCAACATGAGCAGTTAGCTCACGCAATTGTGACCACACTTCACTATGACTTTGAATCAAGGTCTTAGTATAATCAGTGTTAAACACCTTATAGGTTAAGAGAGTATAGTCAAACAACACATACAGTGCTATGTTGGTAGTGCTGAATACCTGCCTGCTCGAAATAGAACACAACGAATATTTAACCATGGTTATTATTGTTCCAGCTATCAGAGGTTCCAAGTAAAGAAGCACTACCGATCCATATACTCGGTAAATATAAGGCCAAACTAGATTTAAAAGATACAGCAGGGGCCCAAGTAGTGCTAAGGTAACAACGTCTGCAGACTGTCGATCTCTGAAATCGCACGTTACAAAAGACAACACGGCCCCTCCTAGTGCAAGCATCCACCCAATTGCCACAGTATTCATAAATGAAAAGAAGTCAAGGTGAGGGCCACATTGTGAGTTGGATGCATGTTTGGTATGCGGCCCGCAATGCGGGTCCAGTCAAGCTGCATAGCGATATGAAACATTAGTATAACTTCCTATAGTAGTGCATGGAAATAAATCATAGCGGATTGCATTTGGTAGAATAACTGAAACGCAGTTGATAAGAAGCATTAAAAAAAGTAATGTGGTCACTGAGACCTACCATTACGCCTTGAAAGAGGCTAAAAAAGATGCCCACTAGCGGAATTGAACCGCTGACCTTTGCATTACAAGTGCAACGCTCTACCACTAAGCTAAGAAGGCAATCTTACGATTTTCGTTGACTAATTCAGGTTCAGACTAGATGTCAAAAAACGCTAAAATGATGTCGCGGGTTCGAAACCAGCCGGGACTATATTTTCTCGCCTCTTCTTCAACTCGCACTGGACCTATCTTATTTAGACTTTTCGCGGTAATTATATTTCTTTTCTGGATTATATATTCCATAACCTTTGAATAATATGGTATTAAACCTAGAATACCTAACACATAATGCTTTAATACCCATATGGCTTTCGTATTAGAGTTTCAATCCTTATCAGGGCTTCTATAGACGAAATAAAATACTTTAATGTAGTCTCCTTTGATCAAAATATGGGTCCCTGTTATGCTTTTACTTCATTCATTCCTCCTATGGTGATAATTGGTCGATTTGGGCTGTATTGACTGCTCTAACGCTCAGCTCACATCTTTGCTTTTAAAGCTTCTCTCAACCACAAATTAATCATAATTATTTATTCCAGGGACATTGATATCTTGTTCAGTAAATGGTGCAACCATGATGGTGCAAAGTTCGACTATCGAGTTAATCTCAGGACTCGCAGGTCACCACAGTGGCCCGGATAATGGCACCATGCTCATTCTGTAGACTCAATTGATCTGTTCCAATCTCCATTATGAATATCATCTGCTCTCATAAAGCGATAAAAGGGGACCCGCAAGAAACTAACCCTTTGACCCCAGTCATTCTAGTGCATGCATGCGAAAACCACACACAACATTGTATCTTTATAACAATAACTATGGCGAAAACTTCTAATAGAAACCGGCACAAAATCCCTAGAAAGTTTTTAAAGCGTAGTTCAAGCACGTATGTGCAAAATACATCCAATGGCAATGGTCAGAAACAAACTGATGCTGAGCCTTCCCATGGCGAGACTGTCCCCAAGCAGACAGCTTCTGACACCACATCGTCTTCAAACAAGAGCGAAACTGCTGTTATAAAGCCGCCTGTGCCCCTGATGAACGAGGATATTTTGAGGCCATTGGCCCTCTTTCTTACCTTCCAATTCTTGTGTTTGGCCGTCGACATGCTAAAAGATTCGACCATCGGTTGGACGTGTTTGGCATTTTGGATTAGTTGGAGCACTCTTGTTTCCATTGTGATGTATAATGTTTATACTGACAAGATTGACGAGATCAAATACAAGGCATCTATTGCTAACGGGGGTAACAGCACACAGAGATGAATTGTAATGTATGTTCTCGTCTGTATACCCTGCGTACAAATTGTCCAACCGTGTTCACTTCTTTCCTCACTATCATTGTTTGGGCAAGTTTCCATCAGGCATATTTCCATCTTTTTAGTAGTATCAGTATCAATAAATTAGCGCATGCACTGGGTCCAGCCCATCATTCATTTGGCAGTGTTGATACTTCAACCCCATGAAATAATATCCTTATACGCTTTATTAGACCATAATTTGCCCATTGTGTCTCCAAAAATACTGAGTTCGAGAGAATCAACCGGACGGCGAGTCATTGTGTCGTTGGGACCCAGCCTGCTATCTCCATAGAACGAACCAGGGGCATGGTCACTTCTCACTGAAATTGCTACTGCACCAACAAATTCTGACACGCAATCTCGCACAAGCTTGGAGATGTTTCTGTTCCATTCGTACGAGCCATGGACTGTGATCACCGGGCTATCACCACTGAAATATATCGTCACATTACGTCCCATTGCCTCGCTCACACAATCCTGTAGCGGATTATAAGCAGCAACGCACGTAAATAAGCATATAAATAACGGTGCAACAGCAAAGTGCATGGTGGGACAGGGATTGTCAATTAGGTTTTATCCGAGTCTGAATATTCCATGCAGATATCCCTCACGTGGTCAAGGGGTTTTATGACGAAGTACGGTCCTGCGTAGAGAAGCGAGTTTTAGGGAGATGACGATGTATTTAATATAAAATATAAAGATAACTTAGAGATAACTTTTTTTTCTTCTAAAGCGACTTGGGTTTAGCAATGGCTTCAATTTTAGCTTTGCGCTCGGCATGGGAGGGCCGCTTGACACGGCACCACAGCGACACCTTCTCATCAAAGATAAAGTTCCACAAAACAAGAATCCAAGAGTCGTGGTGGGGAAGAGGGTCGTAAAATTCCTTGGCAATGTCATGCAAATCCTTCAGTTTAGACCACGCAATGTAAGGGAAGTCGTGGTGCTCGTTATGGTAGCCGGCGTTGTAGACAAAGACGTTCAGAGGACCATAGTAACTAAAAGTTTCAGGATACAACATGTCGGCGGTCTTGGGCTGGTCGTTCATAACATAATGCTCGGCAATGAAGTGGCCGGCAATAGGGTGCAGAGAGCCGCTGAAGAACGCGGAAATCAAAAGGTAAAAATAGGACATCCAGCCGCAGTTTCTCACCAAGATCACATTGAGGAGAACCTGGACGGCAATGTTGAGGTAGTGGACCCATGTGAAGGTCATGGGGACCATGAATACAGGACGGATGGCGTAGAAAAGCAACTGGAAAGTGGCAAAGAACGCTTTACCGGCCACATTACTCAAAACAATCGCCTCGAGAGCAGTAGGCAGATCGGCATCAAAGTCGGGCTCACCCATATGCTTGTGGTGAAGCAGATGGAAGGGACCAAACGATGCAGAGTAGGGGAGACCAATGGGAAGATTGGCAACAATCGAGAACAGCTTGTTGTGCAAGGGCTTCTTGAATCCCAGGTTGTGGCAGAACTCGTGGATGGCCAAAAAGACATTGGAGCAGCATGTAGCACCAATAACGTAGGCACACAGCCAAAACTTGGGGTCAGAAAAGGATGAATTCCGCAGCAGAACAGCGCAAGTCAACTGCAGAGTCACAACGCCCAAGACAATCCACTTGGTCAGAGGCTCGTGGCCCACGAGCTTGGTGACCTCAGGATGAGCCTTGATGATCTCCATCCGGCGGGTACGATGGGGCTCTTCCTGATAGGTCAGGTAGAACCGAGGATCAATCGTTTCAGTAGCCATCTCGATAAAAGATTATGGTCTGAATCCGCGATTTATCGTAAATGATAGTATTTGACTAACCGACGATGCGATGGACACGCCGAAGGTGCATTTTGGAAAATCGCCGGCCTCGACCCCTCGTGTCACGTGCCTTATCGGCTCGAGCACGACGTAGGCCCAGAACCTGCGATAAAGACAGTGAAATATTTGCAGCAAATGTGTCTGGACGTGTTTTGGGGTATATGCAATATTAAATATCAACTTGTGCCAGCTAGCCACCAAGTTGTGCTGGCTTTTAGATACTGCATGATTTGTAGTGATTGCATGTGCCGATTAGGATACGTAGGGGTCATCCTAATTAAAGAACAATATAATAAGTATGTATTTTTTATTTGCATTCAACCATTTTTAAATGATGTTAACCAGTTTTTTATCACTTGTTTAGTATTCTCTCTGGGCCACCATGGAGCACTTATGACTGTGTGCCAGTCGACAAACCCCCTGTCCGTCTTACTATGCCTACCGCATCTTTAGATCTCAAGCAGCAGGCTGCCAACGAGATCGTCTTGGATTCAGTAGATGCAGTGAACAATTGGGCAAAGTATAAGTACGATGAAGGACTGGAGTTGAAGCAGCCGGTTGTAAGTGCTGAAGTGGTGGATCAAGTTGTAGCTTCTTTACGGTCTGAAATTTCAGCCAAAAACAAAACTGTCACTTCGACTGGCCGGGCAGTCGTGCAAGAACCGTTTGGCAGACAGCCCTTTGACACCACAGGCTTGTCAACACCCGAGGGCCAGCAAAATGTCAATGCTCGCTTGTTACAATTCGTTGTTGATTACAGCCCAAGCATTGAAACCCACTGGTCGTTTATTATCCCTGCCACATTGAACTTGTTCGATAATATAAAGCTTCAAATTAAAGTCAAAGCCCTGTATGTGGCCCAGGTGCTAGCTCATACCCATCGTGCGAGACTAGAAGCATTCGGTCTGGTGCCTGTGTTCTGGGAAACGATCACGCCGTTATTGGAAATGGTTCCACCTAGTGTTGAACCCGAAGATTCTCAAATCATTCTAGGGGCTACGATTGGTGCATTATTAGCATTGGCGGGCACTGATAAACCGAAGCAGAACTATGTCATTCGCCGAGGACCCCTGAGTGCTCTGAACTATACCAACAAGAATGTCGCATTCACGATCTTTTTATTGAATCAGCTATCTCGAGTTGTTGAACACTTGAAGTCCCAAACTATTGCCCATCTCAAGGAAATCGTTCGTGTTTTCCAAGCCATTACCTATGACCCGTTCATTGACATGTCCCCGGATCTTATCACTGCGGCTTGCGATATGATGGCCACAGTTATCCGTTACGCCTGGCCTCGACTGGATGCGTACAAGTATGATGTATTACTGGGCCTGGCGCGGGCTAAAGCCTTGGATAGTGAATGCAGCGAGCTGCTACAGAAAGCATGCTCCTTACAGGACGACGCCCAAAAGCTCAAGGAAAAACCAGTAGATACTGCATAGATTGCATTGTTTTTAATTTATTACGCACAAGGTGCTCTTTTCTATAAATTACACACCCCGTAAAGGGGAAGCTAAGACGGGGGTTGCGACGACTGATGCGTCTTTTTCTTTGTTCCACACGATCATTCACGGCCGTCTGCCGTGCTGTTAGTCCACTAAAATCACAAAAGACCAAGGTAATCCTCCTTAATGCTACCAATAGCAAAGATCTTACCCACATCAGCACGGACACCAACAATCTTGACCCGGATGTGGGAGCCCTTGTTAATAAACTGCTCATCACTCACAAACGCAGGGGGGTTAGCGGTAGGATCATAGGTCATATTTGAAGGAATCAGGTGGGCGGACACAAAGATAGACATAGGGCCAACATCACAGAACACACCCATCTTGTTAACATTGGTGACAATACCGTCCACAACTTCACCCTTGAAAGGACGCCACACAATAGCTCTGTACTTGACGTTGAACACAGCTGAACCAACGCCCGATGGGATGGTTCCTTGACCAACGTCGATTTTCATACCGTCCATGACGCACACAATATAACCGTACTCACCGGAGATAGTGCCCTCGACTTCCTGCAGCAATTTCGACCGCAAGTAGTGGTGCATGTGCGGTCCGAAATAGGACGGGTGGAGCGTCAGCTCCAACGCCAAATCCTTGAGAAAGAACATGGCCGTGTGATGGTAACAGGAAGGAACTTGGCTCCAGGATGTCGGCTTAGTGATCCAGATTGGTGATGGTGAAGGTGGACTGTGGGGTACATAGAAAATGGTCTTAAAATGTGTGAAATGAAGAAAAATAGGTTGAAATTATAATCAGTACAGAAATTTGAGGTATTATATCTGAGCTGATGGTTATATTCCAGTTTAATCGGCTGCATTGGGATATAGCGTGGATTCCTGGCTAAAATACAGTGAAAAATTAGTGACCCGCTTGTCAAAACTTGTTACAAGAATAAAAAGCCTGAATAACCGGGTAATATCTGCCAAATGAATCATGCCCAGCCATCAAGCCATCCAATGTCACGGCGGCTATTGGCAAAATTCTTGATGCAGCTCCCATGCAAGGCTCTGCAGACTCCTACTGATTAACCCATCCTATCAGACACTTTTCCCTCACCATGTTTGTTCGGCGGTCGAGTACAAAAGCGTTGCGCCTGGCTACATTTGCCTCTCGCCGTAGCCTGCACTTGAATATAAGTCAGGAGGTTCAGGAGGCCATTGGCCGCGGAAAGCCTACTGTCGCCTTGGAGAGTACCATCATCACCCATGGTCTTCCCTACCCGAATAATCTCAACATGGCCCAGGAAGTCGAGGACATTATCAGATCCGAGGGTGCTATTCCTGCCACTACTGCCTTTATTGACGGTGTGGCCCGTGTGGGTATCACTGCCGACGAACTGCAATTTTTGGCGACGACCTCGAACCTGGTCAAGGTTTCTCGCAGAGACATTCCATCTGTGCTTGCCCACAAACAGTCGGGCGGTACCACTATTGCTGGCACTTTGATTTTGGCCCACAAAGCAGGCATCAAAGTGTTTGCTACTGGTGGCCTTGGCGGTGTGCACAGAGGTGTAGCCGATACCTGGGACATCTCTGCAGATCTGGAAGAGTTGGGCCGGACTCCTGTTGCAGTCTTCTGCTCTGGTCCCAAGTCAATTCTGGATATTCCTAAGACTGCTGAATATCTGGAGACGAAGGGTGTCTATGTCTCCACCTTTGGCCCTCCCGGCACTAACATTCCTGGTTTCTTTACCCGGGACTCTGGTACCCCTTCTCCCTTCAACTTTGCCGGCCCCGAGGATGCTGCCGCCGTGATCAGAGCAGGCAATGAATTCGATTTGAATTCAGGCTATGTTTTCTGTACTCCTGTACCTGAGCATCTTGCCATGTCCAAGGAACTTGTTGATGGTGCTACCCAATTTGCTCTTGCCGAGGCCGCGGCTAATGGAATCAGCGGCAAGAAGGTGACCCCATTCCTTCTCAAAAAGGTCTGGGAATTGACCAAGGGTGATACTGTTAAAACTAACATTGAATTTGTTAAAAACAATGCCCGCATTGCCGCCCAAACTGCTCGCGAGCTTGCCAACGCTGGATCAAGCTTCAGCATTCAAATGCCTGTCCAACTCACCCCCGAACCGAAGCAGGACAAGCGTGCTGCAGAGACCAGCTACACCCGTGCCAAGGTTGCTGTTGTTGGTGCATTGGCTCAAGATGTCACCTGCACACTTGGAACTGACAACATTTCTGTCTCTTCTTACCCTGGCCAAATCTCTACTTCTATTGGTGGTGTTGGTCACAATGTCGCCCTTGCTTCTGGCTATGCCGGTGTCCCTGTTCGTTTGATTTCTGAGATTGGAGAGAAAGAGCATGGCGCTATTGTTGACAGCCTCAGTCCTGTCATTGATAAGAGCAGTGTCCGCATTTCCAACAAGCGCACCGCCCGCTACGTTTCAATGAATGACTCCAAGGGTGATCTGATTGTGGCATGTGCCGACATGGAGACTGTGAACAAGCTGGACCCCGAATATATTACCTCGCAGCTCAAGAATGCGGATGCTGAGGTGGTTGTTTTCGATGGTAACCTTGGCAATGAACAGATCAAGGCTGTCCTTGATGCTCCTGGATTGAAGGTTTTCGAGCCTACTTCTATCCCCAAGTCTGCCCTGATTGCCAACCAGCAGCTTCGGACCTTCCCTCATGCTTCCATTGACTTGGCCACCCCTAATTCCATGGAACTCATGAGTATGTTCGAGGAGTTCTCTTACAAGGAGAAGTTTGACCTCGATAACTGGTTCCCCATCATCGATAGTATTCCCATGGATACTGCCGTTTCTCAGTACAAAATCCAGCAATTTATTTCCCGCTCTCCCAAGGCTTTGAGCAACATTGTTCAGTCTGGTCTTGTCCAGGCTGCCATCCACCTGTTGCCCTACATTCCCAACCTGTTTGTTAAACTTGGTGCTGAGGGCCTGATCACTTTCCAACTTGTTGAGCACCTCAAGGATCGTACTGCTGATTTGAGTGGTGCTAATTCTGTCTACATTGTCAACAAGGGCCAGCCTGGTGTCTTGATCCAGCACTTCCCTGTTCCCCAAGAGATCCCCCAGGACTTGATCAAGAGCGTCAATGGTATTGGTGACACATTCTGTGGTGTGATTGCCGCTCAGCTGTCTCAATCCCAGGCGTGGTTGCGTGATGATGGTTCTATCAAGGCCGATGTGATTAACAAGGCTCAAAAGGCTGCCGCTTTGTCGCTGCAAACCTTCCACTCTGTGAATAGTGACATCAGAGACTTGTTCGAGTAGATTTTACGATAACGAAAACATAAAAACAAATTTAGACGAATATGACGAAATTAATTCCATGCTTAATTCATTATTATATACATGCGTAAGTTTTACTGAGGTATTCAAATAAGGGCCACGAGTCCTTCGACGGTGGCATCACGGGCAGTTGGGCTATTGGGATTCTTTCCCGATAGGTACTGGAGGTAAAATACACGAGCAACCGCACGAGAGGCAATAGTTCCGAGATTGTCAAAGGTCTCTGGTTCCTTCTGCTTTGAGTAGAGAGCGACCATGGAACCGTCAGGCTGGGCAGTCATATAGATGGAGTCACCAGAGGGAGCCTTGAGTTTACGGCTGAAAGCCTGCTTCAAGTCATTGAGACCCATGCCAAAGTCTTCTTGGTTGCTGATCTGCTTGGCGATGGGGTTGTTGAGAACCGAGCGGACGAAGCCATCACGAAGATGGTTGAAGTCGGTAGTCTTGACAGGAGTGATACGGATAGCGAAGCGGACACCAGCCTCAATCAAACTATCGATGATAGCAACACCATCGACTTCATCGTACAGTTTTTCGCGGAGATCCTCAATACCCTTGAGCGTCTTCTTGGCAATCTTGATATCCTCTGAAGCGATGTAGACACCAACAGCATAGACATGCAGCTTCATGAACGAGACAGTGCGCACACCTACACCTACGTTCTCGAATTTGGTGCCCTTGATGTCAACTATAGTGGGAAAAGGCTCGCATTTTGTAGGGGGCTGCACAGTGCCCTCCTTCTCGAGTCGAACGACACCATGGTCATAGGCACCCCAGGCCAAACCCGTGAGCAGACCAACCAGCAGACCGGTCTTGAACAAACTTCTGGGCTTTCTGGGAGGAGGCTGCGGCTTTGCGGATTTGAGGTCTTCCGGTGACTCTGCTGTGGCTGTGGCTGTGGCATTGCGGACACTAGACACGGAGAGACATCTAGCAGACAACGGCAAGCGGCGAGCTTGTCTTGCGAGCAGCGCTACTCGGGCAATTGAAGTAGTTTGTCTGTTTAACAATGCATGGCTTCTGGTGAGGCGCAGCATCAGAAATGGATTTCGGTGGCAGGGGAGTGTTGATGTGCCAATCCTGATCCACATATATATACACGATCATGCAGCCGGGACGCCTAGGACCGGAACAGCGTCACGTGATGTGGGGGTTTGTTCCGGGAAATTCTCGCAGGGGCCCTCCAGACCCATCATGACCCATCATCCGGGCCCTTTGGCCGACTGGTTTCGTGGTACTTAATTGAATTAATCCCAGGACACCGCTACGATGCCATCAAATTCACAAGAAATCGCACCTATCCACCATCAAGACCGTTAAATCCCACCTGAGGTATTTCCCTCGTTTGGGTTTCTGCCCCCATCAAGTGTCCCACAGCCCTGGTTTACCCCACAATCATGTGGAACAATGTGTATACCCTTAGCTGTCAGTCATGCGACCATTGAGCAAGAACCGAATTGTGCAGCAACGTGTCAAGGGTTGAAGTGGGTTGGAGATCGAGTATAAAAGGTGAAAAGGGATGGCGTGGATCAAGTGGACCGATCCGTGGGATACAGTGGGATCGGGTACATGGCAGCAGCGGATCGGTGCATAGGATCGGGTCTAAACCGACGACTAGTTTATAGTTTATTAGAATTCAATACTTAATTGTGACGGATGATTATATGTATAACAAGCCAATTAACTAGCGGTAAATCTAATCATAGCGTAGATGCCTGCCATTGTCTGGTTTCTGCATGTAGCCGTGCTTGTGCCTAGTCTCGAGCTTGCCTAGAGGTAGCATAGCGATTGTCCATACAGAAACTGTAGGACCTGCAGAAGCAGTAGCAAGTCGTGATGCTTAATACGTGACCATCTATTTTGATCTATCTATTTGATCCAAACGCTCTTGCCCTCGTCGTTCATCCAGGTTCCAAGGTTCTCGACCTCGACATCCCAGTAGTCCAGACGTTCGCGCATCGAAAGCAGCTGCTGGCGGTCCAGGACACGAGGCTGCAACCAAGTCACAGTCACAGTGCGGTTCACCTGGTCAATTGAGCCCTTGGCGAGGCCAATGCTGAAAGCCTTGAGAACAAGCACCTCGACCTTGGAACCAGCATGGAGGTGGGTTTCTTTCGCAATGGTATCAAAGTCAAGGACACGGTCACTGGTGGGGCGACGGAAAACAATCTCAATAAAGGCCATAAGGCAGATCTTCTGCTCCAAAAACGAGAGCGACTCCTCCAGAACAGGCGCCTGAGCCAGCTTAGGCCGCAGGTTCTGGAAAGCCGGGATATCGCCGGCATTGAAGGCAAGAACAAGGTCCTTGAGCCACTTGTAGTCTCCCTCCAGGGTCTGGAATACAGGATGCAAGATCAACTCGCCAAAGTTGTAGACCCGGTCGCCCAGCAACGCTTCAATGGCAAGCTCGTGGGCCTGAGCCTGCTTGTAGGTCTCGGACAGCTCCTCGTACTTGAGGAAGCCAAGGTACTTGAGAATGCTCTTGTAAACATTGTTGTGATCGCGCTTGTACTTGTAGAACTTGTACCACACCTTGTAGTAGGCAACTGCCACTGCCCGGGGCAGCGAGTCCTGGTCATCCAGCTCCTTTGAAGCACTGTCCAGCAGCTTTTTGGCCTGGAGTTGCTCGCCAAGATCCATGTTGATATCGGCAATCATCATCTCACTATAAACATGGGCCTCGCGGTCCTTTTTGGCGTCGATTCCAGCCTCAATCTTCTTGAGAAACTCGAGCGACTGCTGGGGGCTACCCAATGCCTCAGAAACATTGCTTGCCAGCGTCACATACAGCAGCTTGTCAATGTGGTTGTCGAATGTGGAAATAAACTGGTTGAACAGGGCATGACGCACTGACTTGGACCGCTCGTCCTTGAACAGAACCAACGCCTCCTCGGTCAGCTGGTACCATAACTTGCGCTCCCACAAGTCCTCCATTGTGTAGAAGATGGGGGCCAGCTCTTCATCGGTCTCCATCCGGAGCGTACTCAACACTGTGGGAATATCAGGCATAATGGCGGTTCGAATTCCTGTTAACGATACCACCAAAGTGTGATTGAGGTGGACAAGTCCATGGAACCGGAAGGATTCCAAGACGACTAAGCTGTGGCGAGCGCCACATATATTTGCCACAAAGTTGTTAAAGCGAAATGACCGGAGCAATTTGATGGACAACCAGGGAAATAACAGTTTATATATTTCGATGTAGTTTAGTTCTAGGATAGACCAAGGTCAGTGTGCACATTGAACTTTTGTTGCGTGACTGTACCTTCCATCCTGACATACCCATGGTTCATTGTAATGACATCTGATCCCGTGGTTTTAGGCCAGGGCAATGCCAATATCCTCTATGTTGTGGATAGCGGCCTGGTGAGAATCTCTAAACGCAACGAGAAGCCGGAGGATGTGCTTCAAAACTGGCAGAAATGGAAGCTGCTGCTCGGTGACTACATGGGCGATATGAAGCTCATAGACCACAGTACCCTGGGAAAAGGAGTGTTCATGGAACATTACGGAAAGGGTGATAGATTTGTTGTTGAATTCAAGCCGAAATGGCTGTTGCAATCGCCAGATGCTCCTAGCGGCTCTTTGTGTTGTAGAACCTGTGCCATCAAGACGATGCGCAAGCAACAAATCAAGTTTTGCCCGCTACAATTGGCTGCCAAAGTCAATCTGGAAGTCATTTTCAAGTCATTGGGAGCCAAAGATGCTCCGGCTTGTGCCAAGTATCTGTCTAGCCATGATTTAATAGATAAGTTGGTTACGGCCCAGCAAAACGCACCCAGTGTCGATACAACGCGAATCCAGGATCTTCTGGAGGCTATGACGATCCGGGATTGCACTATTATCATTGAAACAACCGAGAACAATGATTTACGTGCCCGATTAATTGATCTGGACCCCAAACGGGTCGACAAGCTCGCCAAGTGGAAGGAGCTGGAGAGTCAATTGCAGCCGTTCTACAAGACACCTTGCTCATCATGCTTTTTAACTAGAAAATAGACAGGAAACGACAATTTTGCATAGCTACCTACTTGATATATTTCTAGGTTTTATTCCTGTTAGATCGGACGGGGTAGGTTAAGCTACAACAATCGTACCCGAAAGAACGACACTTTCCTTGGAGTTTTCAATCCAGACCTCCATGCTATCCTGGGTAATGGGAGTGGCACAGAGATACATTTCGTCAGTGACCGTGAGTGGAGCCAAGTTACGATAGGTAAACAATTGAATGCGACGGCCCGAGCTGCCGATGACACTGGTCGAAAACCACCATAACATCATTGTGACCATCAATGGGCCCTGAACAAGTACATCAGGCAGGTTTTCCTGGTTGCGAGAATAAATTGAATCGTAGTGAATAAGATGAGAGTTGAAATTCAATGCTGAATAGCGGAACAAGAGGACTCTTGTCAGGTCGATTTTGTGCTTGTACTTGGCCGTGTACTTGGGGCTAAAGTGTCTGTTGAATTGACGGTCCACCAATTTTGGCTCGTTACCAAAGTAATACATAGAGCGGCGTTCACGAACTGCCCAGCCCTCGGGGTCATTGATATTAGACATCCTGCGCTCAATTGTGACATTGACCCGCTTGCTGTTGTGAGATTCGCGAATGTCACTGACAGACTCCTCACACACGGCTGGAGTGCCCAGTTTAAGGGCTGTGTTTATATTGAATTCGATGTTACCACCGTACCACCGGCGATTGGGATAGTCACCGACGGGGGCCTGCGAATCGTCGTAACCATCGGCAGCAAGCCTGGACTCGGGGAAATTGTGATTAAAGTAGACCAGGTGGGAGCCGGGAGTAATGGGCTCACCAACCTGGCGCGATTCGGGCGTCACAAGGTAAGTAGCTAACGTAGCGTCGAGGTTCCGAGCATGGGTCACCGACATATCGTCCTCGAACACCCACGGTCCCTTGGTTGCCAGTGTAACATTGCGAAAGGGGGCGTGTGTACGGATGACCGGCAATCGGTTTGCCCTCAATCCGGCCCTGATTTGACCCGCCCAGTAGCTCATATATGTAGGTTTTTTGGTTTCTTGTTGGGAGTGGTGATTAGAGATGGTTTTGTATGGGGTAATGAAATCGAGCACTTGGGGATGCGAAATGCGGGGTACCTAATGTTAATAATGGTCAGTAATAGATATATAAGTAGTTTGGTAGCTAAGGATTGTGTATTGAGCCTTGGTGGTTAGAATTAGCAAATCATTGATCCGGTTTCGTTGGGGTTTAGTCTGTGGCGAGCCGCCGGCATCCCACCTTATTGCCCGTCAATTGGGAGCCCTCCTTCCCCAAGGGTGGGAGCGGTGGGTGTGGCCTTCACGGGTGGTGGTCGAGGGTAGGGGTTAGTACAGATTGATCTGCTGACTAAGATATATTTTTCAAAACCTCGCAATTAATCAAATTTCCAGCTTCCATTTCCAACCCTCTCAGCATGGCTTTATCCAAGGACCAGGTGGGTAAAATTAAAAATAAGGCGCGCCGTGAGAAATTGCTGAGTGCCATCAAGCATGAGCGCAACAAGACTCGCCACCAAATGAGACAGCGTCGGGCCGTTGAAGAGGAAAAGCAGCCCGAGCTCAAGGAGCAGCGTATGCAGGAAAACATTACCCAGACCATTGAATCAAAGCGTGTTTATGATGAAACTATTAAGGCAGATGTTGAAGGTGACGAATTCGATACTTATTTTGATGGTAAGATGCCCAAAGTGCTGATTACCACCAATAACAATGCTAGAAAATCCGCCTACGATTTCGCAGGTATGCTTGTGGGTATGATTCCCAATGCCGAATTTGTGAAGAGAAAGTATCAATTTAAAGTCAAAGACATTGCTAACATTGCTGCCAAGCGTGGTTACACTGACTTGATCATTATCAATGAGGACAAGAAGGTGGTCAACGGCCTCACTTTTATCCATCTTCCTGAAGGTCCTTCCTTTTACTTTTCCGTTTCTTCCCTGATCATGCCCGAAAACATTGTCGGCCATGGTAAAGGTACTGAACATATCCCTGAATTGATTCTCAACAACTTCACTACCCGTCTGGGTAAGACTGTTGGCCGTTTGTTCCAGGCCCTTTTCCCTCATAGACCCGAATTCCAAGGTCGTCAAGTCATCACAATGCATAACCAGCGTGACTATATCTTTTTCCGTCGTCACCGTTACATTTTCCGTTCTGAAGAGAGAGTCGGTCTCCAGGAGCTGGGCCCTCAGTTCACTCTCCGTCTACGCAGAATTCAAAAAGGCATCAAACAGGATATTGTTTGGGAACACAGACCTGATATGGATAAGGACAAGCGTAAGTTTTATTTATAATCTTCTATGTACAATATATTCTATAATCTCTCGACAGCGACATTGCCCTCGAGTCCAACACTCTCGCCGGTCTCACCAGGTCCAATAACACAAACACCAGCATCATTGAAATTCTCAAGACCACCCAGGTACTTTTCAGCAACCCGGTTCAGATCATCAGGTTTAACGGCAAGAAGTTGCTCGCGGCGTCTTTGTCTCTGCTCCAAGGTCAAACCAAGATGCAGATGCTGGGAAATTTCAGAGCGGGGGCTGATAGGAGCATCAATGCCCTGGAACATGCCAATCTTACCTTCTTCAACATCAGAATCAGTCCATTTGTGCTCACTGGCCCATTTACCAGCATTAGACATGGTCTCCAACGTCTTCTGAGGGGACGGGTCGCGGTAAGAGTACATAGTGAACAATGACTCGGCCGCATTGAAGGAAGATCCACCACCGTAGGCACCACCCTTTTCACGGATCTCGGTGTGAAGATGACGGTGTGTCAGGAGGTTGGCAAGAACGCTCAAAGCAGCGCTATCAGGATCCTCATAACTAGGACCGGATACTGCGCAACCAGCATAACTCACCTGGAAGCTCAAAGGCACAACAGAGCGACGAGCAGCATAGTCGAGCTCGATATTGTTACCGCCCTGTGCATAATTCTGAGCACCAACAGATTCAAGAAGTTTACCAAGATGACCATCATGAGTCTGAGCCATACCAGGACTGTAAGTCAGACCACCACGCAAGTACCAGGGGTAATCAGTGATTTCCTTGAACTTGGGAACAACCTCAGAAAGCAAAGCTTCCTCATTGAGCTGAGAAAGACTCTTCAGAAGACGAATATAAGAGAAACCACCAAGCTTATCATCAAGGCTTCTCCGCTTGGAAATAGCAGCAGTAGCTCTGTTAACAGCATAACGGTGTCCTGACTGGGAAAGTGCATTCATAATATTAGAGGCATCGGCTTCAAGAATAGACTTGAGCTTGCCAACATTCTCGAACTTCGCTTCGGTCATTACTTCTTGCAGCAATTCATAGATCTTAGGAAGCTTCTCATCCAAACCACTGGCAGAGAAGCCAAGCTCAAGACCAACGGGAGCACCAAATTTACGGCTTGAAGAAATGGAGGCACCAACGCCACCTGTGTTGAGCTTGATCAGATCCTCAAGTTCTGCCATGGTATGCTTGTTGGTGCCCAGGTTGGTGAGGGCCTCAGAGTAGACAGACAAGTAAGGGATGAGCTCAGGACGCAGTCCAGTAAGATTCTTCAAAAGTCTGATGTATGATACACCTTGTGTAGGGGTTTCACGAATGATAACAGGGGTATTTTTAATAGTGGACTCCTTGACAGGATAGTCAGGGGCAGTAGGCGAGATATCGTTGGTGCTCACGGTGGGTAACACAGAAACATCCTGGGTCTCTTGCTGCATAGCAGCCAATTCGATTCCCCGCTTGAGAATTTCCTGCTTTTGATCCTCGGAAAGATTTTGAATTCTAGACTCCAGAAGTTTAGCCTCCTTGGCAGCCAGCTTTTCTTCAAAGTTAGCCACAGGTTCCATTTGGAACTCGAAGTAGGGGCTCTTGCGCATCTTCTCAAGTTCTTGCTGGAAGTAATTGGGATTCTCAGCCAACAGGTTCTTGAACTTATCAAGGAGCTTGTCGTTATCAAGAGTCTCCATGACATCGTCATTAGGGTGGAAAGCGCGCTGAACAACACGGGAGAGCAATCCCATGCCAAAGTTTGCGTCAATTTCACGCTCAGAAAGCTCAGCCTGATGCAGAATAGCGTCAATACGGGACTGGGCAAATCCATCCTGGACCAACTGATCCAAAGTTTTGAAGACAGCCTCCTTGAATTCGGGAATACGGGAAGCCGCCAGACCCTGAAGACCAATGGTGAACATGATCTGACCAGGTGTCTCATCCATACCAGTATTGACACTAAACTCAGGGGCAATTCCTGCATCGATTAAGTTTTGGTAGAAGGGAGAAGCATGGCCATCGGTCAACAACAGGCCAAGAACTCTCCATGCAAGGGTGTGACTGATATCATTGGGCTCACCAACATACCAAGTGAGAGAAACCTTGTGCTGTTTGGCCTCATCGTACATGGGATCGACAGGACCCTCAACAACAACCTTTTGGTTCTCGGTCAAGACTACAGGCTGAAGGACCTCAGTGCTAACAGCAGCCTTGGTATCAGCGCCCGGTTGGATTTTGTCCAGATATTGGGTCAGAGTTTTGACAGCCTCTTCAGCCTCAAATTCACCATAACTGAAAGTGAAGCAGTTATCGGGGTGGTACTTTTCATGGTGGTATTTAACCAGGTCCTCGTAGCGCAGATCAGGGATGTAGAGGGGATCACCGGCCGAGTATTGCAATGAAGGGTAAATCTCCTGAAAGTAGGACTTGTAAAAGTAGTATGCAGGCATTGAGAACTGGCCCTTCATTTCGTTGAATACTACACCCTTGAAGATCAAGGGCGAGGTAGGGTCATCGAACTTCTCGTACTCAAGACGCCAGCCTTCCTGAGAGAAATCGTGTTCACGGAGCAATGGGGAAAACACACTGTCCATGTAAACATTCTGCAAATTCTCATAATCGGCCTTGTTGGTAGTTGCAAATGGATAATAGGTATAATCACTACCGGTCATGGCATTCATAAAGTTGGCCAGAGACCTTGTCTGCATTTTGAAAAAAGGATCTCTGACCGGGAATTTCTCTGATCCACATAGCGTAGTGTGCTCGAGAATGTGTGGAACACCGGTTTTGTCGGGGGCGTTTGTTTTAAAGGCCAGAGAAAACACCCGGTTACGGTCTGGACGCTGGATATGCAAATGGGTCAATCCCGAGGTCTTGTGCTTTAATCTTAAAGCCTTGAGACCTAATTTCGGGATCTCCACAGAGTCCTTGACAATGAATCTGTCCATGTCGAAACGGTAACTCAGTCGACGATTCTAGCCCCGACTTGACCTCGAATCTCACTAATCTCACATAATCTTGATTCCATCTCAATTAATTAAGGTAGAGAGGGAAGGTAGTGAATGCTAGTCCAGAGCAGAAGGCAAAAATAATTCGCTGATATGGATGTTATACAACTACTAAATATATGTATGTAGTTGCAATATCGAAGCACCAAGTCAATAGAAGATATGTTTTACAGCTGCTCACTGTGATTTACTCTGGTGGAGAATCATCCAATGACTCCACTATAATTGCCGGTGAAAAATAATATGATTACACTATTTCCTAGTTCCATAGACCCTATGAGTGAATTTGCCGTGCGAGAGCATTATATTCAAGCGTCCATGACGTAGTCAGTGCGACTCTATGAATGGCTGGGCTAGGACAGTGGTACGGTCACAGCTAGTTACAGGTGGTCACAGCTGTGAACCGCCGGGGACCAAACAGATACGGCCCCTTCACCTGGTTTGTTTGGGTGACTAAAATCAAAGGCTGAGTTTGGCTCTATTTTAGTGATGGTGTTATCAGCGGGCCATTAGCCGACATCCCCAGCCTGCGTCCAAGCCTCTTACAAGTGGTGTGGGCCCTGCACAGCATGGGCGTCAGCCGCCGTGGAGAACCTCGTAGTGGCCATGCCAGGACGCCAACTGCGGCGTGCCGCGGTGTTTTGGATATTGAAATAGGCGGAAAATTATCTCTGAATATGATACACAATATAATATTGCTGTATTTCCGAGCCCTTTTCGACTTTTGTTTCGGATGTACCTTGAGAGGCCCTACTGCATATGCGGGCGATCTAATAATGACATGATTGTAGAACAGGCTGGAAGTACACTGGTTTCGTCTGGGAGGCCACCTCTAAGCACATAAGCGCTACTTATCTATATATTTTGTGGTTTCCGCTCTTTCTCCCCCTCTTTCTCCCCTCTCTCGCCTAGTATTCGCTGCCCTCTGGCCGTCTGCTCCTCCCCTCAAATCACACCCTCAGGCACCGTCCAATGGTCCCAAGGGGAAGCCACGGGTAAGGGCAGCGTCCCTAATCGGGCCAGCCAGATTCAATGCGGTAGGGCTGAAAAATGGTAAGCTGCAGCCCAGGCCCTGCAGATTTCCAGTGGATATCTAAGGATACGGGTGTCCTTTTATAGAACCTCAACCCAACCACAACCAACATTCGCAATGAGTCGTCCTCAGAACGTCGGTATCAAAGCCATCGAAGTCTACGTGCCCACCCAGTACGTGGTGCAGTCCGAGCTGGAGAAATACGACGGTATTCCCAGCGGTAAATACACCATTGGTCTGGGCCAGACCAAGATGGCCTTTGTCAATGATCGTGAGGATATCTACTCCATGACCCTGACTGCCGTGTCCCGTCTGCTGCGCAACTACAACATCGACCCCAAATCTGTCGGTCGTCTTGAGGTTGGTACCGAGACTTTGCTGGACAAGTCCAAGTCCGTCAAGTCTGTGCTCATGCAGCTGTTCGGCGACAACGCTGATATTGAGGGTGTCGACACCGTCAACGCGTGCTACGGTGGTACCAATGCTCTGTTCAATGCTGTCAACTGGGTCGAGTCTTCTGCCTGGGACGGCCGCAATGCCATTGTTGTTTCTGGTGACATCGCCATTTACGCCAAGGGCGCTGCCCGCCCTACCGGCGGTGCTGGTGTCGTCGCCATGCTTGTTGGCCCTGACGCCCCTCTTGTTCTCGAGCCCCACCGTGGTAGCTTCATGAAGCACGCCTACGACTTCTACAAGCCCGACTTCACCTCCGAGTACCCTGTTGTTGACGGCCACTTCTCCCTGGCCTGCTACACCGAGGCCCTTGACCAGGCCTACCGCGTGTACAACCGCAAGGCCAAGAACACACAGGGCATGGACCACTTCCGCTTCTCTGCCTTCCACGTTCCCACCTGCAAGCAGGCCGCCAAGTCGTTTGCCCGTCTCCACTACAACGACTTCCTGGCCAACCCCGAGAAGTTCGCTGATGCCGAGATCCCCGAGGAGCTCAAGTCCCTCGACTACCAGGCTTCTATCACTGACAAGAACCTCGAGAAGACCTTCATCGGTCTGTCCAAGAAGGCTGCTGCTACCAACTTTGCTCCCTCCATTGAGGCTGCCACCAACGTTGGTAACATCTACACCGCCAGTTTGTACCTGTCTCTGTCTTCTCTCTTGACTTTTGTCCCCACTGAGGAGCTTGCTGGTCAACGCATTTCTCTGTACTCCTACGGTTCTGGTCTTGCCGCCTCTTTCTTCTCCATCAAGGTCACTGAGGACGTCAAGGCTGTCGCCGAGCTCTCCAAGAGCATCGCTCTTGCCAAAACTCTTGATGCCCGTTCCGAGGTCACTCCCGAGCAGTACGAGGCCGCTCTCGCCCTCCGCGAGGTTGCCCACCTCAAGAAGGAGTTCAAGCCCACCGGCTCCATCGAGCACCTGCTTCCCGGCACCTACTACCTCGAGTCTATTGACGACAAGTTCCGTCGTAGCTACGCTGTTCGTGCCTAAGTTGCAGGGTTAAAAATTACTACGGCCTGCCTTTTATTGCTGTATTCTTCTAGATTTTTTTTGCACCCCCTCAAATATATGTATATATAGTTAATGCTTCTGTGCTTGGTTAATGCTTCCCCTGCGTGCCTAGCGTGAGATCATAATAAATATTACGTAAAATCATCTAATAAACTCGAGAGCGTAGATTAGATTACCTCAGACCAACAACCACGCGCTATGCTGGTCACGCCGCGAGAGTCCTTGTCGGCGAGACCAACCTCCTCGTTGTCGTCCCATAAGCGTCGGTCGGAAATAGCAGAGCGGTATGGCATGCGGGTCACCGAGCCTACCACTACGCGGTCTGCAGGATTAGTTACACGTCCCAAAGCTGCGTTCGTGCTTCCCAGTAGCCATAATGACGCACTGAACCGCGCACCGTTTGTGGCCCATGCTGCAATTACCCCCCAGGCACAATTGCAATCGCAATTGCAGTCGCCGTACACTGAAAGTCGGGTTGCCGCGAGCGCCGTTGTGGTAGAACCTCCTCCCGTGGCAGTTCCCATGGGTCTCGGGCCAGCATTCACGCCGCGGTCGCCTACGGCTAGTCACCCTGCTAGCGATGAAAATTCAGACGTTGACCAGAACTATGTTGACAAGTTCTCCAACAATCAAGACCGGCGGTCATCCCAAAGTGCTGGGCTGAGATCTCCCCGGCCTCCCCGGCGTGCTCAGTCTTTGGTGAAACATCGCAAAAACAAGTCCCGGCGTTCCATATCGTTTTCCGAGTCGTCTGCCTCTGTTATTGGTAGAAGACACGGTGCTTTAGGCATCAATATCCTCCAGGCCCCACGCGGTCCTAAGACTGTCGCTAAGCAGCAGCATGCCGGACAGCGATCTTCACGATCTCCTGCACGATCAGAAGATCTCGATCTGGGCGATACGGGTGATTCTATTGATAACTCGCTTGACTCACTGCAATCAGTAAACGTCCACACAGCCTCGCAGACGCGGTTGGTTGACCTGAGAATGGCCAACGCGAAGACGTCGTCGGCGCCCTTCTTCACGTGGTCGTTGCTAGGGCACCTGCCAGCCTTGTCTACATGGTTACTAGCGATCATCTATTGCATCGTGTTCGTCGCGGTAATCTATGTGTTCGTGTCTGAACGGTTAAAATACAAGGCACCTAGGTTTGAAGCCCGACTCCTTAGCTATGGCGAAGTGCCCGAGCATATGTGGAGGTACCTGCCCAAAAGGTGATGTTCGTTGCATGTGCAGCGTGATACACCCGCAACCCTGTATTGTTTATGGGTGTTGCTCCAATTTAGAACATTCGCCGCTCAATAACTCGCTGGAACCAATTACCGCACCAGGAATCCACGGTTGTGATGCATATGCGGAATTGGCCGACCCACATAAAGGACCTGCATTGGAATTAGAACAAACGCTTGCTTGGCATGGTGCCTGCCAGCTGCCCAAAGCAAAGTAGAGCCCGCCAGGCCGCGGGCCGGACTGCACAGCCATTAGCATTGGTGTTTTTATTTATAGTTAATTATTTATTTCTCGTGGCCTGCTGCTACTTGCTGCATCTGTTGCTGTCCCAACCCACGACGGGTGCTCACGGGATCGTGTCGGTGGCTGCTGGCCAGGATACTGGGCTCGCTTATGACCCAGACTGGAAAACTGACAGGTGGCGCACGAGGGGTTTGTTGGGAAGTTACTTGGGACACTTTGTGGCCTCCAGCAGACCTCTCCCACCCCATAAAGAGGCCCCACGACGGCATTTGATGGGCCCGGATGGCTCCTGAACTAGCTCAAAGTTGCTCTGTGATCGGTGGCGGATGACGCATTCCCCATAGTACCCTTGATTTCGTCTGGCCAACCCAGGCAAGACACAGGCAACGGGCCCTCTTGGCTCTGCTTAATCAGGGCCGGCCGGCAGGTGCGAGCGCGTAGAGAGGAGGATGATTAGCCTTGTGGTCTGACATTTTGGTGCCGGACAGCGGAGCACGGGGCCCCGTGCGGTTTGGATGCATTTAGAAACTGAAACCGCGCAGGGCCTGGCACTCAAACCTATTCGCCGACTAGGCGCCACTGGGGACCCGACTCAATCCGAGTGATGCATCTGTGACTAATCTGCATCCATATGCAAAATCTGCTTAAAAGCATGGGGTATGGCCACCCTGTGCAAGCCCTAACAACCACCAAAGGCTGAGTTTGGCATATAACCAAAACCCCCGTATTCTGGATCAACAGGGTGTTTAATCGGATTTCCTGGCAACCATGCTGTTTAAATCGGCTTCCACCTTTGGCCGCACTGCTGCTGCAGCAAAGGCCATGTGGGTGACCCATTCAGCGCAGCCTGTTCCTGGATTTTTCATTTCAACGCCCCAGTTCCAAAGACAGCGTTCTCAGGTCGGGCCCTACCTTGGTGATGCCCGCAGGTACTCCAACGGTGTGGACACGGGTTATTTCCTGTCCTTCCCGGGTGGTCCCAACTTCTCCTCGGGAGGTGCAGTATCATCCTTGGACGATGATGAGCGTGAGGCTCGCGCAGCTCTGGCTCCTCTCCGCCGTCCTATTCCCGACCGTGTGATCCTCAGGTCTCAGGCAGACAGTGTCCATGCTGCCCAGGCGACTGACTCTGCAGATGCGGCAGATGCCGAGTCGGCCATCGAGATTGTTGACATTTCCACAGACGAGCTGCAGGCTGAGGTCCGCGAGGAGATTCAGACCCAGGCTGACCTCCATGAGGACCTGATCACCCCCCAGATCGAGCCTGCTCTCGAGCTGGGAAGTATCGATGAGACAGCCGCCCGCATCGCCAACCTGCAGAGGTCCGGCGACCACCATGCGGTCCTGTCCACATTCTCCGAGCTCGAGCATACTGGTACCACCATCCCCATCTCCATCTACAACCAGGTCCTTGCCTCGCTTGCTTCTATTGGTATCGAGGCTGGTGACCTGAGCACCCTTCTCCAAGCATATGAGCATCTGCTGCAGCAGGGTATCCCTCCCAACAAAGATACCTACAGCATTCTGGTCGACAGTCTCCGCAGCAATGCCGACCGTCTTGCTGCTCGTAAATCAGCTGTTGCTCTTTGCGTTGGTGTCCCCGAAGATCGTCTTGAGTCGGTTATAGAGACTCTCGAGACCTTCGATTCCAACGATCACATCCGTCTTGCCATCGCCATTTTCAAAGCATCCGTTTCTGTTGATGCTTCAAATTACGATCAGGCCACCCTGGATAAGCTGGTCGAATCTTGTGCCAGTAATGGCGTGGAGGCACCAGAGTTGCTTGAGTATGCTTCCCCAGCGGTCACCCCTGCCGTTCTGAAGCTTCATCCCGACTTCAAGGCATTCTACAGATCTCTTGAAATGCCTTCACACGCTACTAACATTGCTTACCTGGAATGCCTGGTTCAAATTGGTCAGATCAGTGATGCAGTCCAATTCTACAATACACACCTCCAGGCCGGCTCTGCTGAGGATATGCTTGCAATCGTAATTAACGGTTTTGCTCGTGACGGTAAAGTTGCTACTGCTTTGCGCTGGATTCGTCAACAAGACAACCGCCTGTCTGTTGAGGAGCTCTGCACTGTTCTCAATTCAATGTGCTCTGGTGTGAACCTAGAGTCTCCAGATGAAGTTCTGCCTTCCGCCTCCCTTCTCTATGAAACCATTGCTATTCATGCTGGTCTTGAGGGTAACCGTGAATTCGATCTTGCCCGCAATGCTTATATTTCTCTATGTGTTCAGGCCGGACATGAGGAGGCATTGATGGCTGTTATCAAGGAGTCCAGTTTACGCAATGCTTTGTGGTCTCCATCTACTATCTCCTCTGTCCTTGAATTCTGTGTATCCAAGGGTGAAGTCAAGTTGGCATTGGATCTGTTTGTTCATCAGTCTTCCAAGCTTGCCACGGCCTGGCAGGCCGCTGGTGTGGAAACCTTTATTGGCCAAGAGCTCTTAGATGATGCACTTACTGTTCTTGAGCCGACCTTTAACTCGAAGGATGGTATCGAGTATGTGGTGCGCCTCATCCAAGTGCCCTTCATTTCCAAGTCGTTTGGTGCCCGCTACAGCCTGTTGAGTAGAATTTGGCAAGCCCGGAAAGAGCTCAATCCTGCTCTGATTAATGCTCTCAACTCGTCCAGCGTTCTTCTTTTGAACCTGATTGCCTTGCATTCCAAATGGATCGTTGATAGCGAGAGTCATATGGGTTTGGCAATTCCCCACGACCAAGCCCAGGACCTTCGTGAAATGTATCCTCTCCTTGTTTCTGACCTTGTGGAGAACAACATTGTTGTGTCTTCGGAAGTGGCTGCTACTATTGAGAAATGCATCCGTCTTTTGGAAGTTGATCCTCGTCCTTGGACCGACTATGTCAAGGCCCTTGGTGAGATGAGACTTGCTGCTGCAAAGACTTCGACCCTCAGATTTTCCGAGTCTAATGCCCTCATCGTGAGCTACGCTAACACTGAGAATGGTCTTGATGAGTCCATTTCACTCATGGAGCACGCGTTGTTAGCTGGTGAACTTCCCAGTGAAGAAGCTTTCAAGGCCGTGCTGCTTTCTTGCTTGCGTATCAAGTCCGTGGCCCATCTCGAGAAGGTTAATGAGTTTGCTGAGAGATATTTGCCATTACCTGATGTGGACCCAGTCGTCCACGATATTTGGATCGCGTTCTATCGCGTTCTTGTCAAGGCGGCTAAGATTAATTACCCTCTTGCCCAGCACGCCCATCAAGAACTTCTCAAACTGAATTCTGCTCCGACAGCAAGCGGATATGCTCTTTTATTACTGCACTCCCCTGATGTTACCAACAAGGGCTCTATTGCTGCTATGTTGTTCAACGAAGCACGCAGCAGGAACGTTACTGGTAACACATTGTTCTACAACTCTGTTCTCAGTCACTTAACTACGGCTAGCCGCTATGATGATGTGGATTTCGTCTTTGCTGAGATGGAACGCCTGGAGATTCCCCGCTCCATGGCCACATTCAACACGGCTCTTATTGCTGCATTGAAGCGTGATAGAGTAGACAATGCCATGGCTCTTCTTAATGAACTGCCTACCGCTTATGACTACGTTGCTTCTGCAAACCCCTATAATCTTGTGATGGACTACTTTGTTCATAAGCAGAAGAGTCGCAGTGAAGCTCTGAAGGTCTTCGATGAACTACGCGAAACTAAGACTGTTCTGAACACACAATCATATCGACTTTTAATGGAAGCATGGCTTCTGGCCCCAATGAATCTGCAGGAAGCTGACAAGGTTCTTGCCATGATGAAAGAGGACGGAGTGGCATATGATACAAAGCATTTCGCTGAGCTGCTTCGTGCGCGGGGTGTTCTGGCTAAAGACCTGAATGCCGCTCGCGACTTTTACCGTGGTCTCGTCAAGAACAGTCGGGTTCTTCCTGATCAACATATTTTCCGGGCCCTCATGGACTCTTATGTTGCCAACGGCAGGACCAAGGAAACTCCTCAGGTATTGGACGAAATGGCCAAATACCATGTCCCCGTTACACAACCTATTTTCGACGCTCTTATCCGTGGCTGGTCGAAATCCGACCCTCTGCGGGCCCAAGAGCTGATTTCTGCACGCAACGCCAGTGCATGATTTAATTTATCTATAACGAACTTATGAACGTATGTATTAACTTGTATTTGCTTGTTATTTTCGCTATTACCACATTTCAAATAGCTATTTATGATTTATGAATAAAAACTTAATGTGCACAGGATCTTTCTTGTGCTATATCATAGTTCAATCCGGCAGATTGTTTTGGGTCCCAGTTGGTGTCTGAAAACATTCTGTTCCAGATCTGTTTTCGTATATACAGGCCAGCATGGTAGCTAGCAGATAGAGAATTCATCAAAATTACTCGTCTTCGTCATTAGAAGGGGTAGGTCTCTCCTCAGAGCGCAGGTACAGCTCGATGGCGGTGGAGAAGGCAGCAAAAGCACCACAGCCAAAAAGAGCATTCTGGGGACCAGATTTGATGGCAAGACCACCACCTGTGAGGCATCCGGCCCATACACCATTGTAAATGTCATTCTTTGCACGCAAAGACTCGATAACACACTCAACACCAGAGTAGATACCACCAATGAAACCGAAACTCTTGGCACTGCTCAGCGAACGGCGACCCATATCTGAGAACTGCAGTTTCATTTGTTGTTTGAAAGGCAAGTGAGCAATCTTCTGAGCCTCGGTAGATCCAAGTGCAGTGTCGTAGGACATACTGGCCATGAACAGACCAAACACACCACCAAGGGCAAAACCAGTACCGGAGGCGATGATAGACTTACCGGGACAAGATTGCATGGCCGCCATCATATAATGAGCACCAACCTGAGCCTGTTGCTCAGGGTTCATATCCCAGTATGAAAGGTTTGGATCAACCGCACCAGCACCGGGCAATCCACCAATATTCATTGTGTGTGAAATATTTCAGACGCTCAGGTCAGCAGACTGATAAGTATTCTGGAAGAGCTACTAAGAGGATCACGATATGTACCCTTTGTTTCACAAATTGCCCAATCAACTACACACTTATAAGGTGATTTTTCTGTTGATTTGATGTGTCTTTACTATTATTATTATTTCTAGGACGCAAACTAGACAAAATGCAAGCACTCATTGGAAGAACGTCACGTGACGCATTCGAAAGTCTGGAAGGCGTAAAGCCAAACTAGACATTCTGTAGGGAAGCTCAGAAATTCTAGAATTCATTGTAGATTTCAATCATTGTTTTAGAAATATTTCATTAACGCTGGAATAGATGAACAAATTTAACAATGCACCACTGAATAACCGTCAAACGTACTTGACGTAAGCCTCGGTGGACACATCCAGGTCTCCAATTCATCTTGTCGTGCAAAGCAATGCCCAGCAATTGGGCGTTGCTATTGACATATGATTGACCACTGGACTAAAACATGTTATAAACAGCTCTTTTCACAGTGAGACTATTAGTTAACTAGGTTTTGAGGACGTTTCAGCGAAGTGTTTTTGCTTTTTTTGTAAGGCGTTAATCAGTACCAATTAGCCAGTACAGCGGGAAATAAATTGCATTGCCTTCATGGTGGCTTTACATAGTATTCCTAAATTATTTCGCAGGATTTGTCCTGTCTGTTATCCTAATTGAATCAATCAATCCCTATAACGTGGCATAAATGAAACAGGGGCCGTGTTTGATTCACAAATCCACATCTAAAACAGCGAGCCTAGACTGTATAATTGTAGCATTTGTGAGAATTATCATTTGTGGAGGCCATGCAAGCCAATAATTTTGTGCCTAATCCATGCCGTGTGAGCCAAGCAACCCAAGCCAACGGCGAACCTTAGCGAACACACTGTAATTGCGCCTGCACCCGTGGACAGCAGTGCTTGCCCGAGGGTATATTGCTATGCAGGGCATACATCTCGCATGAAAGGTGCATATTGGAATACTGTTCCTCTGGCACACTGACGAGGTGCTGGAAGTAGACAATATATTCTGCTGGTACTCCACAATTGGAATAAATCAATACCCCTGATAATCTGTGTTGAAACCAGTTTTACATGCACATTCGCCCACCTATACCGATGTGCCACCACGTGAAGCCCCTGCCCTTACTTGCTCGTGATGCACGTATAAATACTGGGGTACTTGCTCCGCATGTCATCCCCCACTGAATCTTAGTTTCAATATGAAGATCACACTTATCTCCACAATTGCACTGGCCGCCGGTGCCTCTTTCTTCAGTCTGCCTGAGAGCAAGCAGCTCCGTGCCCAGATTGAGAAGGCCCACTTCGAGACTGTTAAAGACATCAACTCCTTCAGCGAGAGCATCTTCAACTCTCTCTCAGAGGAGGAGATCAAGTCTTGGTTGAACTACCACAAGCTCGAGGCCGAGGGTACCTACGATGAGTTGGTCCACACTGCCCAACAAAACATCCACCTGTTCTCCCAGGATCTTGGCGAGTATGTCAAGGAACTCGGTGACAAGAGCACCCCCTACGTTGAGAAGGGCCAAGAATTCTACGAGCATACCGCCAAGGTGCTGAACGACAAGTTCACAGAGATTTCCAACGCCTGGTCCGAGAACAGTCTCTACGACTTCCTCGAGGCACGCGGTATTCATGTCCCCCACAACACTCCTCGCAACAAGCTTGTTGAGCTTGTCAATCAGGCCAAGAACCAGGTTGCGAACTTGAACCCTACTGCCAAGAAGCCCCACTACTGGTTTTCTAGCCTTTCTCGTAAGGAATTGGTCCAGGCTTTGGAGCAGTTTGGCCGCAATGTCGAGGGTACTCGTGATGAGCTGGTTGCTCGCTTGCAAGATGCATACAACACTGCTTCTGAGTCCTTCGAGAAGAGCAAGGCCGAGGGTTCTGAGAAGAGCCACGAGCTGTTGAACTCTTTCGGCAAGTGGAGAGAGGAGACCTTCCAGCACTGGACTACCGAGGACATCAAGGAGTACCTTGAGAGCTACGGTCAGCATGTCGGCAACACCAAGGATGAACTTGTTGCCAAGGCTAGAGAAAACTACCGCTATTTTGTCTACGGTGAGGTCGCCCCTAAGACCTTTGTCGACCAGGTTTCTGACCATTTGCAGGCCGTTTACGACATTGCCTACTCTCACATTTCCAACTTGCTGGGTCTGGGCTCCAAGATCGAGGTCTAGTTTTAGATGCCATTTTGTAACCTTAAATAACTATTACTACTTTTTATTCCATAATTGAATCTTCCGCTGCCCGCAAGTACCGACTTTCCACCGTCCGTTTCTGGCCTCTCCAAGTCGTCTTGATCGTAACAGTCAGCACAATGGCGATTGTCGTTTCACCGTTTTAACTATGGCTCGTCCTTGGTACGTTCAGGCTGCTGATGCCAGCCACCGTTTGGTTGTTTTGGGCATTCTCGGTTATTCCGGATGGCTTGTGTATGGTACTACAAGAACGATTTCTGCCAACGCTGCTCGTAACGAGGCCAAGAAGGCCGAAGCCGCTTCCATTGCTGCTAAGGTCGAAACAGAGGAATCAAACTCAAATTGATTGGAGCTCCCCTCTAAATTATTGTCTTTTCTGATTTCGCCACCCTAGGGTGGCCATTTTCATTTGTATATAGAGATCAAAGAAATAAATATTAACTAGTCATGGTCGTGACTTTTTCCTGGATTCTGCGGGCTCCTCGAAAGCTCGCTTGTCTTGCTTTGATTGGGATTCCTGCTCTACCTTTTTCTTGGATTTGAGCGGTTTCAGGCTGTGTCGCAGTCCTTGTTGTTTCAGGCTGGCAATCCGGTCCTTGGCAGCCTGCAAATCCTCGCCTTGGCCATTAAGGGTGACAACTAGGCTGAATTTTGTGCTACAAAATGGGCACACGTTGGACTTTTCAAGCACTGATTGAGCCCCAACATGCCCACATTCAGGGATATATGCAAATTTGGTGGACTGACCCTCCTGATAGAGGATCTTGTTGGTTAAAGTGCAGACCCACTGGTCCTGCTCAAACTCTCGTTTAAGCTCCACCACATCTTTAATGGACTTGATATCATTCTCAATGAGCTTCTTTTGACTCACATTCTTCTCGTATCCTAATAAATACTCCAAAATTTCCTGTTTGTTGAATATTCTGCCTTTCCAATCGCTAACTACTGGATCAGACAACGGCTTACCACTGAACCCACAGGTGATCCAGAAGTCTTTCGAATTAGTTTCCTCTATATTTTTGCCATTTGACTCCTTTTCTGTGCGGACCAGGTCCGATCGTTTTAAAACAGTGCCTCCATCAGCACCCATTTGAATCCCACACAGTCGTCGAGGCCGAAAGCTGAAATCCAAGAAATTTCATTAGTCAGCGCGAATATATCGATCCAGAGAGCTATATCGATCTAATTTATTCTTTTGCATCATCATGGACCGGGATTCGTGTCCCTTTTATGCCAAAATAGGCACATGTAGGCATGGAAATACCTGCTCCAAAAAACATCCTCGGCCCGACTCGTCTAATACCGTGATGTTCCAAAACCTTTACCCCGGCACTGATCTAGAGTCGTTTGTTGAAGACATCTTCATCGAAGCCGCCCAGATTGCCCCCGTGGCTGAGGTTTTGGTGAGTGGAAACACCAACGAACATCTCAAGGGAAACGTTTATATGGCGTTCAACAACGCCAAAGATGCAGAAAAAGTGCTCGACAACCTGAACACCAGGTGGTACGCTGGTCGTCCTGTATTCGGAGAGTTCAGTCCTGTGCACGATTTCAGAACAGCATGCTGTCGAGATGTTGATACTGGAGAATGCGACAGAGGCGATAAATGCAATTATGTCCATCCATTAATCCCTAATAAGGCCCATATCGAGAGTCTTTATGCATCCCAAGAGAAGACCTGGAGACACTAGTCACAGGCCATTGGCAACTTTATTTATAGCATATTTCCTTTATTTTACAATAATTCATTTAATATTATTTCATAGCCTCGTACTTGTACCAGCACCTTCCACTATCTCCTGTCCGCCGTGGCAAAGATCACTAATCACCGCCTGGGGGAGGACGTTTCCATCTAACCATCTTCTTTGCACCATGGCTGATCGTTATTCGTTTTCTTTAACGACATTCTCGCCAAAGTAAGTACAATTGCAAGGCATCCTTGTTGTGGGCATCATACTAACGTCAGTGGCAAACTTATCCAGATTGAATATGCGCTGCAGGCAGTGAACCAAGGCATCACCTCAGTAGGTATTAAAGCGGCAAACGGTATTGTATTGGCGACCGAAAAGAAGTCCTCGTCCAGTCTCATTGACAATGATTCCTTGACCAAGATTTCCGCTCTGACCCCCGATATTGGTATGGTTTACTCAGGCATGGGTCCTGACTTCAGAGTGCTGGTAGACAAGGCTCGCAAAATCGCCCACTCCAACTATAAACAAATCTACAACGAGTACCCACCCACCCGTATTATTGTCCAGGACATCGCCAAGATTGTCCAGGAGGCTACCCAAATGGGTGGCGTGCGCCCTTATGGTGTTTCACTGCTTGTCGCCGGTTGGGATGAGACCCATGGTTCCAGTCTGTACCAGATCGACCCTAGCGGCTCTTACTACCCTTGGAAGGCCACCGCCATTGGTCGTGGCTCCACTTCCGCTAAGGCTTTTCTGGAAAAGCGTTGGAACGAGGAATTGGAGCTGGAAGACGCCATTCACATCACCCTGCTGACTCTCAAGGAATCAATTGAGGGTGAGATGACCGGTGATAATGTCGAAATTTCTATTGTTGGAGAACCTGCCGACCATCTGCTGGGTTTTGAGGGTGTGGAAGGTGTCCAAGGCCCCCGTTTCCGTACTCTGTCTGCCCAAGAGATTCAGGATAGATTAGACTCATTGTAATCATGATGCTTCGATTGCTCTTTATATAAAAACTAAAGATTACTTACGCTTTGGCTTCATAACAGGCTCAATCACCTCACCCTTGCGGACAATGACCCGGGGCTTGGTTTGTCTTTGGAAAGTGTCCTTAGAAGACCATTCGTTACCAATAGGCATAAGAAGAGACCGCTCGTACTGGGCACGGTTCTCGAAGGGGAAAGGAACAGCACTGGCATTGTACTTGGTGTTCTTCTTGTTGACCTTCTCATTGATGATCACATTGTCAAGACGGTAATCCTTACGCTTCTTCTCGTTGACTCCCTGGACCTTGCGAATGCGCCGGACACGAGGCTCCATGCCGTTACCGCCCCAAGATCCCCAGCCAGGCAGGGTTTCGTCAACCTCCTTGTCTTGGTCCTCTTCGATCTCCTCCTGTTTCTCCTCTTCAAACTCAGCAACCACATCATCGCCAGCAAATGCCTTGCGAACGAGATCTTGCTGCTGGAGTGTGAGGCGATCAGAACGAACAAGAGTGTCATCAAGCATTGAATCCATCTCAATAGCAACATCCTTGCTGCGGCCCTTTCCTTTAGCCTTCCGGAGTTTGTCCTCAGTCTTGGCCTGAGCGCTGCTATCCTTGGTGATGGTAGAGAAGCTGGCCTTGTCCTTGTTGGTAGTGAGAGACATCCAAGGGTTGGCCTCGTCAACAGGCTCAGTGGCAGCCTCCTTTGCAGGAGCGGTCTCAGTGTATCTCAACTCGATTTCGTCCTTTTGGGGCTTTTCACGACGTTGCTTCTTGCCCAGACGGTTTTCAAGTGAACGCTCATTGTCAATCTCAGCCTCCTCACGGGCAATACGCTCCTCATCTTGCAAAGCCTGGCGAGACTCATCAAGACCAGGTGCAAAGCTTTTACGACCCGGGTTGACATCTTCGTCACTGTCAGAAGCATCACCATTGAAAAGACGTGCATTGGCTTTCTTCTCACGCTCTTCGGCATCTCTCATGAACTTCATGTTCAAAACACCTTTGCGGGGAGCCTCGTCTTTATCGTGAAGCTCGAATAAATTATCTTCATCATTGCCATCGTCGTCATCACTGGCCTCATCGTCACTGCCTCTACCCAGAACCTTTCTCTTGAGAGACTCACCCTGCTGGATCATCTCCTCTAATTCGGCACGGGTAGCATTGTCACGATTCATGCCTTGTCTGGCCATTTGTTTGGCCCACTTAGATGAAGCTTTGTGGCGCAAAGAGGCACGTTCCAAAGCACGCATCCGTTCCTGTTCCTCGGGATCAATCTCTTCCTCACCCTCAGCCTCACGAACAAGTGCATCCATGTGTTCGCGCTCCTTCTTGTGAACACGACGATAAGACTTGGATTTAATTTTCTTAATCCGCTTAGCCTTTTGCTCTTCTCTGAACATCAGCTCACGCATGTAGCGAAGCTCTTGTCTACGCTGCTTAACCTCTTCATATGACAGTTGAGAGGTGGCCATATCCTCGAATGTTGAAGCAGCACGCTCATCAAGCAGCGATGACTCGGTCAGGATGCTGTTGATCTTACTCTCAAGATCGTTTTGTTGGTCCTTTTCGGCTGTGACAAAAGGAGATACTTTCTCGGGTGCCTCCTTCTGGTTCAGAGGGAATGACAGATGTTCAGCACGACGGATATCCTTAACTGTATCCTCCCATTTGGACACCTCCTTCTTGGTGAGCTCATAGGCAGCGCCACGGTCGGCACGCTGTTGAATACGTTGAGGGAGCGGGACATCAAGAGTTTTGGGGGTAATCTTATTCTTGACCAATCTGAGGTTGGTCTTCACAGTACCACCCAGTTCCTCAAGGGTCAGTTTGTCGCCATTTGTAGGCAGCATGAAAGGGTTTTCAGGGCCTGCATACTTGTTCAGCTTGTACTGATCCTTGGCAGCAGAACCTGCAACCTTCTTAATGGCATCACGAAGGGCAGAGCTGTCGGCCTCCTCGTCTGAATCAGAAACTTCAGAATCACTAAACTCACCGAACTCGCTTTCGTCCTCGCTGCCGCTCTCAAGCTCGTCAGATTCCTCCTCCTCGGCATCAGATTCATCTTCAACATCAGATTCAGAATCAGAGCCCTCAACATCAAAAGAAACAGACTTGGATTCGGTCTTAGCAGGCTCATCAACATTGGTGAAGGTTGTCATGGGACCGTCGAATCCCGTCTCATCACCACTGGACTGATCCATATCATCCATATCCCAGGCTTCGGACAGAGTAACGAGCTCATTCTCATCGATACTGTCACCCCAATCAGAGCCCTCTTCGCTGTAATGCTGGTTGAAGTCGCCGTCAGAGCCTGATCCAAAAGCTTCATCAGAGTCGATCTCTTCATCGTCCTCTTCCTTGACTTCACCATTAAGCAAATCTCTGATCTTCTCATCGGCTACTTCTTCAAGATCAATATCTTGCTGTTGACGCATACCTTTGATATACCACTCATCGTCAATGGCAGTGTCAAATGCATTGAGAGCTCTGTTCTTCATCTGGCCCGCACGGCTGCGGAGCTTGTTGGAGCTTTTATTGATTCCATCATTTGAGCCTTCTTTGGGACCGCCTTTCCGGCCGCCTTTAAAGCCGCCTCTAGAGCCTTTTGCTCCATTGTTTCCGCGGGCGGGTGGCATGTTCAAAAATAAATTATTGGAAATTAATTAATGAAAAATATCAAATCTGAAATTTTGTAGGTTCCCGTCAAAAAAAATTATTGTGTAAGCAGAAATTTTGGCGGCTTCTCATAACTTTCCCAGGGTTCTGTTAAGAGTTTCTCTGTGTGAATATTTATTAGAGGAAAAAATGTCCTTTGTCAAGGTTTCTAATATTATTGAGGATGGAGACCTTGTTCTTGCCTGGATCAATCGTAATGATGTGATTCCTTTGAAGATCAAGGCTGGTGAGACTCTCCAGACAAGATACGGACCTTTCCCCCATGACAAGATTATCGGAAAGAAGACTGGTAGCCAGCAACCTAGCTCTACAGGCCAAGGATTTATTCATATTCTTGCCCCTACTCCTGAACTTTGGTCTATCTCTTTACCCCATAGAACTCAGATCGTGTACAGTCCTGATGCCAGTTACATCGTCAACCGTCTCAGAATACGGCCTAACTCTCGAGTGATTGAAGCTGGTACTGGTTCTGGTGCTTTAACACATGCTTTGGCTCGGACTGTGTCGCTGAAGGGCCGCATCCTAACTTATGAATATCATCCTGACAGATGTGAACAAGCTCGTCAAGAGTTCGAGGATCACGGACTGTCTGAAATTGTTCGGATCACACATAGAAACGTTTGCGAGGATGGATTCGAACTTGGTGATGAAAATCCCAACGCGAATGCCGTCTTCCTGGATCTTCCTGCACCCTGGCTGGCTATTCCCTTTTTGGATGGCTTGGTTGATCGTACCAAGGCAGTTAATATCTGCTGTTTTAGTCCCTGTATCGAACAGGTGATCAAGACTGTGTTCGCATTACGCGCTGCTGGATTTCAGCGTATCGAAATGGTTGAGATTCAAGCCAAGCGCTGGGAAGGTCACCACAGTATGGTCAAGACCCTGGATCAGTCCTTGGATATTATTCGTGATGTTCGCATCCGCCGTCAAGAGGGCCTTGATCGTCGTCATAACCGTCTTGAGGAAACAGAAGCTAGTAGCCTCAAGAGAAAGCGGGTGCCTTATAATCCTTGGGGTAAAGGATTACGGGTCCGTGAGGGCGACGACGGATATGAATGGAAGAACGTTTCTTGGACTGAGTCTGAAATCAAAAGCCACACCTCTTATTTGACCTTTGCCATTTTGCCTCCCACAAAGCCTGCCAAGTACCTTTAATCTGTCCATGGGCATTTTTCTATGGAACTAATGCATTGAATATAATAGATTTAAAAAATAGGTCGAATTAAAATCCAAACCGTAATGAGAAGCCTGCCTGACGATACCAAATGGCAAAGCCGGCAAGCATAACACTGGTGATTGTTGAAACCGTGGCTTGGACTAACGACCGATGGGGAATGAATTTGGCCAAAAGATGCTCCAAGTATGAATGCAGCCCAAGTCTGTTGAGCAATTGGGCTGTGAAATACACCTCAAGAGATTTCTGTCCCAATGCAGTCAAAGCATTGGCAATAACGGGAGGGATGTAGGGGGTGGCCAAGCCAAGAAGGGTATACTTTAACAAAGAGTAGCCACTAGAACACAAGGCAAAACTGAGAGTCCAAAATGGTTTTGAAACAGGGCATGTTCTGGGGAATGCATAGCCAAACATGTAACCAAAAGACATTAATGAGATGCTTGTGATCAAGGCTTCATCCAGTGCCAAATGATTGAGAACGTACCATCTGCCGAACCATACTGAAACGCTCTGCATTAGGACACCAAGAAGACCCTCAGGATCGTGGTCATCCTGGTACATGTGCAGCCGTTGAGGACTGATCGCATTGATGAACGCTTGGTCCAGTCGTGTCTGAGCACTCTGACTAGCTGGCTTGAACGGTTGTCCTTTAGTCTTGCTTCCAGCAATGGATAAATAAATCCACAAACCTGTGGCTACAACTGGGAAGACAAACCCGCTGGGTCTGTCAGGGGGAGGAGATAATCTGGCCAGCAGACTTGCTACTCCGGTTCGTTGAAGAACACCGAACGGACGCAGTTTCCAGTTATCTGTAGATTTGAGCCAGCTCTGGTCCACATTTTCCAGGGTGTTATATGCCAATCCCAACCCAATTGTCGTTAAGGACGTCCGTAATGAAGGTCTGGACATCCCGGTCAGGAACGTAAACATGGGCAGAACGGTATCGCCAAACGACATGATACCTGATCCAACAGGTGCGTTTGGAAGAGCGTCCACGTGGTGCACTATCTCCATTTCAAGAATGGTTACACCACGAGCAATATCCCTCGTTGGATCTCTCATCTTCAACCGGTTAAACTGGAGGATGCGATTGTTTATGGTTCTGTCAGCGGGTTTGTGGCTGATGGGGGAGGTGTTGAGATGAACTCAACGACCTGTATAAACAAATAAAAGGTATTTAAATATGGATATTATAGTACTAATATTCAAATATATGTGACTTTGGACTTTAATTGTAAAAATTGAAAGATTTGTGATGATGTGAAATAAATATAAACATACATATACATAAAGGCTACTGGACGGGGATTCCACCGCTGGCCTGGCGACTTTCACGGCCCAATGGAGGGATTCCTTTTTGAATATTGGTGGCAACAAGAGGACTGGCCAGACCCTTGCTGATCATAAGGTCGCTGGACCGGGTCTGCTGAGGGTCATCGTTGTAGTACTCGTCCTTGATGGGATGAAGCAGCACAGTTTGTTTGCTCACGGTAATCAGTGTGTTGGTAGGGATAGAGATCCAATCTGACCGCTCAAATGTGAGGGGTTCCGATGCAATCATAGCGATATTGTTGAGTCGGTAGCAGCGCTCCATACGGTACTGGCCCTCTGCATACTCGTAGAACCTTGTGCCTGTGGAGTAGTAGAGCGAAGCAGCTTCCTGAGTACTTGAGGTAACATAGCGACTGGCCACAACAGTGTTTCCATCTGTCACCGCAAAATTCAGCAGGCTGGGCTCGATCGTGATATTGTTCTCCTCACCTGCCTCGTGCGTCCATGCCTTGATAAGCTCAATGACCTTAAGAAGCGCATCCTGGAGGGCCTTGGCAGGGAACCCACCCTGAGGATCACTGGGATCATAACCCAGCCTATCGAGACAGTCCAAGAACAGGGCAGAGCACATCTCCGAGTCAGTAGAGCCCTGGACATACATGAAATACTCGTTTTTCAGATAGATGGCAATCTTGCGCTTGATATACTCGAATTGGGGAATTCCTCCGTTGTGCATGAACATGATAGTGTGGTACACAAACGGATGGCAATTGGTTTCCGAGAGCACACCAGCAGTGGACGCTCTGACGTGAGCGAATACCGTCTTAGACTTTGTTTTGGAGGCCAGCCGGGCAAGATTCAAGTTGTTCCATGCAGGAGTAATTGCACAGTACACACAGGGCCCTTTCTCCTCGTCGTCCTCGACATTCTCAGGGTAATATCCAACTCCAAAGCCATCGCCATTGATAGGACGGCGGTGGTCGATTCTCAGTCGACTATCAAAAGATTGGTTAATAATTGAGTGGGCAGGCCGTGTCAGCAAATGTTCTAAACGAATAGACTCATTACTTTTGTAAATAAGAAACCTACACATAGAAAACTGGTAGCTAACACCAAATCGAATCCAGTGCATATATCACTATGAGTCACGTGCGGCGTGGGACCCAACGCTAGTTGGCATGGCAACCACAGGGTGTTGTACGTCGCATCTTACTGCACATTTACTGTTATGTATTGAAATTTTCTGTTTTCTAAGAGTCCTAGAGGAGTGGATGTTTTTTGTTCGTAGCCATAGGTAAATTTTTGGTTTTCAGCATATATAGTGTACCATTCATGCATTTTAGTGCATTTTTCAACCCAAATAACGTCTTACATGCCCTTGGTGTAGTTACCAGAGGTCAGGAATGCCTTGATAATGGCCACAATCTTCTCGAGAGCACTCAACCAAGCCTGAATCTGGGCAGTAAGCTTGTCGCTAACACCGCCAATCTTCTCGTAGAAGGTCTTGCGGTAGGGGCAGGCGCTCATGGCCAACTTGAACACAGGACGAACCAGCATGCTGTGATGCTTGGAAAGAGTCTCACTGTACGACTTGGAGAAAGAGTCGGCCAGCTCCTGGTTGCTATCAGTGATGTTCTTGCGCATGGCAACGGCAGTGAACTCAAGACCACGGGTCAACCACAGCAGGCCCTGGGTAGCGTCCTTCTTCTTCTCAGTGACCTCGTTCAGTACAATGTCCTGCAAGTACTGGCCCTTGTCGGGGTTGCTGAGCTGGCGGTTGCGAATCTTCTTGATGTTGCCGTTCATATCGTTCTGGACAACGCTGAAAGCGGTGGACTCGAAAACATCAAACAGCTTGACCAGGGACTCAGAGGCCTCCAGGAACTGGGTGGTGTCGATTTTATCGTCGGCAGTCACAGTGACATCCTTGAAATCCTTGCCAATTGTATCAAAAAAAGTAGCTCCTGACATCGTTAAATTCAGCTCGTCCGATTGTGTTTCTTGTTCAAGTCGTAGTGACAACAATGAAGTCTATTGATGTCATGTGTTTGTTGATAAGGTTCACGCCAGGATTTCCCTGCTTAGTCAGTGGTGATAAAGCCTGGAAATTTCAAATTAATTTCGAGGACTTCGATTTCTTATTGAATACCTGCAATTAACCGATTGCGATGGTCTTGAAGGTTTTTGGAGGTCCATTACCCCTTGGTAAGTGGTCGCTTAAACCTGGAACCCTCCCGAAACTTCTTGGCCAAAGATATCTGACTCTGGGTCAATTGCGAGCCCAGGATCCGTCGAACTCGAAGAAGAATGTCCATCCCATGGATATCGGTCAACCTGCCCGGTTTTATCCCGAGGCACGCAAACTGAGACGCAAAGTCTTCCTTCATATTGGTCCCACAAATTCGGGAAAGAGTTATACTGCCCTCCAGGCGTTCAAAAAAGCGTCTGCTGGTTTTTATGCTGGTCCCCTGCGTATGCTGGCCAGAGAAGTTTACGACCGCATGGAAGCGGAGGGTATTCCCTGTAACCTCATTACTGGTGACGAACGTATTGACAAACATGACAAGGATGGCAAACTCGCAGGTCTTAGTTGTGGAACCATCGAAATGACTGATTTGAACACAGAGCTGGATGTAGCCGTAATTGATGAGATCCAGATGATCAATGACCCAGATCGCGGCTGGGCATGGACCAAAGCATTGCTAGGTGTCCGTGCTCACCAGGTCCATCTTTGTGGTGATGCCAATAGTGAAAACATCGTCAAACAGCTCATGATGCAGACTGGTGATGAGCTAGAGGTTGTGCGTTACAAGCGTCTGTCTGGTCTCGAGATGGATGCTTCTAACATGACTACTGCTGAGCTCATTAAATCTCTGCAGCCAGGTGATTGCGTTGTTTGTTTCACGAAGAAAAACGTCCAGGCTGTTCGTGATCGCATTATCCACGTTCACAAAAAGCCGTGTGCAGTGATCTATGGCTCTCTGCCACCGGAGGTCCGTGCCGAGCAAGCTAGGTTATTCAATGACCCTAAGAGCGGTGTCGATTTTTTGGTAGCTAGTGATGCTATTGGAATGGGTCTCAATCTCGCCATCCGTCGAGTTATTTTCACCACCTTGAAGAAATTTGACGGTGAGCAAATTATCCAGCTACCTATCCCTCAAATCAAACAAATTGCTGGTCGCGCTGGTCGTTTCCGTGTTGCTAATGAAGTTGTCTCTGATGGAAAGCCTGCTGTGAAAGAGGTGGGCTTGGTCAACGCGGTCTCCGGCACCGACAAATCAATTATTGCCAAAGCGCTGCGGACTGATTCGCCTGCCATTACATTTGCCACGATTTGGCCATCCACACAAGTAATTGAGGCTTCTAGTATTGACAAGGGGTTAAAATTTAGCGAGGTCCTGGATCAATCCTTCGAACTAGCTAAAATTGGCCCTGGCTATTCTCGCCCTCGCAGTGGTAACATTGCCAATATTGCACGTCTTTATGACAACGTCAGGGGCCTCACATTCCAAGACAAAATGAAACTATCGAATGCCCCGGTCTCAGATGACCCAACCATCAAACGTGCTTTCACTAGAATGTGCGAGACTGTTGGTAGCGGTATTAGTCGGAACGTACTTGAGATTTCTGCCAACATTGTGAAGACAATAGAAAGCCCAACTGCTCCGACTGCTGAATTAGAGGTTATTCACAAAATTTTCACTCTATTTCTATGGCTTTCCTACAGATTCCCGTGTAATTTTATTGACCGAGAAGGTGCTCATGAGCTGAAGAAGCGATGCGAAACTAAAATCAACAGCCGGCTACTATCTAGAAAACAGCTTCATGTTGCAAAGCCTCGTAAAAGCTTTGGAGGAAAAGTTCGAAAGACCCCCTTCGAAGTTTCTTGAAGCTATTTAATCTTTTTATTCCTGTACATAATATTTATTCAAAGCTTCATCTGAACCACGGTTGCACTAGACCATAGACTTCCTGGATAGTGTCATCTATATTATCTTTGACATCAAATACAATGGATTTAGGTTCATCACGAGGCAATTCCATAATTTTCACTTGGCTCTCAATCATATCAGCTTTCATAAAGTGATTTTGCCTGCTGTGGAGTCTTGCCAACAGTTCTGTAGCATTCACATTCAAGATCACAAATGCAGTATCAACGGTAGCATTCTTCCTCAAATAATCTCTGTACGATTTCTTCAAAGCAGAGCAGGCAACAACGCAGTTACCACTTTGTTGAGCATGCTTCGATCCCTCCAACGCAAGGGTCTTCAGCCAGGGCCACCTATCGTCATCTTCCAGGGGTGTTCCCCGGCTCATTTTATCAATATTGGATTGAGGATGATAGGAGTCTCCCTCCAGGAATGGAAAATCAAGGCGTTGAGCCAATCCCTGTCCCACAACACTCTTTCCACTTCCTGCAGGGCCCCCCACAAAGAGCAGCATATTGATTAGTGTAAGTGTGGAGACTGAGACTTAAGTAGTAGGCTCGGGAGGTAACCTTAAATGCCCTGCTACTTGAAAAAGCTGGCAATTACGGTCATCGAAGCAAAATTCAAATCTTTAGTGCTCTATGCTATGACAAGTATTTCAAGTAGGCCAATACGAAACTAAAAATTTAAAGAAATGAGACGACTTTCGACGCAGGCCACTTAACCCAGAGGCCATTGTGTGTCAATTCTATTTTGTTAACAACAGGGTCATAGATTAGAATTTCTTCCAAGCACTGGAGACCATAAAAACGAAGGTCATCTTGTGTGTGTCAATATGTCATTTAATTGATGTCTTGGGTTGCCGTCAGCTTGAATCCTATCATAGATGTCATTGAGAATATAATAAAGGGTCATATACAAACTTTTGTCTCGTAGAAGGGGTGGAAAGTTCATAAATATCTGTAATTGGTACCTATAGTCGCCCGCGACAAAGGCCCATTTATTCACTGTATTTGACCAGGTTTATCAGATGGAGCTGGGAGCTGGCGAGGAATGATCTCGACATAGGTCGAAGGAACATATCCAGACCGTCCATCGCGCGAGCGAACGCGCCACCATTGGCTAGGAGAGCCCGATGGATCGTTTGTGGTCAAAACAGCAAGTAAATCGCCCTTGTGGAGCTCAATCTCAATTTGAGGGTTTTCAGGTACAAAATCGTAGATAGCTCTGCAAAATTGCAACTGTGAGGGGTCCAGCTGTGCGTTGGGGCCCTCCAAGCCAGCCTGTCCTTGGTTATCAGCCATGGTCTTAATGAGTTTACCCAAGAGGTAAGGGAGGCCAAAGACAGCGCCAAGGAAAATGATTAGCGGCTTGAATGAGGGGCGGCGAGGGCTATTGCCAGAAGCAGCACGAGCAGCCTTGGCCTGGAACTTGGCAAACTCTGCAACGGTGAGCTCAGTGGGAGGGGTCCGTCCTGTAAGTTTGGCAAAAAGGGTACGAGACCATCTCAGTAGAGCAAAAATGCCCAAGATCGAGCCCAAGCTCTCCTTGAGGTGTCCAAACTGTTCGGCAACGCTCATCATAGCAAAGAAAGACGAGTGGGTAGCCATATAGGTGGACTCGAGCATTTGGGCAAAGCCACCAAATGCACCAACAATAGACTCAATTAATTGGAAAGTTGCCGCTGTTGAGTTTTCCAGTGGGCCCATGGGACCCATTCCGTTGCCCATGCCGCCGCCCATGCCAAATCGGTTGTAGCTGCCGTAGCCTCCACCGTAGCTGCCATAACCGCCATAGCCTGAGCTGTATGAGTTCATGCCTCCGTAGCTGCCGTAAGAGCCGTAGCCTGAACCGTAGCCTGAACCATAGCCTGAGCCGTAGCCAGAACCGTAGCCGGTCATGCCACCACCGTATGAGCCATAGGAGTTATAGCCCGTAGCGCCCGGGGTATATGATGTGGTCGGGGCAATGGTATTGAGACTTGTGGGGCGAACTGGGACAGGAGGCACTCCTGTGGCAGACGCCAGAGATGTGGATGGCAAACCCGCAGCGGTAGAACCAACCCCCGCTGGTATTGCCGAAGATGACGGAACCGCCGTGGTCACACTGCTTGAAGCCGAGGGTGCCGTTGTTTGAGCACCGGTGGTGCCGGCTGCTCCAGACTCCCAAGGTTTCGGCCGCATGGCTGTGTTTGATATATCCTCACAAAAAAGGTGGATGAAAGGTTCTGAATTAACGAGCAGCCAACCCTAACTTATTCTGGGGCAAAAGGAGGGTTCGTCATATTGGGAGCGGGGGGCTGTAGGGGTTGCCAGGGCGCAGGGGAATATAGTGGGGAGGCCAAAAGAGGAGAGTCTAACCGAGACGGTAAAAGTTTGAAGTTTATCATAGCTATGGGCATATATCGTTTAACTTTGTGTCGTAGTATATGGTTCTGTCCGGAGGAGGAAAAATAGATTTCTATGGACCGAGGTAGCCGTAGCTGCTCACATGCGTAATCATCTGGGCCGTTCTCCGGATAGTCTGGGGTTTAGTGATGGTACCTTCAGCCGCATGATTCAGAGAGCTCAATGGCGTTTAATTGATCCGATCGTTGACTTGGTTTTCTGCATTGCATTTGGGTTTGTTTGTGACGTAATTGAAAGTCATTCCGTTCTGGGGGTGGTTTAGTGTATGGTGCTAGCTATGATAAATGAAATATATGTCAATAGATGCCATAAAGCATGAAAGGTGCAGATATCGTACGCAATGCCTATTTCTTAGACCCCAGCTGAACAATCTCAGCACTATCAATGATATGTGCGCCATTAGGAAGGCTCTTTGCAGCCTGGAGACCAACCTTACTTACATCGTCGCCATACACGGGGTGAGAAACGAGACCCGCGAAAAAGGTGCCATAAGCCATAGCGCCAATTCTTTCGCCGATTGCATTGGCAAAGCCCTTGAAATTGCCGTCTCTCTGTCCAAGCAAGATACCGGGGCGAAGGATCACAGTCTTCTCAAAATCGAGAGCCAAAATGTCCCTCTCGATCTCACCTTTCATTTTCAAGTATGGCAAGAACGAATTGACATTGGCTCCGGTAGAACTAACCAGCACATAGGTCTTAGCACCTTTGGCTTTGGCCGCTTTTGCGAGCTCAACGTTCAGGTCATGGTCAATCTTGTACTGGTTGGCAAATCCACCAGCAGCTCCCCTGGTGGTGGCCAGTGATGAGAAGATGACATCGACCTCAGGAACCTTATCAGACCAAGTCTCAGTGTTTTTGTCCACAATGGAATTGACCTTCGAACTGGCACCATCGATTTCACGACGTGTCAGTGTATATACAGTGGACACAGCAGGATCTTCAACAGTGTGCTTCAAAAATGCTTTGCCAGTAAGGCCAGTGGCGCCTAGAATTAACGCTCTCATAGTGTATTGCAGTAGGGGTACTAACTCTTATTCAGCTTTATATATCACTTGAATGTTCCAGCAGCAACGCCCCCGTATGCACGTCCAGATGGTTAGGAATAGGCTAAATATGAGATTTAAGGGGTTTTTGGTCTGAATTTTGAGCCATAATAATTATTATTAGGATACTCTGGGTGTTTTATTGAGTTAGATGAATGCAGTGACCCCAATTTCAGTTTCATAGATTCACATGCATATATGCACACCGTGTTGTGCGACCTGATTAACGGCTGCAAGGGTGCCTGTAACATCGTTGGGGCAAAATAAGTACAATTGAAAGTAAAAAGTAGTATCTTAAAACAAGCTGTTATTGCGTATAAAATATCATCCACTCAATTGGTAAGAAAAATTGGAATCAATTTATCTTTGAGTGGGATCTATGCGTGACCGTATGGACTGGGTTGCTCAATTCGCATGACACCAGCGAACATATTTATTTAGCAACACCAGCCTGGTAAATTTCCTTACCTTCGAGGATATGTGTTCCATCAGGAGCATGAAGTGCTAATTGGAGACCAACTTTACCCATAGTATCACCATAAATAGGGGTTGCCAACAACGGTGCAAGCGCAGTGCCATAGATCACCTTACCGATGCTCACAAAAAACGCATCAGCTGCACTCTTGGCCTTGCCTTCTCTTTGACCAAGAATCACACTGGGCCGAAAGATAATCACTTTTTCGAACCCCACAGCCACAATATCTCGTTCAATCTCACCTTTCATCCGGTAGTAAGGCAGAAACGAACTAGTGTTGGCGAGTAGGGCTGTTACCACCACAAAAATCCTAGCACCCTTTGCTCTCGCTGCCTTGGCCAGCTCAACATTCAAGTCATGGTCGATCTTGTACTGATTGGCAAATCCTCCTGCGTGTCCCATTGTTGTTGCCAGACATGCGAGCACCATATCGACTTCAGGAACCATCTGAGCCCAATTCTTTGTATCAGGATCAACCATTGATTGAAGCTTTGCATCGGTGACATTGACTTCGCGACGAGACAGTGTGTAGACATCAGATATCGCAGGCTCAGCAATGGCATGCATCAAAAACGCTTTGCCAGTTAGACCGGTGGCTCCAAGAACTAAAGCTTTCATTGCAGGGACAGGAATTGCAGGATAAAACAATCACGTTGTTGGATGACCGACTAATGCTGTTTTATAAGCCGTGGCCACACTTGGAACACTGGATACCGCAACTTCTTGTAGTTAGATGCCTTTGCAGATACATTTTTGAAAGTAGCATTTTTACCTGTCACCTGTGATTGCCATCGAGGATTTCACGACATGGTTCTAAAGTGCAAAACCCCTCGAACCATGTGAGTTTTGCTTGCAATATATGAAACATAACGCCCGCTGTCAGTTTATTCAATTCATTTCGCGGCATCGAAGGTTAGGTCGCCGTCCCCATGCTCTGATTCTTGAACGCCTTATCCCAACTTGGGCGTTTATATTTAATTTATCAAGCACAACAGGGAGCCAACCTATCGAATACATAAATGATAAGTATATAAGTAAACATAACGAGGAATTGATCATGGCTTTGATGGAACTCCAAGAAAAAGCAGAGACTGCACTGCAAATCGATTTTGATAAACCCCCCTCTGTCCCCGGGGCAGCGAGATGCAGCGACGTTTATAATACCCATTTTAGTCATATCTTAGTCAGCAAAACACGTAAAATTGCGATTATGTATGTTCTGCCGCCCAACTTTCCATGTAACGCCATAGCTTGGGTTACTATTCTAAGGACTATCTGGTGACACTAGCTCCAAGATGTCCTTACCCTTATCTAGTGCATCCTGCACTAGCCTGCATTGTTGTGTCGGTCACTATGGT
>JAJLZZ010000017.1:0-244130 GCA_030572535.1 Wickerhamiella hasegawae
TATAAACTAGTTAGTTGTCCTTCATTGGACAAGTCGTCTAAGTCTATCTTCTGTCTTGATACATTATCTTACACATCTCCAAGTAATACTAGTCTCTTTGGTCTCTTTACCCTGACTAGTCTGTTACACTCGGTTTTTCGGCGAGTTGGCCGAGTGGTTTAAGGCGGCAGACTTAAGTTTCTTACGATATCTGCTGATCGTTTGATCGCGCGAGTTCGAACCTCGCACTCGTCAATATTTTTTTCAGTGGGCTCCCTTCCGTGCATGGGTGTCTGCACCCCGAAGATCCCCCACGAATGCGGGGCAGCGGCTGGTGATTGCGGGCCCCGATAACATGTGATTGGCGGACCGATTTGGTTTTTGCTGTTGCCGCTGTTTTTTATTTTCAACATTTAGCTTTTATGACCGAAAAGCAGCTCCAACCTTGAAGCCATCGAGCTTGTGTGACCAGGGCACATGCTACAGGGCCCTGCGAGCGTTCGCTGAGTCAGCTGGTTGTCCCAGTAAAAGGCAGCTGAAAAAGTGCATTTGTCACCAGGTCCTTGGCCAACGTTCTGGACATACCTTTCCCCCCTTTTGCGGACCGGGATTTCATATAGAAAAACGCAAAACGCCAGGGCCACGAATTGTTTGGAGGACTGAGAATGAGTGGCGCCGTTAAAAAGACCCCCACTCCTCAGGACAGCGAGGCTGCTGCCAAGGCCCGCGCCGAATTCGACAAAAAGAAGCAGACATTTATTGTCCGGGCCACTTGGACAATTGTGATGATCTTGGGCTTCATCGGCCTTATTCTGTCGGGCCACGCCTGGATTGCCATCATGGTGCTTTTCCTGGAGTCTCTGGCCTTCCGTGAAGTGATTAATATCACTTTTGACAACAAGAACGCTGACATTCCCTGGGGCCGCACCATCAGCTGGTACTTTTTGATCACCACCTTGTTTTACCTCGAGGGTGACTCGCTGTTCAAGTTTTTCCACAATGTCGGCATCGTCGAGGTCTTGCTGAGACCCATGGCCAATTACCACAGAATCGTCGCCTACACCTTGTACATTATTGGTTTTATGTTTTTTGTGCTGACCCTTCGGGCCGGCCATTACAGACAGCAGTACAGCCAGCTGTGCATCACCCACATGGCCTTGCTGATGGTCGTTGTCCAGGGCCACTACATTGCCGAGAACATCCTGTTCGGTCTGTTCTGGTTCTTGGTGCCCGCTTCCCTGGTGATCATCAACGATATCGCCGCCTACATCTGGGGTATCACCCTGGGCCGCACTCCTCTGATCAGCATCTCCCCCAAGAAGACCGTCGAGGGATTTGTTGGTGCCTGGATCTCCACCGTCGTTTTTGCTGTCATTATCACCAATGTGGCTAGCACTAGCGACTACATGATCTGCCCCATGGAGCGCCTGGGTGTCACCGCATTTTCCAACCACACCTGTGTTCCCAACCCCGTGTTTGTGACACAAGACTGGCATATCCCCAGCCTGTTCCAGTTCCTGGTAGGCAGCGACCATGTTTCTTTTGCCCCCGTCTACATCCATGTGATGGCTTTGGCCACATTCGCTTCGCTGATTGCTCCCTTCGGTGGCTTCTTCGCTTCTGGTCTTAAGAGAGCTTTCGAGGTCAAGGACTTTGGTGACACCATCCCTGGCCACGGAGGTATTGTCGACCGTTTCGACTGCCAGTTCATCATGGGCTTCTTCTCATACCTTTACGTTGAGACTTTTATTGCCGTGACCCACCCTGCCAGTGATGTCCAGAACATCGCTTCTCTGCTCGTGAGCCTGCCTCAATCCGAGCGTCTTCAGCTGCTTGAAGTTATCGAAAAGGCCGTTCGGCCCGCTATTTGAGCGCAAAACTAGCAATCCTCAGCTCCCACCCTCCAACCACCTTTCTATGTTCATACTGTGAAATTATTATTTGATACTATACAGAAAATCGTAGCTAATCATTATTCTAGCGTGAAAACGGATTATTTCTTAGGCCGCTTGTAGAAATACTGCTTGTGTGTTTTACGGCATTCACGGAGCGTGCGCTTGCCACGCGTCTGTTCAACCAATTGCCTCCGCGACATGTCACTGTCGTTTTCGACCATATAATAATACTCAGGCTCAAGAACATGGCCTACAGCGTCTTTACCGACGCGATGAACAACACCGATGCTGGAGATTGTCTCCATGAACTGCTCAAGGAGGTTGTAAGGAATAGTTTGCAGGAGCTTGCTCGACTGAACAATTGTTGACAAGGGGATAGATGCCACGCGGGAAAATGCAACAAAGTTCGTGACAATCTTAGCAACCTCTTCTCTGTCAAAGTCCACGTTTGTGGGCTCGGGAGTACCTTCCTTGTGGCGATCAAATCTGTCGGGAGTTGCTTTGGGTGTGTGTGTGCGAGAAAGATTCGCGCGAGGAGTGCCCTTGGGGGTAGTTGTGCGAGGGGATCCCATAAGAGGTGTGTGTGAACGGTTGGCCTTTTTGGCCTTGGCTTCAGCACGGGCTGATGGCGTCGGACTGTTTTGAACTTCAGTCAAAGCAGCAATTATATCAGGCTGGGGAGCAGGAGCATCAATAACTGACTGCTCCTTGACCACGGGCGTTCTAGGGGTCTGAACAGATGTATTAGCCATAACGACTTCATGCACTTCTTCCTCGACCTTTTGCTCTGCTGGCTTGGTCTCGTTTGTAACTGGCTCCACCTCAGCCATCTCAACGTCATTGGACTCAACAACAGGTTCGGCAATCTGAATAACTTCAGAAATTTCGGTGACGACAGGCTCTTCTGTCTTTTTGATCTCGTCGGCAGTCTGGACATCAGGAAGGACCTTGGGCTCAGCAATTGACTCAACGACAACAGGAGTTTCAGCCTCCTTGGCAGGGACAGGCTCGGAGACAACAACCTCGACGGGCTTTTCAGCCTCAATAATAACTTCAGTAGTGGTGTTCACAGGTTCGGATTCCTCTACGGTCTCAAGCTCGGGCTCCGCACTAAGGCGATCTTCGACTGCCTGGACCAATTCAGCAGCACTTTCCAAAAGCTGGGCTGATAACACAGGCGAGCGAGCAGGAGAAGCAACTGGTGAAGAATCCAAGGCGTTGTGAGCATGACTGGGGGGAGGGGAAGAGCGTTGATTCTGCCAGTTCTCGGCGTCGTCAGATCCAACTTCAACTTCAGTGGAATCGGAATTGAGCGTGGTGTCCACCTCGAATTCGATAAGAGCACGGTCACCATGGATGTCCAAAGTGATTCCATCGATGTGTTCAATGTAGATGGTTTGGTTCTTAACGACAGGGTATTCTTTGTACACCCGCTTGTCGTCCTCGAAAGAGGGTACACTAACGGTGAGACCGTTCCAACCAAGACATTCAATGACAACAAGATGCGAAGAGTGGTACCACAGTTTTGCGTGAACTCTGGAGATTAATTTGTTTGTGGCTGTCAGGGCAACAGTGCTTGATTTTGATGAACGACCAACCGTGACCTCTGCACCAGTCAAAGGCAGTTTGATCAATGCAAGGGAGGCGAGGGCGGCACGCGAGGCGACGGAAGCAGTACTAACAGTTCCAATCGCCGCAGTGGTATCGTCGGCATGCTTTGAGCTGGACTTGGGCGAGCCATGGGGCGACGAGGACGCGTCCAACGCGGATGTCGGCAGCGGCGACGGGTAGTAGTTGGACATGGAGGGCAGTTCTGGCGCGTCCTGGTAAATGGAGAACTTACCATTAGCGGCCGACTTGGGCCCAGCCATGGGGGGAGCCAAGGGCTGGTGGACGTCGCTCGGATTAAAGCCGGGAAGAAGTCCTCTGGCAGCGTCGCGTGGCGGAGAGGAGGATGGAGAATGCATAATTAAGTTAAGAGTTCAAAGGAGCCCCGTCAAATATCCTTGTTAAAACGAGTGTGCAAGGAGACTGGCCGGAGCGTGTCGCGAGTGGATCGTGAAAACACTTGAGGAGTAATATATTTTAGGTCTGGTTTCTCGGGATACACCAGCTTATGCAACCTCTAGGAATGTATGCGGGCACGAATTCCAACATGGGGGATCAGGAATAGAGCAATTCGCCGGACTGATGTGGTATTTTATTATATTTACGAGTATAGAATGTACGTACAAATAATTCTGCCCCTTTTTCTGGCCAAAAATAGTGATTTTCCGGCCGTGGTACCGCGTCCGATCCTTAATCTGTTGACTGCGCAACTACGCGATTCGCGTCACGGTAACTGGAGATGGCTGGGCGGAAAGAAGTATTTTAGGCCGGCAAAATATGCAAAAAGGACTGTATTATAGTATTGTTTGATCTAAAATATATTTGGTTATTTATTGCGCCCGCGGCAGATATTCCTAGAAATGATCCGATGACGTTGGTGCATGCCCTAGCCTGCATGCAGTACAGTGCATGCTATAGGTCACTAAGAGCAATCATAGGTATCTCGCTGGGGAGCCACCCCCTGGGAATATAATTTCCAAGATAGATTCAATAGTGTTATTAGCACGTAAGACATATTTTATTATGGCAAAAGCGGCACATTTGTACGACGCGTCGTGATTTTTGGCCTGGCAGATAGGTCCACAGTGTAATCTAGTTGCAGAAAGGTAATGCATGAATATGCAGGTGACCGTGTGGAGCTGAACTCGGACTGAACTCAGTGAATTTGAGTGATATCAGGCAAAAAATAACGGAAATAAGCTCATTTACAGCTATTAAAGCGAGTGCCGGCATTGGTTCACAGCACGGGATCCTGGCCTGGAGGTTTCATATTGCTGCAGGTACGAGGTGATAGGAAGGTCAAGTCTCAGCCTGAAACAGAGTTTCACCTATATATATAGCCGGATAACAGAACGGTTTAGTTTATTTAGGCAATATAGTGTTATTGCAGCCTCAAATAGATACGTTTTACTAGGTTTGGGTTGCTATCCCATCTAGGACAACACTGGGCACTACCTATCACCAGTGCGGACCGCCCGGGAGGAGGATGAGAGAAGCCGCAATAAAAATTAGCGCTTTAAACAGGGAGAGGATTTGCTACGAAATATCTAGTTGCGGCAAGCTGTGCTCTGGCATTTGTTCGTATTGTCTTATCAATGACTCTCGACAATATCGTCGTAGCAACGGACGCGAAGTAATTAAATTATTTAAATCACGTCGCGACAACATACGGCCGGGCCGGCTTTGAGGCTAAAGACAAGGAGCGGAGAGTACAATAATTGAATATAATTTCTACTAAGCCTATCTAATAACAAAAATTAATAGAGTAACTCGAATATATTAAAAATAGGCATTTGGTATCTAATACTTTGCATTTAAATTAATACGTCACATTACCTGACACTTAAGAACGCTCGCCACGGAGACGACGGGCAAGAGAGATGTCCTTAACCTGGATGGTAACACGCTTGGCGTGGAGGGCGCACAAGTTAGTGTCCTCGAAGAGGGAGACGAGGTAGGCCTCGACGGACTCCTGAAGGGCACCGATGGCGGAGGACTGGAAACGAAGCTCGTTCTTGTACTCCTGGGCCAACTCACGGACAAGACGCTGGAAGGGCAGCTTGCGGATCAGAAGCTCGGTAGACTTCTGGTAACGACGAATCTCACGAAGAGCAACGGTACCGGGCTTGTAACGGTGAGGCTTCTTGACACCACCGGGGGTGGGGGCAGACTTGCGGGCAGCCTTGGAGGCAACCTGCTTACGAGGAGCCTTACCAGAGGTGGACTTGCGGGCCATTGTAGACTTAATACGAGCCATGTTTGAAAGTTGTGATGAAGAAATTACTAGTGGCGGACCTTTGTAATTTATACTCCCAGGCTGGGGTGTCTGGGGTGTGCTGAGAAGTGTCCGTGCTGAGATTTACTCTGATGGGCAGATCCCAGGATGGATCTATATCAGGTGACCCAGATATGGTGGACCGGGGTAAAGGGCGGGTGATTCGGCGGACGCCGTTGCTGCTAGCCAGTGTTAGCTGGCTCAATGACTATTTACTGGTTCAATTGACACACCGGACACAAAATTTCACAAAATTACAGGCTCCAACCCCCGAATGGCCCTGTACTTGCTGGATCTGACCGGTCCCCAACCTACGCCCGGACCCAGATATCCCGGTTGCGTGAGGATAGCAGGTGAGCCGCAGAGCCCACGTAAGCAGTGTACCCGAAAGTGACCAAAACACACATCGAATCGAGCCCTTACCCCGGGCCCTCCTGGTCGTGCCCCTGGAGCCCTTGCCCCGGCCCACCAAGAAAAACAGCTGTGATTTTGCCAGCCTTCGTGACTCAGCAGACTCAGCACGATTGGTGACTCAGCACGACTCAGTGACTAAAATCCAAAATCTAAAATCTACTTTTGGCCGTTACGTAACGGCAGCCCTCACGTCTCTGACGTAACTACTGCCGTCTCCCCGCTCGCCTGTGTCGGAGCCCTTTCCTCACATGGCCAAAGCCCTGCTACACACGAGCCACTGCTCACCGTACACAGTGCTAACCACAGCGTCACATAATTACTGGCACTATATACAACACACACACACATCACACACAATATATACACAATATACAACACACACAGTGCCAAGTGCCGCAATCTTGGCCACGTTCCCCGCCCATGACAGCATTATCTCACTTTCGTCACATCGGTCAGGCGTAGAATGCGGCATCCCACGGAGCTTCCAACCTTGCGCTTAAGATTGACAGGTAACGGCGGTGATGGAAGGGAGAGATCTCCGGGGGTGGAGGGGTCCCGCGGCGGGATTTTTATCTAATATTAATTGCACTAGACAGCACTTGTGTTGCACTCGCACATTTTCCCGCCCGTTTTCCCGGACACAGCGAGCCAAGGCTGTGTTCAGTGGCTACGGCACTGGTCTTACCCCACAATACCGCCGGGGCAACTAAGGGTTGGGCGGTTGGCTATATGCACGGTCGCGCAGAGTGCATGGGAACTATGTGTTCCCAGCCCGTTTGGGCAGTATCCGGCCAATCATTCGCAGGGCCTATATCACAAACCGCAGTGGAATACCCAAAAAGCAGCAAATCTCCGCGACTTGGCTGCCAAGACGCCGGTTGTGCCATGCATGATCAATTTTTCGCTACTAGTTGACTTGTTGAGCAACCGACTCTGCAGCTGGCGTGGAAACCTCCTCTGGCGTGCTACTTTCACAGCTCCCGTGTCCCCCGCTGCAAAAACCATTAAAAGGGCTTATTCCGTCGCCAAAGCACCGCCCCCACCATCGTGACTCCCAGGGCAAACGGGGGCTTCCTCGCAAATCGCATCGCGGTAAGGGCGCGCTGCGACTCATGCAGCATACCTATTTAGGTCTCGGCGGCGGTATCGGAAAATTTTGATATCCTCACTGCTACTCTAATGAAAGCCGATATTTTGGGTGTGATTGCCAGCGCCGGCCTGCTGGCCAGAGACTCTACCAACTCTTCCTGGGTCGGTACCGAGGGCACTACTCCTCTTCTTGCCAGCCAGGACCCCTTCTACAGCGTGAATGGCACCGACATCTCCGGCTACAAGCAGGGTGAGATCATCCGTAGCCGTCAGGTGGGCCTTGCCAACGTGACCGACTTCGACGTTGCCTACCAGCTGCTGTACCGCTCTGAGAACAGTTGGGGTGACGCTCGTGCTGCCGTCACCACCATCATCGTTCCCCAGAACAACACCAAGGAGAACGTTCTCAGTTACCTGATTCCCGAGGATGCTGCCGACTTCAACTGTGCCCCCTCCTACGAGCTGGTCTCCAGCTCGCCTATTTCTGATATCCAGGCCGCTCTCGACAACGGCTGGGTCGTCAACGTCGTCGACTACGAGGGTATGAACTCGTCTTTTGCTGCCGGTAACCTCGAGGGTAAGACCACCCTCGACTCCATCCGTGCCCTCAAGAGCGTGTCCAACATCACCGGTATCGACTCTCCCAGCACTGTTCTGTGGGGTTACTCCGGTGGCTCTATCGCTGCCGGTTGGTCTGCCGAGCTCCAGCAGTCCTACGCTCCCGACGTCAACATCACTGCCATTGCCCTTGGTGGTTACGTTGTTGATCCTCTGGCCACTGCTCTGCGTGTCAACAACGGTATCTACGTTGGTTTCATTCCTGGTGCCCTTCTTGGTCTGGCCAGCGACTACACTGCTCTGTGGGACATTCTTAACGACCAGCTTCTGCCCGATAAGAGAGACCAGTTTCTGGAGGCTCTTGGTCTGTGCGTTGATGCCAGTGTCGCCAACTACGTCGGCCAGAACATCTTCAGCTACTTCAAGGACGGCGAGGCCGTGCTGAACAACACTGATCTGCACAACGTTCTCACCAACAACACCCTCGGCAAGGTTGCCCCTACCATTCCCATGTACATTTACCAGGGTGTCAACGACCAGATTGCCCCTATCTCTTCTGTTGACAAGGTTGTCGAGTTCTACTGCGAGAATGGCACTCCTGTTCTGTACGACCGTGTTCCCAACGAGGACCACGTCGGCACCCAGGTCGCCATGGACCAGTCTGCCCTGGACTACTTTGAGCAGGTATTTGCTGGCAATATCACTCAGGGTTGCACATACATTGGCGCTCCCATCAACTCGACCAACTCCACCACCTCTTCCGGCAACACAACCACTGGCACCAGCAACAGCACCTCTGGCTCCAGCAACAGCAGCGGAACCCACGCTTCTGGCAGTGCTGCTAGCGGTTCTGCCTCTGCCTCCTCCACCAAGTCTGCCAACGCTGCCGCTACTACCGGCACTGCCTTTGTTGGTGTTCTCGGTGCTCTGGCTGCTCTGTTTGCCTTTATCTAGATTTAGATTGTAAAATTGCTATAGACCACATAGATGGTAAAATGAATCATGAATAAACTGCTGCTCGCTATGATTGTGCCTAGGCAACTATGGAAGCGAATCCATGGAAGCGAATCCATGGAAATCCAATTGCTGCAATCTGCCCTGATCTGGTAATAATCTAAGACAATGTAAACACTGCCAGCAAATACATCTACTCAGGCCGCCTACAGCTAACAACTACCCACACTACCCACAATGACCACATCCTGACAGGCCACTACCCACGCTTGGCTCAGCTTGGCTCAGCTTGGCTCAGAGCCTACCCACCATGTCTACCCTGAGCACCCTAGTTTACCCACGATGTCTATCTTGCATGAATGTCTCCTTCTGGAAGGGGATGCAGAGTGATGCAAAGGGCCGTTCACGTGCAGATGGGTATATTGGATTCCTGAAGCGAAGTCCGGAGGGTGCTTCAGTGAAGTTGGGCACATTGGCCGTGCACCGCTAACTAGCAGTGAGCTAGCAGTGAGCTAGCAGTAAGTAGCCAGCAGTGCACCACAGTGCAGTAGCAACTACTAGCAACTAACTGCAACTACCAGCAACTACCAGCAAATTCCCGAGCTGCCGTGCCAGCTCCTTGCCCTCTGTCTTGGTATTGCCTGAGCTCCGCCTTGCGGGCTTAACTACCATTGGACCCATTGGACCTGACCCAGAGGACCTGACCCTTGGCCTGGCGTTGTTATCATGCCGCCAGCGCCCCTGTGCCGCCCCGTATCATGTGCAACTAGCAAACCAGGCCACCAAGGCATGTGCTCCAGCAGGGCCCTTGTTTGGCCATGCACGCTCTCCCCCATGTACGGCTATTTGTTTTCCTATACATGTCGTATACGCATGGTCTATCGGCCGTGCATCTCTCAGCTCACTAAGCGATAGCAGCAAAGCCTAAGACCGGCCAGGTCTGGCCAGATAAGACAGTGGAAAACCTTAGCTAAACCGGGACATACGGCTTGCTAGCGGCCCAGCAAGCCCGCCAACCGGCACCCTCCAATGTACAGCCCGTAAAACTAAATACACTATTGCACGCTAGCTAGCCCCGCTGGCCTCCCGCGGGCCCATCCCTGCTGCCAGAGGGTCCTAAGCCCCTTTAAACCCTGACGATTTGGTGGCAAAATAGCTATGCAAGTGCTTGCAGTCATCACCTGCACCACAGTACCCCCATCCCAGATGGGCAACACACTGTGCGAGCACGCATACCACCGCCAGCGTGGAGATTGGGGACCCCACAGCACGGGGTATTGGAGGCAAAAGGCTGCGAGCGACGGCGTGTTCAAGTAAATCAGGCCTGTTTTACACCGAACAAATGATTAGCACATCCCAGCGGCCGAGTGCCGTTAAGACCGGGGCCCGCCTTGCTACGGCAACGCGTGGGAGCTCCGACCTGGCTCCCGCTTCCAGGTACCATGAATAGCATCACTGGCTCGGGTGCGGAAAGCTAATTAATTCCGGCAGTGTAAACACGCGCCCGTGGCGGCTGTTTTGCCGGCCAGTTCAAAGAGAAAAAGTATTTTATTTTTGCACACAAACAACTATTTAGCTAATATAAAGCCATTCCCCCGCTCAGCCCGCCGGCAGCCCAAAAACAACCACCAGAATACCTATCTCCCGTCCCGAAAGCTTATATGCTTTCCCGCCTTGACATGAGCAGATAATCGGTCTCCTTAGCAGCCAGGTGCATTGATTTTACTCATCGTGCATGACAACGGCTCCCGCTTACAAAGAGCACATATATATTCTCAAACCCAGAACTACGCCACCAACGTTTCCAACTTGAAGTCAGAGAATAACTTAGAACTCCGTGTCCAAGCTGGATCATCCGAAGAAGATAATATCGACAACAGTGAAAATATGAGTGGTGACCTGAATAGACGGGTTTCTTGCGGCGGTCTCGAGAGTACTTTTGCCGAAGTGTACCAGGCCCAAGCAGCCGCCATGGCAAACGGCCCCGCCAACAACCCTCCCCACAAAGAATGGTCACAATACTACGAGTTTGGCCGCCAGCTCTCAATGGACGCAGGCTCAAGCTTTTTTATTCCTCCCGAGAACACAAGCGTCAACGACTACTTTGACTACGCCGACCACCCAGAGGCCGAAGACGACGAGGACGATGACGACGATGATATGGCCTTTGACCTGCCATCAACAGCATTCAATACCCCTGGTGTCAACATGTGTGGCCCAGAGATGTATGGCGATGAACAAATGCCGCCTTATCAAGACTACAATCAGTTCGCCCCTCCTGTCTACCCCGTGAGACAGCTGGAGGACTACATGTACGATGACGATCCCGCTATCTTCACCCAACAACCTAGCATGCCCGGATTCTCAGATTACATGGCTCCTGTGGATTCCATTGACCCCACTGATCTTCAGCTTAGTCTTGATTTCCTCCCCGAAGAAGAAGAGAAGCTTCAGTTTGAAACCTCCTCTCCCGTCCTGGAGGAGCGCATGGACGTTAACGACAGAACGCCCCGCTCATCGGTGGCTTCCATCCCTTCCATTTCATCACAATCATCACACAGCGCACAGTCCTCCGATTGGACGCCTTACTCCTCGCCAGAGTCTTCGGCCACACAAGAAGAGGTTGCTTCCTCAAGGACCAGCGTAGCCTCTGACGACTACGAGCCTACCTACGCCCGTCGCAGTCACATCGAGAAGGAGGTTACTCCTGTCGAGCCCAAGGCCGCCCCCTCCTCTTCCACATCATCATCTAGCCACAGCCGGCGCAAGAAGATGGTCCACGGACCTCATCTCTGTGAGATGGTTCTTGGCAATGGCGAACTCTGCAACAAAGCCTTCACACGCCCTTACGACTTGTCACGGCATCAAGAGACTATCCATGCTGCCGTCCGCAAGACTTACCGCTGTGACCATTGTGGTGAAAGTTCCAAGACTTTCAGCAGAATGGATGCCCTCTCCCGCCACATCCGTATCAAGCATTCCAAATAAATGGCTCATTGATTGAGTCCCTGTTTTAATGATTGTTCACGATGTCTAGAGATGTGTTCTAATGCTTTGTCTAATATTTCTTATTCCCCTCCCCCTCGTACATAGCGGTGAGCTTTTTGCTAGATCCATATATATATACCTATCTATTTTTTTTTGCAACTTTGTGGTTTTTTCTAATTTTCATATTTAATAGCGCGTTAATTAAGTATTAAGTGCCGCAGCGTTGTTACTCTATGTATTATCAGCTCAAGGAGTCTTTACAGGTTTTTACAAGGATCTCAGACAGGATGTTCAAAAGCATGTGCCATTTCACTCATCGGCTTCGATTTCGTTGACCATGAGCTGCTTGGTGAGCTTGAAGCATTCTGTATGCTCGAAATCGTTCAGTTGGGAAGGACGCTTGCACCGGCATCCAACACCGTTGCGGACTTCAGGGTCGGGCTTGGCCCATAAAGGATCATTAACATTGTAGGGGTCTTGGGACAGTGGGATCTGTTTGCCAGGAGCATTTCCTGGGTCATGGCCAATACCAGTATGCGAGTATCCAATGTCACGGAAGTAGTGAATATCACTAGAGTTCATAAACAGGGCCGCACCCAGGGTATGAACAGGAGCATCACCCCAGCGCTCTTTCCAGAAGCCACCCTTGGATTCAAGATATGCAAAATAGTCTTCGTAAATTGAATTGCTCCACATGTCCACGCGGGCAATTTCGAAGTTGGTCCAAAAGTGGCATCCGGTATATTTACAGCCGTCCATGGCAGGGTTGTGATCGTAGCCAAGGTCCTTTTGACGCTTGGAACTGGCTTTGGGACAGGTGGTGAATGCATTCCAAAGATCAGTGCTAGGAAGGTTGTTGGCCTCCTTGAAGGCATGCGTGTAACGGAACAGGTTGGGGATGGTTGCCTGGAACTCCATAGCCAGCACATTAAAGCCGTAGGATTTGCCGTTCTGCTCCATCTCTCTGAAAACATCGTAGGTGACATCACAGAAGAACTGGATATCGGGCTCGACGCGCCAGTACCACTTGTACTTTTGCAGGAGCGGGTGACGGTAGAACTTGCCAGAGAAGAAACGGCACATTTGGTGGTAGGACTTTAAAGGACCATACGGCAGCGACTTGTCGGACTGGTCAGTCAAAGCATCTTGAACCCATTCGGACTTGACGTCGCTGGGGAAATCCCAATCGGTCTTGGGCACGATGCCAAACTCCACATCACCACTAAGGAATTGACGGATGCCGTTCTTGAATTCCTCAGAAAACGGCTCGTCGTTCAGAATCAGATAGGGGTAATGGAACCAGCGGTTGAAATGTCTCTCCACGGACGACAGAGAAGTGGACAGCTGGTTCAAATCCTTGTTTTGTGCCAAAATTAGAAAGGTGGCATTCTCTCTTGGCAGAGTGGTGTCAGGGATTGCACAGCCAACCTGGAAAGGTTCGTCAAGCTGGGTGCCTGGACCACGTTTTGCGGGAAACTTGCGCATGTTCTGCACTTCTGTGATTTTCTCCACGACAACTTCACGCTTGTTGATGGACGCAGCCACGACCATAATGACGAACAGAGATAACGCCAGCACGGCTATCCTTCGCCTCATAAAAGTACCCCACATTGCAAGCACGCGTAGGGTCAGTCTAAACTAGAGGAAACGGGACGGTATTCAAAGACAATAGAGTAACAGATCAACGTCTGTAGAAAGAAATGAACGACTGGGGCTGAGTTTTTCCTCTTTGCACGATTAACAACGCACGTAGGTTGGTTTCTCGAATAGGGCTCCGCTACAACTCCTCACGCCTGATCCGGCTTTGAATTATCAGACTTGTCACTAAACTGCCCGTGCTAGGGCGGCTTGCCTCTGGTGGTCTTATGTTATGGAAGTACACCTTATGCGCTGCGTGCTCATCACCAAAGGAAACATTTCAGGGCTAGGGCATGCGGGAAGCCACTCCGACATGGACCCCGCGACCGGAGGGTCTATAGACCATTGGCAGGCTGTTGGCAGGGAACTGAGGGGTCGTGAAAAATCGTGAAAAATAGTTGTTATCAGGTAGTTCTGGCCCGCAGGCCATAATATAAGCTAATTAATCGCTATGGTAGGGTGGGTTTTCTTTTATGTTTGACACATTTCTGGGCCATACTATATACAAGTCTAGACAGGTCTAGCGTGCCAAAACCTGTTCCATGCTGTGGCTAAACCAGTTAGTGGCCGGCAAGACGAGCGCGAGGTTGAGGAACACGACGCTTGTTGTTGCGGGCGGCAACACGGTATTTGGCTTCACGGTATACCCGCTTGGCACGACGCAGGGCTCTGTCACGCATCTTGATGGGAGCCTTGGCAGCACCACGCTGGCCATGGGGCAAGAAGTGGTCGTAGGCGGCCTTCTCCTTAGCAAGAGCAACGGTGGCACGGTCAACAACCTGCTTCTTTTCGTCAAGATCCCGCAGATCAGGTCTGGATGCAAGCAGGCGAGCACGCTCGTTACGACGGCCAGCCTTGATGCGCTGGTAGCGGTCGTAAACAGCTTGACGCTCGGCCAAAGCGAGATCAGCAGGGGTGGGCTCGCCAGCAGCACGGGCAGCTTCAGCAGCAGCCTGGGCAGCCACGGTCTCCTCGGCCTGAAGAACCTTGGAGCGGGCGAGAGCCTCAATACGGATATTGTTGAGCACAACATGCTGTTCTCTGGGGTTGTGGCGAGGCAAAACGGAATGCTCAACATCCACATCCTCCCAGGCAGCTTCATCACCCTTTCTGTATTCGGTATCCCAGTGCACCTTGGCGCTGACCTGGGCGGCATCTAAGGCACTAATAATATCTGCGACAGCCTCATGGGTGTATGTGGGACGGTACTGGTTCCAGAACCAAATGTTGCCCTCGGGGGACTTCTTACGCCAGGCACGGGCCTGGTCACGCTGGGTCCGGTCACGCATGTAACGCAAATCAACCAAATTACGGTACAGCTGAACAGCCTGCTCATGTGTGGGGACCTCAGCAACAGCAAGAGGACGCCAGATATCTTTACGAAGCACGGGCTTCTTGTTTTGCCAGTTGAAGTACTTGAACTGACGGTCAATGTAGAACTGTTGTGGGTGTAAAGTCTGGGAGAAAACGACCTGGCCACTCTCAAGGTTGCGGAACGCAGTGACCATAGGGCCGTACCTGTACGACCGTAACCACTGCGCAGACCGCAGACCACCGTAAGGCGCTCTATACGACATGGCTTTAGTTTGTTGGAGACGGATGCTGAGATTGGAATTTGTTAATTTTCAGCTTACATCACGTGACCCGATTTTTGTCAAATTTCACCGAACACGACAAACCTCCAAAATGCAGTAGAAGCGAGATTATAAAATTAATTCAGATAAATAGTTTATGTACATTATTTGCGGTTCTTTCTTTCAACAAACCGACCAATCGACCGCTCAAATGGTCTGTCCACCTGCCAGGCCTCCTCAAACACCGGACCGCCAGCTTTGGCCAGGGCGAGCCAATCGTAAGAATTCAAAGGTTCAGGCAGCGAAACACGGGCATTCCAAAGTCCAGCAATAAGTCTGTCCCGCTCCTCGAACTCAAGCTGCTCGAGAGCGTTCAAGCGAACCCGGAACGACACAGGTGAGCTCTCCACTCCGTATTCTTTGAAGATCTGCAGGATCAAGTTCTCAGCCGTGGGCCATCTCTTGGACACCTGGGACAAAAGAACGTTGAGGAAGACCTTGTGCTCGGAGAAGTTGCTGTAAACAGCACCGAGGTTTTCAATATCAGCAGAAGCAGTCTCAGGTTTCATGTGCACGCTGAGAACGTTCTCTACCAACTGGTATGTGACAGTCTTAAAGTGGGATTCCTTGAGACCGCGAGAAAGTTTGAGGTAGCGTTCAAAAATAGCAAGCTGCTGATCAACATCGGGCGCTTGCTGCCACATTTTAATCAGGAAGCGGACCATGGAAGAGGGGTTCGGGGCAGTGAATGCCTCGTTGAAGTATTTGAGAGCAACATCAGCTGGAGCATCGCCAACAAAGGCACTCAATACAAACTCCTCGACGGATCCAGGAGCATCATGGATACGTTTGCTGAGAGAAATAGCCTTGTCTGCTTGGTTGTGAACAAGGTAGGCCCAGACCATGTTGGCAACAAGACGAGCGTGCTTGCGAGGAGCCTGGTTGAAAGCAGCTTCAATGAGCTCCAAGGGGCTGTTGGCTTTAACCATACAGGGAATCGCAGATCCAGTAACTTCAGGCATATCCAGTTTTGTGAATGCATCAACACCCTTGATAGGATCAATGACTTCATATACAGACAACAGGGTTCCAACCGTTCTCAGATCGTTAGGAGCATTGCCCTCAATAATATCGTTAACAAGTACATCACAGTGATTCTTGAGGTTGGTGAAAATATTCTCCATCGCTCTCTTCTTCTCTCTAGTAGGCAAATTCCGCAACAAAATTGTTGTATCCTTGGCTGATCTACTGAGAGCCGAAGCCACGCTCTGGGTCACAGACGAGGTCAATGCATGCTTTCCCTTGAGTTGGCTGTAAATTTCCATCATTGGTGTAATGTCTCTGAGTTCTTGCAATCCATGGGATGTAGTCTGGTTGAAGAGAGTACTCAAAGATGTAATGGCTTCAATTTCCCGAGCAAAAGCTTGGTTGACATTTCTAGAGTCGTTCCAAGGCTCGTTAGCCCGAGAGTAGCTTCTTGCACCCACAGCTGCTAATTTGGCTGTGGGTTTGAGAGAAGCAGCTACTCTTTGGGCGTAAGCGACCTTTAACAATGGTCTAAGTCTGAACATGCAGAACTATTCAATAATATTCAAAGATGCAAAACTTATCTGCCGGGTGATATTTCAAATTTCACTGTAGTCAGCTGCTCATTAGCTTCTGGTGCATTGTGAACCAACACCAGCCAATTCAAGGCAGGGGAACATTAATCAGATGTATATAGTTATTTCTCAGTAAAACCAAAAGTAAATCAAAGCTATTTCTGTATTCCCATGTAAATTCAAACCATTCGGCCATCTATACTGCTCTCCAAGCCAACCATCCTAGACCGTTGCCGCTGACAAACAGATTCCTCCAGGCTCATCACACTAAATCCAGTCGGACTTGGTCGAGTTACAGTTACACATGTCTGTCAAGAGCTCGTATACACTTTGGTCGCCATCAGATACCGTCAAGGACGCAGCTGAAGTGCTTGGACTGGGCAACCTCCCCGACGAGGTGGCCAAGACCCTGGCTATGGATATCGAGTACCGTATCCACGAGGTTGTTGAACAGGCTCTCAAGTTCATGCGCCACAGCAAGCGTACTACGCTGGGAACTAAGGATATTGCCGCCGCGTTGCGTGTTTTGAATGTCGAGCCCCTTTACGGCTACGATACTGGCCGGCCACTGAACTACAAGGAGGCCATGGTTGGACCTGGCCAAACTCTGTATTATATTGATGAGGACGACGAGGTGGACTTTGATAAATTGATCAACGAGCCCATTCCCAAAGTGCCGCGTGAGGCTTCATTCACTGCCCACTGGCTCGCCATTGAAGGCGTGCAGCCCGCTATCCCTCAGAACCCCCACAGTAACGATATCAAGGCCCTGCCTCCCCAAGTCATTGGTTCCCAGACCTCGCACTCCACTACACAGCTTACCCAGAGCACCGATGTCAAGCCTTTGGTTAAGCATATGATCTCCAAGGAGCTCCAGCTTTACTTTGACCGTATTGTCCAGGTGCTGCTTGATGGCACCGACCGCGACACCGCGCTGTTTTCATTGCGCAACGATCCTGGTCTCCATCAGCTGACTCCCTACTTTGTCCAATTTGTTCAAGAGAAGATCTCCTTGAATCTCAAGACCAATGTGCCTGTTCTGCGCACAATGCTGGACGTCATTGATGCTTTGCTCACAAACCCTGCGATTTTCGTGGAGCCCTACATTCATCAGATTGTTCCTTCTGCCTTGACTGTTCTTGTTGCCCGCAAGGTCGGACCCCTTGATAACGAGGAGTCTTACGAGCTCCGGGCCTATGCTGCTTCTCTTCTCAGAAAGCTCAGTCACCAGTATGGCCAGACCCATTACACTCTCCGTCCTCGTTTGACCAGGACCTTCCTCAAGGGCTTTTTGGACGCTTCGCGGTCTTTGTCTTCTCTGTATGGTATTATTGTTGGTATTGAGGCTTTGGGTGCTGAGGTTGTGCGTGTTGTCATTGTCGGCAACCTCAGAGCCTGGTTTGACCATGTTTTCAAGCGTGCTGATGAAAGTCAGACCCCTCTTGCAAAGGACAAGCTTCAGGAGGCCCTGTTGTCTGCTCTGAAGACTCTCGAGCCTGAGAACCCTGCTCCTGTGGATGCAGAGGCTCTCAAGGAAAAGGTTGGCGAGGCAGCAGCACAGTTTCTGCTCGACAACGGTCTTGGTGCTGGCATCTTGGCTTAGAATGTAATAAATAAATAAAATAACTTTATATGCTAATCATCAGAGTCAGTAGAATCCACGGCCTCAATGTCAAAGGGGATGGGTTCTTTAGGTAGGAGGATCTGCCGTTTCGAAGTCGGGGTAGCTTGGACTTGGACTGGCTCCGACTTGACCCGGCGAGATAGATCAATTGATTTCGTTGGTTGGGCTTTGACTGGCACGTTGGTAGGTACTGGTATCGCCGGTGCAGCAAAACTGACCTCAACTTGGCGTTTCTGGTTAACAAGCAGATGCCGTGATAGTGTTCGGGTCATCTTGACTGGCTTTGGCTCGAGAGGCTCAGTTGTTTCCAGAGTATTTTCACGGGTAGCGCTTCGAATAGTTTGGGATAGAATTGACTGGCCAGGTAGACGGGATGCAACCTGTTGCTGAGAGCCAGGCTTGCGTCGTCTGATCTTGGCTTTTTGGCCAGAATGGACTACTCCCTTACTCTTTCGCACCAACTGCTTTACCTTCTCCGGAAGTGATGCTCGAAAGTATGGAAGCACAACTTGTGAGCAGAACTCGACCACCTGGTCAGCTTTGTTTCCTTCAATGGCCTGCCATATGCATAATTTGTCGAAATGGTGGTCCAGTAATGGCTCTACTGGTTGTGAATGGACTAGCAGCTCGAGGAGAATCACCACTTGCAGCTGGGTCTCACGTTTGAGAATGTCTTTTATGGCTGTGTATATTGTGGTAGTAGGTGGCAGAGCGTTCTTCCATGTTTCGAACGCTGCCTGGTGCTGAGGGTTCTGGAAATCCAGCTTGTCGTAGCGAGCACTCAGCCGTTCGGGACTCAGGATCATTTCCCTGAGTTTAGCCACCAGAACGTCTTTCTCAGTACCTACTCTTGCTCTTGTCAAAGAGGACTTGACGAATAACGGCAGAGGGGTACCAAACACCGTTTGGATATATTGGCCGTCAAGACTGGACAGATCCACGGCCGGGTTCATATCAACAATGGCAGCAGAAGAGGACCATTCAGGATTCGGCACCCGCCAATCTCTGCAGGGCACCGTGTTGGCCTCCTCCGGGATCTGTGACGGGTAGTCCTCCAGCTGGCAGTACATGATGGAGGACTCGTCTATGGACTGGCCCAGCACTGGGCGTCCCGAGGTTGTGGTGGCTATAAACGCCTGGCCAGCAGGCATGTTGTCTTCATTTGCTGCATTTAACCATCGTGGCCATTCAGGCAAAAGTGTCACGCAAACCTGTTCGCGAGAAACGCGCCGAATGTCGCGAAACATCGCCAGGCTCACTGCTGCAGTTGGACCCAACTTCACAAAATAATCTTGGGTGGATCCGGGGCCCAAAAGGCTCTCTCACATAATCCATGCAAGTAAATTAGACAGTACGGATAGCTATGAACAGTAGGCCAATTAGAAGGTAAAAGGCAGATTAATTTATTGTTTTTGCTGGGCCTGGGCCTCCTCGAAGGGAATGGCGTTGTACTCGGACTCGCCCTGCTGGGCCGCGACCATCAGCTCGTACAGCTGGACAATCTTGTCAGGCTCCATGCGCTCAATGGCTTGCATGTCCAGCTTCTCGTGCTGCCATTTATCACCCAGCACGGCCTCGAGGTACTTTTGCCACTGCGACAGAAAACCGATGATCTGGACAGGGTTGTCGACGTTTTTATGGAGCTTGAACTCGGCCTTGACGTAAGAGTCTCCGAGAAGTCGCTGGGGGGCAGGCAGCAGGCGGTGGGCCCGCAAAATGCGACGGTACAGCGGCAGCGGAGGCAGGATCTCCACCTTGGGCTTGGGATTCAATGTCCGGCGGGTCGCCAGGCGTGCTAATGTCGCTCTCATTGGTGTTCTGTGTGTGCCGAGCGCCAGTTTCGATCTCGCGGCTTTCTTGGTAATGAACAATTCCAGACAGTTAGGTAACGTGATTACCGTGCACAGGCAGATTGGCTCAGAACATGGAAAGGGTGAGCAAATCAGGCTAGTATTGGTGGGAACGAAAGTGTAAAATTCATTTTGCAAATATACAAATACTAATAAGTAAATAAAAACACATAAAACGTAGCTAAACACGGAATACCCGCCAAAAGCCCCCGGGTCACGACGGCCTTTCGGCTGCTCAATTAGCCAACGTCCGAGAGTCGTGCGAGGTCATGATGGGGGCCATCACGTGTGGGCAGGCGTGAAACATCCGCACACGGGCAAAACCCCGAGGATTCACGGGCCTAAACCGCGTCCAGCGCATCCGGAAATTCGCCGCCAACTATTATCCGCCGTGCACGGTCCTGCCTGACCGCTGGTTAGCCTAATTTAACCGTCCCCGTCCTGCCCTGGAAGAACCCTCACCCGACGCACCTAGCCCTACATGGCCATGAGTAAGCAGCATCTATAACCACACACAAACTCAGTCCCAAGCTGATTTTTTTTTCACCTTCGGTCACTCTACACCGCTCTTGATTTGTAACGAATGGCCGGTTTGGAAAATAATCGTGAAGTGACCGGCTCTGATAGCGTAGCTGCGCCGGTCGACTCCGTTTCTGCGCCCGCGCAGACCGCCTCTGTGCCCGCCAAAGCTGACTCTTCGTCTTCTTCGCCCGCTACGACCACCCCGCAGACCCCCAGCGCCGCTGCTGCTCCCGCTGCTGCTGGCTCTAGTCCTAGCGGTGCGCGCGCTGCTAATGCTGCATCCACCGCCGCTCCCGCCCAAAACTTTGTGCCCACCCGTTTGGCCCCCGCTCCCGTTCCCGTCTCTTCCCCATGGGGATCTGTCCCCAGAAGGGATCCGGCCCCCGTCTCTGCTGAGCCTTTGATTCCCACCCAGGCTGCTGCTCACGCTGCTGTTCAGAACGCCAAAAAGGATACCAAGGAGAAGGATGTGCCCAAGCAGCGCACAACCGGCAAGGAGAAGTGGGTGCCTTACACTCCCGTGGTCACCACTTCGCCTCCTACCGGCAGCGCTGGTTCCAACAACCAGCCCCGCCAGAAACAGAAGCCTCGCAAGCAAAATAACCGTCGCCACGACAAGTCTGGCAACAACAGCGGCAACAACGGCCACAACAGCAACGGCTCCGGTGCCTCTTCGGACAAGGAGAAGGCATCCGAGAAGTCTGCCGAGGCGTCTGGAAGTGCTACTCCCGCCTCTCCCCGGCCTAACGGCAAGGCTCACCGCGAGAATGGCCATGCCAATGGTGACTCTCACCACCACCATCACGGTAACTACCATCACAAAAAGAAGAAGGACCACGAAAAGGCTGGCGGTGCAGGCGCCGGGCCCGCTGGTGCTGGATTCTACAACGCTAGCCCCGCTGCTATGCCCGCAACCACCGCTATGAATGTTCCTCCCTTCGATATGACTCTGGGCATGCTTGTGCAGCAGATGGAGTACTATTTCAGCATTGAGAACCTGTGCAAGGACTTGTACCTTCGCAGACAGATGAACTCTCAAGGACTGGTCCCTGTTCCCGTCCTTGCGAACTTCAACCGTGTTCGCACGATATCTGGAGGTAACACCCAGCTGGTAGTCGAGGCTGCCCGGTGGGCTCCTTCCGCCGAGGTTGTCGGCAACAAAGTACGGCTGCGTAACGGCTGGGAGCGCTGGGTGCTTCCTGCATCCGAGCGTCTTGAGGCTGGTCGCTCTGATGACGATGATGATGACGACGCTCCTAAGTTCAGCATCGAGAAGAGCACTCCTTTTGTGCCCAAGACAAAAACTAACAGCAACTAAGAACTGGCATGTCTGGTTGCTTCATGACCTACCGGTAAAGTAAACGGACTTGCTGGTTAGGCTGACTATTGCATGGACCTTCCTTCCCTTTGTTTGTTATTTTTGTTTGGCAGGCGGTCTTCCGGTTGCTAGACTGGCGCTAGCGGCTGGTGATAAAATTTCTCTATTCTGCCGTGGTGGTGGAGTCGGTTATACAACAACCACATTTGTGAGTTTCAAAGTCACATTTAAAAAGACAGGTTCGCTTTGAATCATCTTGTTCACCTTTTTTTAGAACCCCTCCTCCTTAACTATGGCTTTTTTTTTCACTTCTTACCACCTTTTTTTTTTTGAGCTCTGCACATACCCGCTCACCATGTACATCTTGTTCTGGCTCATTAACCATAACATTTCATAACTAATTAGGCTAATGACACGTATATGACGTCTATTTCTAAGGGTGGCATAGCGCTACTTTTATGGAGGTCTGTGTTTGCGGTGACCATGGGTTACCAGGTGGGTTACAAGAGGTCGAGGAAGCCTTCGAAGTCGCCAATGGAGTCGCTTTCGAGGTAAAGGTACTCCATGGACTTGGCAAGAGAGAAGTGAAGGGTCTGCTTGTCGACGTGGAACAGGTACATGACGGCACCCCATGCGACAGCGGCGGTCAGACTCCAAGCGTGGGCTCTGGTCTCGGGGGTGCCCAGCGAGGTGTTCTTGGTGACATGGCGGGCAGTACCAACTAGAACACGAGAGATTAGATAGAGAACAATCTGTTCTGCAACGGGGCGGGGGTCATGGCCAAACACAAGGTAGCCACCAATAGCACCGGCAATAAACGTCTCGGGGCCTGTGGCAGCGGCAGCTGTACCCAGCACAGCGTCCCGCTTGTGTTTGTAGTACAGAGCCTGGGCCAGCAGTAACGATTTATAAACCAGCACGAATCTGGACAGCGTCCATGCGTGTCTGAGAGTAGCAATAACGATTGTTTTGGCTCTTTGGGCCCATGTGCCCCTGCCAAACAGCACAGCCATAACCAGAGCATGTGCAAAGCGGACCTTACCGCCATAGACAGCACCGTTGCGGGCACCGCGGAGAATTCTCCACAACGCCTCCTTCACAAAGGGATCGAGGCTCATATTTGTACCCATTTACGTGTAAATCACTGCTAAACACAGGTCGCGGGCGGCTGTATTCAGGTGCTATCACGAGTCTAACCCGATTCTCGGACTGGCGTGGGGAAGAGTTTGACTAACCATCAGCTTGTGACTTGCAAGCATTATGCGGGGTACTGGATGATTATCAGAAGCGGCTTGGGATCGCCCCCAGGTCCCACAATTTCCCGCGATTTATTTATTTCAACCTATTTATTATATATATTATTTATTTACGTGATTTTAACCCCCAAACAGCCCAATGTGCCAGCCTACATGCCGCTGCCGCCTAGCCCACTCCGGATTAGCCTAGGCCTATTTGGCAAGATTTGCCAGGGCAGTTTGGCAGGATTTGGCAAAAAGCCATCGCGTGCCATCTCCCGCGGTAAGGGTACACCCGTCGTGTACAGCAACAGCGGTGAATTATTTGGAGTATTAGCAGAAAATAAAGTAATAATAGATATAATTAAATATGAACATAGGCATTTGCGGCCAGCCGTCAAAAAAACCAATTCCGAGTCATCGTTGAGGGGGTATATCCGAGCCATCAGCAGCAGACGGCGGCCTACTCTTTATTATCTTCAGACGTGATGATCAATGGTCTTTGAGGCCGTTTGCGCAGCTTGCCAAACACTTTACCTAGTGAGCTCTTGTTTTCCTCTGTGGCTGCCGACCACTCGTCGTCGGACATGGACGAGTTGCCAGCATCGTCGTGGACGGCTCTGGGCGACAGCGTCAATCTCAACGTCGCCGAACCATTGGCGAACCCGTACTGGAGCAGCTCGGCAATGTTACGCTCGTCGGCAAGACGATCGAGCTCAGCGACCGTCACCGGATCCTCTAGCGTGGCCACAGGCCCCCGACCCGTCGTGCCCAGCGAAGAGCTGGAGCCTGGCGACGTGGGAGGAGGCGTGAATGGGGGGACCGGCGGGCTCAACAGCGGCTGGTTCCGTGGTGACCCCAAGTAGATCCCTTGCACAGGGCGTGCAACCGTCGGACGAGGGAGTGACGAATCGTTCATGGCACTAGAAAGAAGCAGGGTTGTAGTATAACTTTTGAAACACCGAAGATTTGTCACATGTGGGTTCCTTGTTAGGACGGCCCTGGCCCTAAAATCTGCGGGCCCCTGAATCGTGCATGGCTGCTGGAACCAATACGGGTTAAATTAGACCGGAGTTAACAAATATATACAAGATATGGCATTTTAGATCATGCAGAGGCGCCACCAGGCATGCCCTCAAGCACCTTCTTGGACAAAGGCACAGCTCCGCCGGGCGACCGCTTGTTGCGAGAGGTGAGAATCTCACAGCCATCTTCAGTGACGAGCAGAGTGTGTTCGAACTGGGCAGACCGCTTACCGTCCAGAGTAACAGCAGTCCAGCTATCGGGCCAGGTCTTGTCACGGTGCGAACCCAAGCAGAGCATGGGCTCAATGGTGAAGGTCATACCAGGTTTGCACACACCAATGGCTTTGTTGTGAGCATAATGGGGGATATTAGGAGGAGCGTGGAACAGCTCGTGAACACCGTGACCAGTGTATGAACGGACAACAGAAAGGCCGAACTTGCCAGCAACCTTCTCGATCTCGTTACCAAAGTCACGGAACAAGGCACCGGGCTTGACAAGAGCAATGGCAGCGTCCAGGGCCTGGCGAGTGCCTTCAACCAGACGAACACTGTCGGGGTCCTGGCGAGCCTTGTCACCAACGTAGTAGGTGTGATTCATATCACTGTGCACGCCATCCTTGTAGATGGAAATATCAATATTTAAAATATCGCCGTCCTCCAGAGGTCTTTTGTCGGGAATACCGTGGCAAATGACCTCGTTGACACTGGTGCACACACTACGAGGGAAGTTGTAGTAATTGAGAGGCGAGGGGTAGGCTCCACGCTCCATGCAGGCTTTATGAACGACTTCGTCAATGTATTCTGTAGTGACACCGGGCTTGACAGCACGGGCAGCAATATCAATAATCTCGCGAGCCAGGCGGCAGACATAACGCATCTTCTCTATCGTCTCAGCATCCAGGATCCGGATCTGGGTCTGACGCTCCTTGACCTCGGAGTGGGGGGTACCGGCAGCAGCATAGTCGGGCTCAACAATACCCTCCTTGATGGCTCTCCGGGGAGCAAGAGGGTACGCAGCTCTCACGGTACCGGTATATGCCTGGGGAGGAAAAGGGTCGAAGGTGGTGCCGTCCTCGGTGGGATGCATGATCTTATGCTTGTCCCAGTTCCGCTTGAAGCAGACCTGGCTACAGTACACGCTTTCGATATTTGACTTCAAGCAGACAGGGCACTTAAGGCTGCCTGCCTCGTTAGAGCAATCAAAACCAGCACAGCTCGTTGACATGATGCCTTTATTTGGAAAAAGAGATAACCAAAGCTTTGGGCCTCTGAATATTTCACCATGCTGAGTCATACCTCACGTGATCTCTTGCTCCGTTCCCAGTGAAGAGAAAAAAAAATTCGAGCACTACTAAGCACATCAGACCTTGAAACTTTTTTTCTTCTCCAGATCAGGATTGTATCAATGGCCGACTACGTTCTGTTCGAAGAGGCCACAGGCTATGCCCTTTTCAAGGTTGGAATTAAACCTGAAGATATTGGCTCCCGTCTTAAGGAGGTCCAGCAGGCTTCCAACGATCTTAGCAAGCTCGGTAAGATGATCGAGCTCGTTTCTTTCCAGCCTTTCAAGGGTGCTGCCCAGGCTCTTGAGAACGCTAACGACGTTTCCGAGGGTGTTGTCAATGACTACCTCAAGTCATTCCTTGAGTTCAACCTCCCCAAGCCTTCCAAGAAGTCCAACAAGGTTGCTCTTGGTATTTCTGATAAGAACTTGGGTCAGAGCATCAAGGACCTTTTCCCCTTCGTTGACACTGTTTCCAACGAGCCTGTCCAGGATCTTCTCCGTGGTGTCCGCACTTTCGCTGAGAAGCTTCTTAAGGGTCTTGATGAGGGTGATCTCGGCCGTGCCCAGCTCGGTCTTGGTCACGCCTACTCCCGCTCCAAGGTCAAGTTCAGCGTCAACAAGAACGATAACCACATCATCCAGGCCATTGCCCTTCTTGACCAGCTTGACAAGGATATCAACATCTACGCCATGCGTGTCAAGGAATGGTACGGCTGGCACTTCCCTGAGCTCCGCGCTATTGTTCCCGACAACCACGACTTTGCTGCTCTTGTCGTTTTGATTCAGGACAAGAGCACTCTCGACGACGAGAAGAAGCACGAGATTGCTGCTGTTGTTGGTGACGACGAGGCTGTTGCCGAGAACGTCATTGCTGCCGCCAAGATGTCTATGGGCCAGGACCTGTCTGAGATCGACATGTCCACTGTCACTGAGTTCGCCCAGCGTGTTGTTGAGATCACTGAGTTCCGTGCCGAGCTTTACACTTACCTCACAGACAAGATGCACAACGTTGCTCCTAACTTGAGTGAGCTTATTGGTGAGGTTGTTGGTGCCCGTCTCATTTCTCACGCCGGTTCTCTTATCAACTTGTCCAAATACCCTGCTTCCACTGTTCAGATTCTCGGTGCCGAGAAGGCTCTGTTCCGTGCTCTTAAGACCAAGGGTAACACCCCCAAGTACGGTTTGATCTACCACTCCTCTTTCATCGGCAAGGCCGGTGCTAAGAACAAGGGTCGTATCTCCCGTTTCTTGGCCAACAAATGTTCCATTGCTTCCCGTATCGACTCTTTCGCTGAGAACCCCACCAACGTCTTTGGTCAGGTCCTCAAGAGCCAGATTGAAGACCGTCTTCAATTCTTCGAGACCGGTAAGCCTCCTATGAAGAACACAGATGCCATGAACGAGGCTCTGAGTCGCGTCCGCGTCAAGATTGACGATGACGAGGATGTCGACATGGACGCTTCCGATGATGAGGAGGACGTCAAGGAGGCCAAGAAGGAGAAGAAGGAGAAGAAGGAGAAGAAGGACAAGAAGGAGAAGAAGGAGAAGAAGGACAAGGAAGAGAAGAAGGAGAAGAAGGAGAAGAAGGACAAAAAGCGCAAGGCTGAGGATGAGGAAAGCCCCAAGAAAAAGAAGAAGAGCAAGCAATAAGCAATAATGTGGCCGTTAGCTATGTACTAAATATTATCTCTTACTATACATGATTTTAAACATAAAGTGTCGACATGTCAGGGTTTTCAGGGCTGGCACGGACCTTGGCCAGCTTGAAAATAGATGATTTGAGCAATTCGAAATCGCTGGGCTTGATGGCCTCATGGCCACAGGGGCCTTCTGAATGGACGATGAGTCCAGTGGCACTCAGGCCAAGTCTTTGGGCATGAGACAGTAATGCAGCAGGTGTTCCCTGAACAATTGCAGGAGGGGTAGCCAAAGGGATGTCTAATGCATTATTAGGCTTGGTGTGTGAGGTGTAGAGAGCAGCAATTGGTGAGTCGAACAGGGTGCCCGGGGTAACAACAATGACGGACTCGAGGCTGTGTTCCAATGCTTTGAACAACTGCTTGGCGAAATAGTTAGCATCGCTATCAGGGATAAGTGGCAAAGGAAGAACTGCCAGACCCTCAATGCTACTGGCCTTGGTGTTGAAGATTTGGATGCGATGGAAGACTTCGGTGGAGACAGGGCCCACCTCTTCGTCGTCAATATCATTGCCGTCAAGGTCAACGAATGCTTCGTGATGGAACTTCTTGATTGATTTAACAGTGAAATTCAACAACGAATTCCCACCTAATTCATAACCCAGGTTTACAATTCTGGGGGCGAGAATCAGCAGGGTCTTGATTTGGGATCCTATTCTGCCAAACTCCTCCTCATCCCAATCGAATTCATGTGTGATAGTGACATTGGCATCCTCGTGGTCATACTCGTCCAATGAGTATCTTGGTGTGGGCACCTCTCCAATAGGGCGAAACAACATTGTGATAATGTTTCAAGGCTTCGTTTTGGACCCTGGAAGCTATTATCAGGTGCTGGGCTGCACGCGAGCCAGGGCCACCCGCTGAGTCAGCAGACAAGAGCAGACAAAGTCTTCGGATTGCAAAGGCACATTTGGCAGTTGATTTTCCAAAAACAACCCGTACAAAAATATGGAGGCATTAGTTAGAGAAGTGCAAACCATGCAGCAGGATCTGCAGCAGTCTGTCATCGAACGTCAGCAACTGGAGACCCAGTTCCAGGAATCCAAGATCGTCAAAGCTGAGTTTGACCTTCTGAATGATGATGCCAAAGTCTACAAAATGAATGCCGGGCTGGTACTGGTTCCCGAGGTCAAATCCGAGGCCTCTGCCACCGTCGAGAAGCGTCTCGAGTTTATCCAAGAACAAATAAAGTCTGCCGACAACAAGATCCAGTCTTTGCAAGCAAAGATCCAGGCCAAGCAGACCGAATACCAGGCCCAGGCCCAGGCCCAGGCTCAACAGCCCACTCAGGCTTAAAGTAACGAATTGTAGTCCATCCACTCGCCACGTACATAAAGATAAACTTATCACTATTAATTTGCAGCTACAGAGTTCAGGTGCTCGGGTCCAAAGCTCAAGGGCAGCAGCTCCTCGAGTGTGCGTACAGTCACTTGCTCGTCAACAGTATACATGTAGATAGGCAGATCCAACGGTGCGAATTCGCGAATAAACTGCCGGCAAATTCCACAAGGGCTCGTAACCTCCTTTGTATCGGCAGATACGGCAATTGCTTGCAATTCCAGCTTGGGGACCGTCATCAAAGCAGTAACAATAGCCGACCGTTCGGCACAGATTCCCGCACCGAAGCTCGCATTTTCCACGTTGGCACCACTCACAATGGTACCATCTTTCAATAAAATAGCAGCACCAACTCTGAATTTAGAGTATGGGCAGTATGCTTTATTTCTGGCGTCCAGAGCTGCCTTCTTCAAGTCCAACAATGCTTCCTTCATGTAGGTTGCCAAGATGGCCCAACAGAGGTGTGGGGTGGTTTATCAAATTGTGTTCACATGGTCCGATTAAAATTGCTAATAATCTTGGCTGAATTTCATTGGCAAATCTGAAGAATTTAATCATAAGTCATAAACTATTTGTGAAGTACTTTATTATTATACCATGGAGAAGCTTGTTTTGATTTGATCTTCCCCGCATATGTACACAACCCGAGTCAAGGATCAAGGAAACATCATGGATGGGGCACAGCATGTTTGGAAGTTTGGCGAAGCTCACGCAAGTCTGGTGGCTTTTCAATTCCGAGTTCTTCCCGCAGTTCATCAGCATCACGCTCAAGCAGCTCTTCCCAGTACACGTTCAATAAACATTTAGATTGCAGTCCATTGGCAATCGCCCAAGGGATGTATATTTCTCTGAGACGTTTCTGTGCTTTGGTACCGAGTCTAAACTGTTCAGAAAAGGCTGCAAGACCGGTCATTGGTATACCCAGGTTGGCAAACTCGAATGCCTTCACAGCTACCTCTCCCTCCATGAGAATAGGAAGACCTGTAATTGCATGATAAAAATCATGACACTCTCTGTATCTCTGAGCGACGTACGCATTTTCGGGATTGTCAATGTATCTTACATTCAGACGAGTATCGGGGGATACACCTTCGTTATCGAGCCACCGGATATAGGATCTGCCGAGTGTGTTCTCAGGGAGAGCCCTTAATTTCTCCAAATCAAGAGATGTGGAGGTAATACGTGGTCTTTCGCGCAAAATACGACGTCCGACGGGGTCCATTAACATTTGCTTTCTCAAGCGATCGGCAAAAAACGGTTGCATGGTCATTTCACCAAAAGTTGCAATGAGATCTGCTCTTTTAGGATTTATAAATGCAGCAATTCCCGAGGCTGAAAATAAAAACAGTCTCTGGAACGTATTCAATGGCACATGACCAGGATACCTGCTTGCCATAGCTTGTTCAATGAGTAGAAGACTTGGCCTGGTGATCCCGATGATTAAGCCTGTAAATACGATGGCATTTCTGGAGACATCACATGTGTCTAACAGCAACCAATTTTAATATAAAGTCTAGAGGGTAGATATTTGTAAACTAAAACTCGAATTAATTGTATTGATAAAGTCAAACTATTCTAAAATCCAGATGTATCCTATATCCAATCACAAATGGTCCAATCCAAAAGCGTGGTTTTGTCACGCATGCCACATACACGAGATTGCCAGCAGACATATCATATGGGGTATTTATCGCATAAGGCTAGGAATTATTATTATAGCTGTATTGGCCATATAGATCTAGGAGACATGTAATTTGAGCCTACCTACTTTGTCACCTGCAAGTCTTGCATGAACTATGCAGGTGCGGCAGCCGACATAACTATACAACTGGCTCCTTCTGCAATTTTCACTCACCTATGGACAGACTTGCAGACCTGGAAGAAGGTTTTCGAAATCCTCAAGGGGATGAGAACGGGCCTGTTCACTGGGAGACACGTCGTTCTGTTCCCGCTCCGTCATTAGCTGCTGGGGATGGACGGAGTTCTCGCAGTTCTCGCACCTTCAATGACACCTCTGGTCAGGAGTTGAAAAGACTGACTTATGGTGTGCATTGGAATGATTTCTCCTACCCTGCGTGGACTCAGAACGGTGACGATGTTGAGTTCACATCTATACCTTCTACTCCAGGTTCCACGCTGAACAAATCCCGAACTTCGACAATCGAAACTCGGGTTCCACCCCCACTTAGTATTGCTCAAATTGCTGTGGTGATTGATGGTGCTACGTCACTTTTAGGATTCCAATTTGATTCTGCCGTTAACATCTTTGAGCTGCTTATGAGCCAGCTTGATTCGCGTGCTTCCAGAAGTGATCCATCAACTGCTCTGGCAACTCTACATGCGGACTATATTGGTGGTCCTAACGCGAACTATAGAAAATGGATCTTTGCCTCCAAGATGGACCTTATCGACCGTATGGAGGATTCTAGAGTTTCCAGTCTTGAGAAAACGTTTGCTAAAGAGGACCTCCGGATGTTGGAAGAGGAGTTCTCTCTCAAGACATCCCAAGATCTTTACACGCTTTCGATGACAAGCATGTCAGATACAGCACGTATCATTGATCTAGTGGTCTATTTACTCTGCTGGGGAGAAGCCAATCAAATTAGATTCATGCCAGAGTGTCTTGATTTCGTCTACAAATGTGCCCGTGATTATTATCAAGCTGTTGCATTCAAAGGCTACAAGCAAGAAGATATTCCAACCCATTTCTACTTGGATAAGGTTATCACAAGGCTGTATGACTGCTACCGAGACCATAATTTCAAAAAGTGTGGTTCTCAGTACATCAAGATAGACTCCGACCACAAAAACACCATTGGCTACGATGACATGAATCAGTTATTTTGGTATCATGATAGTCTGAGAAAACTTGTGATAAACGGTAAGGCGCTCTTAGATTATCCTCGTCACGAACGTTATCTGATGCTGCAGCATGTTGAATGGAACAATGCTTTTTGTAAAACATACAAAGAAGTCAGATCATGGTGGCACTTGGCGACCAACTTTTCAAGAATCTGGATTATCCATGGTTCAATCTTTTGGTTTTATACTGCATTCAACTCTCCTACACTGTATACTGTTGACTATGACTACATGAAAAACAACCAACCGGCACCTCATATTCGTTGGACTATTGTTGCACTTGGTGGTGCTTTTGGTCCACTTATTAGCATTTTCGCGTTAATTGGTGAGTCAATGTTTGTCCCACGAAAATTTGCTGGCGCAAAACCAGTCTTGCCTCGTATGCTAATGCTCATCTGCATGTTTGTGCTTTTAGTTGCGCCATCAGGCTATCTGCTTGCTATGACATCTTGGAAAAAAAGTGATACCGTCTCAACTGTTATTGCTGGTGCCCAAATGTCTATTGCTATATTGTACACTGCTTATTTCTCATTCCAACCACTGTTGACAATTGCCGACGCTTTCTACCGGAGAGATGATCGACGTTACCTTGCAAACGAGTTCTTCACGAGCAGTTTTCAAAAGCTTTGCCGGCATGACCAATTCATATCAGCGTTAATGGCTGTTATGATATTTGCTGCAAAGCTGACTGAGTCTTACTTTTACCTGACTTTAAGTCTTCGTGACCCTATCCGTGAGCTTTCCACTCTTGACGTTTCCAATTTGTGTGTTGGCGATCTCTGGATTGGTTCGCTAGTTTGCAAATCAGCACCACTGACCCTTCTTTGCATGGCTATACTTACAGATGTGGTTCTATTCTTTCTTGATACTTACTTGTGGTATGTTATTTTCAATATCTTGATCTCGGTCACTATTTCGTTTTATGGAGGAGCGTCTGTTTGGACACCATGGAGAAACGTTTACGCACGGCTGCCTCAAAGGATCTCGTCCAAACTATTGACAAACAGCAGTGATAAATCATTGAAGGTAGTGTGGAACTCTATTATTGAGAGCATGTTTCACGGTTATCTTATCTCTCGTGACCAAGCAAGAAAGCTTATCTACAGTATGAAGGAGGAAGATGAGGACCTTGTGGTAGAACCTTCATTCTTCACATCTGAAGAAGACAGATCTCTTGATACATCTGTATTTAAATCTGATGGAGAAGCTTATCGTCGTATTTCATTTTTTGCCCAGTCACTTGCGACTCCTATCCCAGAACCTCTTCCAATCCAACAAATGCCTGCATTTTCGGTTTTGATTCCTCATTACAGTGAGAAGATTATATTATCACTGCGTGAAACTATTAGACAAGAAAATGAGCACGCAAGAGTTACAGTCCTGGAGTACTTACAGAGACTTTACCCAGCTGAATGGGAGTGTTTTGTAAAAGAGAGTCAGGAGATCCTAGAGCGAGAGAACCCAGATGCTTTCACTTCAAATGTACCAAATGAGTCGAATGGCTACAACATTTCTATTTCTGCCTTGGGGTTCTCTTCTTCCAATCCTCGTGATACAAATAGAACCCGCATTTGGTGTTCTGCTCGGATGCAGACTCTGTACAGGACAGTCGCAGGATTCATGAATTACAGTAACGCCATAAAGTTACTGTGTTTCGCAGAGAATGACAACTTAAGAGAGGCCTATGCAAACAAGCAAGATATTTCTGCTCCAATCAACAATTTGATCAACAGGAAGTTCAGAATGATCGTTGCCATCCAGCGTCTTGCGTCATTCAACGATGACGAAATAAGAGAAGTTGATATGCTGCTTTCTGCCTTTCCTGGTGTTAATGTCGCCTATGTTGATACTGAAGTCAATTCATTTGGTGAGATCACATACTATTCAAGCCTGATCGATAGTAGTTGCCCGATTCTGGAAGATGGACGACGCAGACCCCGATATCGCATTCGCATATCTGGCAACCCTATTCTTGGTGATGGTAAATCAGACAATCAAAACCATGCTTTACCATTCTATCGGGGAGAGTATATTCAGCTGATTGACTCGAATCAAGATAATTACTTGGAAGAATGCATCAAGATTAGGAATGTACTCATGGAGTTCGAGGAAGCAGAGTTGCCTGCACACCCATATACTATGAGAGAAAGTGATACTGTTGCCATTGTTGGCGCACGCGAATATGTATTTTCTGAAAATATTGGCGTACTTGGCGATGTAGCTGCCGGTAAGGAGCAAACATTTGGCACCTTATTCGCCAGAACCCTTGCAAAGATTGGTGGTAAGCTACACTATGGTCATCCTGATTTCTTAAATGCCATCTTCATGACAACGCGTGGTGGTGTGTCAAAAGCACAAAAGGGTCTCCATCTGAATGAAGATATCTATGCTGGTATGACTGCTGTATGCAGAGGAGGAAGAATCAAACATACAGAGTACATTCAATGTGGAAAAGGACGTGATCTTGGTTTCATCTCTATCCTCAATTTTGTAACAAAGATTGGTGCAGGAATGGGTGAGCAAATCTTAAGTCGCGAATATTTTTATCTCGGTACTCAGCTCCCGCTGGACAGATTCCTTTCATTTTACTATGCACATCCAGGATTTCATCTGAACAATCTTTTCATTATGGTCTCACTTGAATTATTCGTATTCGTCGAACTGTGGCTTGCTAGTATCTACTCTGTTTCCTCTCCTTGTCAGTATGATCCCAACGCAGCCCCTACTGCAGAGCATCTACCTCTTGGTTGTCAAAATGTTTATCCAATAATAGATTGGTTGAGACGTTGTGTTGTATCAATCTTTGTCGTATTTTTCATTTCTCTGCTTCCTCTTTTCGTTCAGGAACTGGCAGAAAAAGGATTCTGGAGATCTTGTCGTAGATTGGGCAAACATCTCGGTTCATTATCTATGCTGTTTGAAATCTTTGTCTGTCGTATTTATGCCCAGTCCTTCTCTCGGGATATGTCGCTAGGTGGAGCTAAGTATATTGGCACTGGAAGAGGGTTTGCAACAAGTAGAATGCCGCTATACTTGCTGTTTCAAGGCTATGCATCACAATCGTTATACTTCGGATTCAGATGTCTGGTTGTGCTTGTATACGTGACCATTGTCATGTGGCAACCTGCTCTCCTTTGGTTTTGGGTAACTACTTTCTCGCTATGCTTGGCTCCTGTCTTGTATAATCCGCATCAATTTCTTCTTGTTGAGTTCTTCCTAGACTACAAGAAGTTAATGGCATGGTTCACTCGCTTTCAGGGAGACGACAAGAAAATCGATTCATGGACTCGTTTCAATCGGGAATGCAGAGCAAAAATCACCGGCTACAAAACACGAACAGTTCAAAACTCCAGAGACACTATTAGGCCATCATTACTGAATCTTCTAGGTAGTGAGGTTGGTAGTGCGCTTATAGGCTTTTTGGCACTGGCACTTCCCTATCTATTTGTCGGATCTCAACGTGTCAACAAATTCCAGCGTGAACCTTCATCAAATCCTTTACTCAGAATTCTCATTTGTTCATTTGGGCCAATGATTGTCAACTTGGTGGTCCTGATTGTGGCTTCAGTAGTCTCAATCATCGCAGGTTTGTCTTTGGGTCATTCCAAGAGCGCAAGTCGTGCGGGTAACATTATTGCAATGACCACACATATTATTGGAGTATTTGTTCATTTTGTATTCTACTGGGTCTTGTTCCTCCTTGAAAATCGAAAGTTTGCAACTACTGTGCTAGGATTATTGGTGATGGCTGCAGCACAGAGGGTTCTGATCAAAACACTGTATGTCCTGATATTGCCTCGTCTTCATGATGCAAAGGGAAGTAATGACATTTGGTGGACTGGAAAGTGGGCTTCAGCAAGACTGGGTTGGCGTTACCTCACAGTGCCATTTCAAGAGCTGCTAGCAAAAACATGTGAATGCAGCCTGTTCACAATTGATTTCCTCATGTGTCACTTAATTATTGTGATTCAGCTGCCTTTACTTCTTATACCTTACTTTGATAAGGTTCATTCCGTATTTTTGTTATGGTTGCGGCCAGGTACTCTTCCATCATCTGGAGCGCCATCTAAAAGAGAGAGACAGTTGAGAACAACTGCTATCAAACATGCATTGATTTGTGGTGTTGTTATAATGCTACTTGGAGGAATGGTAGCTGTACCAGTAGTTTTGCCCAAGGATTTGGTCCAGCAACTATACGAGTTTCTCGACGAATTCGTTCCTGGTCTAGTACAAGAAAGTGAGGTTGAGATTATGTAGGATATCGTGGTCATAAAAGAATATAAATTAGACATTTCTGAAAAACGAGAGCGCATCAAGTTTGCCAGGCAGGAGGATTAAATAAAAGCATAATGCAAACGCCCGTGACAACGAGCAGGACAATAGCAGCAAGGAGAAGAACAAGATTGTGAATGTCTGATGGCTTGATGATATTTTCGGTCTGCTGGTGGACAACACCAGGAGAAGCCCTTGTAATTTGGCTTTTGAGGTCGGACATCTGTGAATTAAGGGCATTCATCTCGCTTCTGAGCCTGTCATTTTCTACACGTAAGGCGGCAACAGAAACAACTGGACCTTGTGATTGATGGCGACGCATATCTTCAAGCATAGACTTGACAGAGTTCAATTTTGCAATATCCGTTTTGAGGTTACGAATTTCAGAGACAAGTCGTTTTGATGCAAGCTCAAATTCGACATTCTGAATAGTATCAGCTTTGACTGTTAATCCTCCCACAGTGTTGCGGGAATGTGCAAGGGCCATAATTTCTAAAGGAGCGGATGGGGCGCCAAATATGGCTGAGGCATAGGAATCTATTTCATCCTTTTTATCTTCTGTGCCTCTCAGCGTGGCCACTGATGGTGTGCGGCTTAATGAAGAGCTTGTTGATGATGGGGAGGCACTTGAACCCAAGCTGGAATGTGATGTGACAATAGGTTTAACATGAAGGGGGATCATGGAAACGCGCTCTACGCGGGCGGAGATCTTCTTGTATACTAGAGATGAGTTATCGTCGCAGGCAATGTCAATTCCTAGATCAATGAGGTCATGCTTCTTAAGTTCAAAGGGCTCGCTTTCTGTATTTTCGCCGCTGAGTCTTTGTTTGTTAATATAAGTACCGTTGGAGCTTTTGCAATCTTTGAGCCACACTTTGCCTGTATCTCTATCGGCCCACAGCTCTGCATGCTGGCGAGAGAGTACCCTCGAGTCAAAGTACCCATTATCGGGGCTAGCAGCTGTTTTTGCGTTTGTCTGGCGCCCGAGCTTCATGACATCTGGAGCAAAGGGGACCACGAGTGACTTCTTTTCGAACGTGCCGTTAACTGGCGCCAGCACCAGTACGACTGCAAATTGTGAACGTCTAAATTGTTTTTGGCGCATTGGTAGCCCAATACTGGGGCCGAGTGATGGGCCCAGCCCTGCCGAGGGTGTTTCCACGGCGGTCATTTAAGTTTAGTCCTGCAAATGGGGACAAGTCGGACTCCTGAGGAATGTCAAGTTACAGAAGGTTAGTCATGAATCTTTTCGAGGGCATACTGATATAACGGCGCCGAGGGCCGGCCAGCTAAAGTTCATTAAAGTTGTGAAAAGAGGGTAAAGTTTTTGATAGCTATATTTGTGTACTTTTTCACTATGATTATGAACCTGCGAATTTATAGATGCAATAGCGTATGTAAAGCAGATATTGCTGCTAAAACTAAAATAAAAAGTTGGCTTTCATAAAACGCATTAATAAAAGGAAATGCTTTTAGGTCACATTATTTAAAAATATAATTCAACAGTTCAATTCACAACAGGCATGGTCTGTTCACGTCCGTAATGGCTTCCCTCATCCCGAAGTTGTCGTACCGGACTAAGCATCCATGATGATCACCGGTTTGGCAGCTGTGGGCAGGAAGTCCATGCCTGCTTTGCTCAATAAATTTGCCTTGTCCCCTAACTCGCTATCTATTATTGTCAATAGAAATGCTCGTATGATGGGATCAGAAACATCAGGCAGCCAAACAACCCCTGAGTCCATTTTGGATTCGGCTCTGGTCAAGGTCCCTCAGCACGGCTGGAGCGATGCACTGACATTGGCCATTCGCGAGGCTGGCCTTTCTGATCAGGCTGCTGGTATTTTCCCCAATGGCAAATATGATGTTGTGCAGCACCATCTTAAGAGAGAACTGGAGGCACTGTCCGCTGTCGAGCTCAAGGAACAATCAGTAATTGGCAAGGTGCGTGAACTCACGACTGCCCGGCTTTTGGGTAATGAAAAGCTTGGCCATCACCTTAAGTCTGCTGTGTCTCTGCTCACAACGTCCAAATATCTTCCACAATCTACACATGCTCTTGCCCAGCTATCAGACGAGATCTGGTTCTTGGCTGGCGATAGAAGTACTGATCTATCTTGGTACAAACGCCGCTCAGCGCTCATGGGCATTTATGCTGTCACAGAAAGCTACATGTCCACCGACTCTACCAAGGGTTTCAAGAGCACAAAAGCACTGTTGTCGAAGCAGCTCGAGGCCCTAGACAATGTTGAAGTGATGGAGAACAACGTTTCTGAATGGTTGCAATTCAACACAATTGCTACCTATAATGTTTTGAAGTCTTTGACTCGTTAGCGTACAAACTGTATATAATATATTTCGCAAGTTCTCCTCTCCCACTTATATCAGATCATGGATAACGTTGCAACCAGGCTGAAGTGTTCGGCCACTACACTGCAAAATATAAACAAAAATTTAGCCAATTCTGGTAGAGATACACAGCGGTTCCTCCAAATCCTGGAAAGCCAAACTTTTTTTGAGATCATTGGCGGGGATGATCTTGACAGTATCCAGCAGCTAATGAAGAGCCAGCGCGCGCAAGTATTAAAAGGGTTTCAAATTATTCGAAATCACTTGCAAGATTCAATACATGCTGAAAATACCAAAAAGACCCAAGCCAGGAAGACTGACGGTCCAGCCCCTACACACGACAATAATATTGAACCAGCGCCAGAATGGCAATTCATTGCGATCAAAAAGCTCCAAGAAATGAAAATCTTATTGCAAGGCAATAAATTAAAACGATTAGATGGCAATAGAGATTGCCTTTAACTTGCTGTAAACGTGCTCCAAGCGATTCAGACCAGCATCAAGCTTGGCAGCAACAGAAATGAGACTGGGGTCTGGCGACCTAACATTGACTGTTTCCAATGATACAGGTCCTTTTACACCGTCTTGATATGTGTGGATGGTATGAACAAGCTCAAAATCTTGAACAAAAACGTCAATGCAGACCCCCGGAGGAAGATCGCTAGATGTGTTGATTGTTTCAGGAAACTTGGCATGCTCAGGAGAATTCAATAGACTGGTCTTCGCATACTCAGTCTGAATTTGAACTTCATGAAGGCCTCTCAGCAGATCATGCAAGTCTGTGGGATCCTGGTACAAGCCCAGAGTCCGCTCGGCCCTGGTCATACTGTCCAATGCGACAGATACCTGTACCAATGTTAGCTCTAGGTCCTTGACAGCAAATGGCCCTTTAGCCAACTTAATTTGTATTGACGATTTGATATCGGCACCTTGTCGTTTAAGCAAGCCCTTTGCTGTTTCTGTCTTGGATGTGCTAATTGGAAGTCGCGTCGGAAGATTCAATCTTTCAATGCTCTCTTGGAGCAGAAACCGTACTGTTGCAAGCTCTACTTTGGCATGCTCTAAGGCCCAAGTCACTTCTGCGTCCAAGGACATTGCTTGGATCTCGAAATCAATGCAACCGTACCTGTCGTGCGGCGGTTAGGGAAGACTCTAGCCTGCTTGAAATAGTGACATGGAAAATTAAGTGATTAAATAGAGTATGGAATTAACTTTGCTTGTAAAGCTTATAAAGTTCCTCACCTGCAGCAATACCCTCGAATACGTTGGGAATATCATCAATATCCTGTGGCCGTTTGAGCTCTAGGCCAAACCGGCCAGCATAAATCTGGGCCAGTTCATCAGACACTTTGTGAAGATCAACTTGGGCATAGTCACTCATATTAACAAATTTGGCAAATGGCAGGTTGCATGCAACAATGCGGTGGAACCAAATGGGATCCATTGAGACATTGAGGCCAATGCCATGCGATGTGATAGCTCTGCGGACATGAATGCCGAGAGATGCAATTTTTTCAGTGTCACTGACCCAAACACCGGTATCAGCAGTTCTCTTGCCTGGAATTCCATAATTTTTCAGTAAATCAATGAGTCCTCCTTCAAGGTTACAGACATAGTCACGAACTGTCAACCCAAGACTTTTCAAGTCAACAACAGGGTACATGACAAGCTGGCCAGGGCCATGAAAGGTAACGTGGCCGCCTCTCAATGTTTCAACAAACTCAGCTTCGCCATTCTTACGGAAATGACTGATTTCCTCCTGGCTAATCTGCCCAACCTGTCTGCGTCCACTGGTGTATACAGGGTTCATCTCGAATGCAAGAAGGGCACCAGCCGGTCCCTGAGCTTTAGAAGCTTTTGCATCTAAAAGTTGTCTTGCATAAAGTTGTTGAATTATTTCCGCCTGTTTGTAACTCACCCTCTTAAATGGAGGACAGTACCGAACCAAACTCATCGTTATGCAGGAGCTGACACAATGGGTCCAAGACCAGGGGGGTTTTATATCCAAGAAGATTCGGGTAGGCCCTCTTCCTGGTAGAGGAAATTCCGTTATTACTACAGACGCAATCAAAGATGGTGAGCTTCTGATCAGACTTCCCCGGTCGTTACTGATAAACCCCGTCTCTCTCAAGCCTTTGGCCCCCGAGGACCGTGATATTCTTTCACATACACTTTTAGCAAAATACGTTGTTCAAAATGACGATCCCTTCCTCAGAACCTTTCCTCGTGACTTTTCCAGTTTTCCTGTCCAGTGGGATGATAGTGATTTAGCATTGTTGCCCGAGAAATACCAAGAAAAGGCCGAGAGCCAGAGAAAGCAGATTAAGGAAGCCCAAGAAGCAGCGGGCATCAAAGATACTAAGAAATTTGAATGGGCCTGGCTCTGTGTAAACTCACGTTGTGTTTACTGGGAGGTTGGTAGAGAAAGTGCACAGAATATGACTCTGGCACCATTTGTTGACTTTATGAATTATGATCCGCTTGAAGAAAACTCTGTGAGACTGGTACCCGGCGTGAACATGGATATTCTTGCCGATAAAGACTATGAAAAGGATGAAGAAGTACTTTTAACGTACGGGCCCCACGATAATGGAATTCTATTATGTGAATATGGATTCGTTGCCGATGATAATCCATGGGATTCTGTTGACTGTACAGAGGATATTTTGCCAATGCTGTCTGAAGAGGCTTTAGAAGTTCTCAAAGAGCATAAATATCTTAACGAATATACCATTGAGCGCCATGGACCGTCATTTAGGACACTTGTCGCTCTTGCCGCCACTCAAGATACTGGACGCATGCTGGTTAATTACTTGAGTGGAATTGGAGAAGGTGTGCAATTTCGTGCTACATGGGATAAGCTCATTCCTGAGCTGTACCGTGACTTGTATGATAGATTCGAACCCAATGACGACTACCGCTTCGAAATTAATGCATTGTACAAAGGCTATCGTAAAATCTTGACTGCTGAAACTCAGCCTGAAGAATTTACCGCCCAAATAAATTGAATATAAAATACCATTTTTGTAGCATTATTATTCCTATTACTGGTCCATTTCGAGAGGTATGTAGTTGTTGTCCAGCTCCCATGAACTTTGTTGTTCACGCATATTTACCATAGCTGCCATGGACCTGTTGTATGGGCACCCCACACCTATGTCAGAGGCAAGGTTGCAGAGATAGCCATTGATATAGTTAATTTCAGTTGCACGACCATTCTCAATGTCGCTCAACATGGATGAGGTATTCTTGGAGGTCTTGTGACACACATCAAGTACAATACGCAGCATGCGGTCGGGGTTGATTGCCCCCTCCACAGCGTTGGCATAATCAGGGTGTTTCTCCCTTATGTATCTTTGAATGATCTTACAGGATTCGAATGTGATATTTCTCAGCATTCCGAACTTGCTTAAAGCGGCCAGTCTGCCATTTTCGCAGCCAATGATTGCAGTGAGCGGGTTGATCACGGAATTAACGACCAGTTTTTCGTACTGTTTAATGAGAAAATCTTGCTGGCTCAAAACATTAGACATTACCATTGAATTGCTTTTCGTGAATGCATCAAGCAGCTCTCTCGAGCTAGGTGTTAGTTCTTCTGGCTCGGAAAGAATAAACGGTTCTGCACCATGCTGAATGAATGACCATCTGGAATGAGTTCTTTTAACACCAGTTGAAGTCAATCCTTGCAAAAATGTCGGCTGGCTCGCTAGATCAGGCCAAATCTCTTTTTTCAACGTACGGTCAATACCCATGCCGTTTTGAATAAATAAAATCGAGGAGCTCGGACTGAGTTTGCTTCTGACACTATTCAAAGCATTCAGCGTCTGATGAGCCTTTGTAGTAACGATCAGTTTATCAATAGGGCCGACTTCTTGAATGCTTGTAGCTGGTAGGTGTGTCTCATATGTGCTGCCTCGGCTTCTGATTATGATTGTTTCACCAGCTTGCTTGTATTTCTGAAGATCCTCAGCACTCCGGAGAATCAGAGAAACGGGGATCCTTCCAGTAGCTAGGTTACTAGCCACCAGTGATCCAATACTTCCTACACCAAGCAGGTGAATCATGTTAGCTAAGATCAGCAGATGAAGCCTAAATGGTGATATTGTTCACAACTAGTAGTTTCGAATGAAATTGGAGTATAATTATAATTTATATATTTGATTCGTATTCTGAATCGTGCTGTCGTACTGAAATAATTACTTGCGAAGATAGGTAACCAATGCCATAACCAAGCCAAAAGGAGGGAACCACTCTAATAAAGTTACAAGCGAGTTTGGTTTGATCTCCTCAACGACCTTATCCAAGTTAGCATATAGCTGTTCCAGTGTACCATTGTTATCGACTACATGGTCGGCCAATGACTCTTTTTTGGCCATGGGCATCTGGCTTTCCACTCTGTGTCTGCTTTCCTGCTCGGTCAAGTGTGGGTCACGAGCCCTCAACCGCTCGAATTGAAGCTCATCATTTGTGCTAATGACAATTGTGGTTCCTGTGTACTTGTCAAGTTTACTTTCAAATAAAAGGGGGACGTCCAAAACGACAATGGGCTGACCGGTGAGCCAAGCCTTGATCACTCCCCAAGCCATAGCTCTACGAACAGCAGGATGAACAATGGAGTTTAAAACTTTTCTGTGCACATCATTTCCGAAAATCGTGCGGCCTAAGGCTGCACGGTTCAGTGTCTTGTCCTCATTCAGAAGATCTGGGGTAATGCCTTCAAAATAAGACACAATTGCCTTGTAACCAGGAGTGTCAACCTCCACTACCTCTCTTGCAATAACATCAGCATCTACAACAGGGAAATTGTAATGCTCTTTGAATCTTTTTGAGACAGTGGACTTGCCCGTAGCGATGCCTCCTGTCAAGCCTACAATCAACATGGTAAATGACAAATGGTGGACGACTGCTGCATCATGATCTCGAGGACCTAGATGGGCTAGATGGGCTAGAATGGGAGATCGGCCAGTGCAGTGTTAGAAATAATATATTGCCCGGGAATCCGATGGTCTGATAAATTTTACGACATTAAAAAAATATGATTTTCATGGCTCGAATCGTATCGATCTGTGTCCATCTTGTCAACATCCAGTGATAATTCTCGGTGGCACACAAAGGGAAAACTTTCAAGGATATATAATAATACTTTTAACGCCACTATAATTGAATGTGTTGTTTGTATTTTTCTTATTTGAATCTAGATTTGAAAAATGATATTCTAGGGCACAGTCATGCATAATTGGCCTTGTCTCGCATAAGCCTTGTTGAAGCACTGAGCCAAAGTTAGCAACAGCCATTATAGCTTGAATAATTATGAGTGTCATTACTTGTAAAGCAGCCATTGCTTGGGAGGCCGGTAAGCCTCTTTCCGTCGAGGAAATCACCGTTCAGCCCCCTAAGGCCCACGAGGTCCGCATTAAGATTGTGAATACTGGTGTTTGCCATACTGATGCCTACACTTTGAGCGGCAACGACGCCGAGGGACTGTTCCCCTCTATCCTGGGACACGAAGGTGGTGGAATTGTTGAGAGCATTGGTGAAAATGTTGAAAACGTCAAGGTCGGTGACTATGTTATCCCCTTGTACACTGCTGAGTGCCGCAAGTGTAAGATGTGCTTGTCCAACAAGACCAACTTGTGTGCCTCTGTTCGTGAGACCCAGGGTAAAGGTGTGATGCCTGATGGAACCGTTCGTTTCCACTGCAAGGGCAAGCCTATCTACCACTACATGGGCTGCTCCACCTTCTCTCAGTACACTGTTGTTGCTGATGTCTCAGTTGTTGCTGTCAACCCCGAGGCACCTCTCAACCGTGTCTGCTTGCTTGGCTGCGGTATCACCACTGGTGTTGGTGCTGTCCGTATCACTGCCAATGTTCAGGAGAATGACACTGTTGCTGTTTTCGGTGCCGGTATCATTGGTCTGTCCGTTGTTCAGGGTGCCGTGCTTCGTAGAGCTAGCCGCATTATTGTCGTTGACATTGATGACAGAAAGAAGGAGTGGGCTCTGAAGTTTGGTGCAACTGAATTCATTAATCCCAAGCACGTCGAGGGTCCCATCCAACAGCACCTTGTCAAGATCACTGACGGTGGTCTTGATTACACTTTTGATGCTACTGGCAATGTCGAGGTTATGCGTTCTGCTCTCGAGGCTGCCCACAAAGGTTGGGGTACATCTATCATCATCGGTGTCGCTGCTGCTGGTAAGGAGATTTCTACCCGTCCTTTCCAATTGGTCACTGGCCGTGTCTGGAAGGGTTCTGCTTTCGGTGGTGTCAAGGGCCGCACTCAATTGCCCAGCTACGTTGAGGACTACATGGCCGGCAAGCTTAAGGTTGACGAATACGTGACTGCCGAGCGCTCTCTCACTGACATCAACAAGGCCTTTGATGACCTTCACACTGGTACCAGCTTGCGTACTGTCATTGACATGTCAAGTTAAATTCAAGCAAGTATTTATGGTTCGTAATATATCGATATATATGTTATATGTAAGGGTATCACCGTCAAGGTACTCACTGTTCGAGCTTCGAAATGCATGGATCGGTAGGTCAATTAAACAATGAATTGTTAAACAGGGGTTCATTAGCATGTTTATAAACAATATAAATAAGTCCTAGGCTCTCCAGTATTGTGCAAGACTGTGGAGACGATCAATAACCATTGGCATGAAGGCATTGACACTATCGTTGATCAAGCTCTGGAAATGCAAAATTGCCCCTTCCTCACTCATATCAAGGCAGAATCTTTCCTCTACCTTGTGCACTGCTTGGCCTCGTTCCATCATAATATTAGGGATTGTCGATTCAGTCATAAGATTGAACAGGGCAAGAATCAGGTTCGAGTGCCTGCGTAAAGTGGTGAATGCCGTGAAACAATAACTCCGGAAACTTCTATAATTCTCGGAATTAATACCACCCATGCCATCAATTAACTGGATAGGTAATTTGATCATGGGAGGGAAGGGCTTAGGATCACGTCCTAGAATATAGCCGAAATCAATATGCACAAAGTGACCCTCTGGTGTAATGAGCAGATTGTCAAGGTGGCGATCTCCGACACCAAGTAAATACGTGATAACAGCATATCCAGCGCAGGACCGAACGAAGTTATCCATGGCCTCTGGTTTGACACCCAGTGGTTGGGAAGTATCCTCGTTGTACTTGCGTAAGAATGGTAGAATGCCATGGTAGTCAGATAATACAACAGCCAGTGTTTCGTTCACAATGAATTGCATTGCACCGTCAACTGGGCTTGTGGCGAGTACACTATAGGGTTTGAGCCTAAGGTCGAGGTTTTCGTCACGTAACAATTGATCCATGAGTTGAATGATTTGGAGCACTAGTTGATCTTGACGCAAATCATCACCGGATTTGAAAATCATTTTATATTTGCCACCACCCTGGACGTTCATGGTGATGAGTAGAGGTTGCATGGTCGATTTGAAAATAGAGCATTCTTCTGCAACACATCCGATCACAGTGACAGATGGGTCTAGAGGAAGCACGGTGGGCATAAAGCTAACTAGCTCATTGCGGGGATCGGAGATATAATCACGAAGCTGCTCAATACGCTTGGGGCGTGTCTCTTTCGATTGTTTGACAACCTTTGCCAATTCCAGCAACTTGTTCATGAACTTGACCTGATATTTCACCTGCATCACTTGCTGATCACCACCTGGTGCACTAGGCAATGCGTTCAAATAATGACGAAGGATTGGCTGGAAGACTCTGGGGCCATAACGCCGGTCAAATGTCTGTACTGATACATACCAGTAGAAGAAATTGCCCAGAACAGGATTCAAGATGGCACGGCTGACCAGGAATCTAGCCAGGTATGATTTTGATGCAGAAACGCGGTAATGCTCAAACTTTAGAGCCTCTACCAGTTGCAACAGGAAAAGCTCAAGCTCTCTGTCAGTTGCAGTACGGAGACGGTCGACAGCATAGGCACGAACTTGAGTGTTTGTAACATCGGGCCCAAGCAACTCTAAAGCGGATGCTACGTCAATCTCAACCCATAGTTTGATAACCTCAATGGCCTTTTCTTCCTCAGTGGCATCGTCCCATGCCACAGACTTGACAAATCTTGTGAGAGCATTCTTTTGTTTTGTGAGATAATACCGGTATTTCCATACCAAGTTCTTATCGTTACTCGTGAGTTCTTGAACAGGTGATGAATTCATAATCACCTCCAGCTCGTCTCTGATCTTTGCGTTAGGACGCAGATCCTTATCGTCACTTGCCAAACGGACCAGCCGGCGGTATTTGGCTTCAATCGGTGTTTCCCTAGAGAAATCAGGATCATAGGTCATAGTAAACTCCTGGGCATCACCTTCATCAAATACAGGTATAGGACTGGCCAATTGTTGTGTATTTGATACAATTGGTGTAGTCAACTCATAGCGTTGTTCTTCAAACACCACATCATATTTGTACATTGGGAATTCAATAAATAAATTGTGCTGGGACTTGTCACTTTTTAGAGTGTCCCTGTTGATAGCTTCGATCTTGCGGAATACAAGATTGTCCAGCCAGTCATTTGTTTCCATCTCGCCAGCCTGATGTTTCTTAATCAAAGCCTCAAGCCGATCCATCTCGGACTCTTTGTCCTGGGCAAAGTAGGTGCTTGTGTTCGGAAGACCATCGGCATGACGATCAAGCCATACTTTCAATTTCTGTCTGCCTTGGCGGAGACAATCATCATTCTCATCGAATAATGGGATGGTTGATCCACCGTAGACACTCAAGTCACCGTTGCCCGAGGGACCCCAGATTGTGATGGCCAATTGAGAACTCTGCGGCAAATGCGACACATCAATTGGAAGCTCTATCCATTCGTTCCATCTTGGAGGAGAGCGTGGAGGCTTATAGGGAGTGTATACAGGTAGTGTGAGTGGCTTGGCATCGGCCACGACCTGTGCACTTACAAGCAGACTCACAGGGCTTTGGGATCCAAGAAACGTCAGGGATTTGGCCGGATCCTCTATAATCTCACTCAACGGAAGCTTGGGTCTGTGGCCCTCTAGTGTACATATCTTGACCCGCAGCGGTCGGTCGACCTGCGTGGACTTGTAGAATGTTATAGGCATCTGGTATTTACAATGCGGTCGTCAATTGTGCACCTCTCAAACAATTCAAGTATTACACGCCACAAACAGAATGGTAGTGCTGATTGACTGTCACGAGAGAGGCTAAGGCTACCAGTTTGGGAGTGCACTAAACTCCAAAGCTTCGAGTGGTTCTGTGTCACGTGACGCGCCAGAGGTCTTGCCGTTAATTCCAAGAAGTGTGCCAGAACCGTTCTTCATTAGAACATTTGTAACCAAGTTCTTATTTGGAGATTGTTGAAATGTTGAAGGCACGCTCGACAGTTACAAATGCTTTTAGAGCCGGTGCATTTGCTCGCGGCAATGCCAAGGCCCTCCAGGCCCGCCGGCTCTACTCTGACAAGCCTGATGATTTGATGTATGTGGATGCCAATGATAAGAATGTGGACACCAAGGACTTTTTCAAGTTCCAGACTGGTCGCTGGCTTGTCAACGACAAGGCTGAGCGTGAGGCCCGCACCACAAAGTTCAGTCTTGCAGGTCTTCTGGATGTGCTCAAGCAGAACGTCGACTGGCTCGAGAAGACTCCTGAGCACAGCGAGTTGGCCATTTCTACTATTGAGCCTTTGTTTGAAGGTAAGCACAATAAGCTCTACAAGGTGTCCCTCCGTGACCAGCGTACCTACGTTCTCCGTATTCCTTATGCCATCGGCCACGCTGAGTACCGCGAGAAGCGTCTGCTCTCTGAAGTTGCTACTGCTGACTTCTTGAACAAGAAGCACGGCGTCAAATTGGGTGCCCCTCATGCATGGAGTGCTACTGCCCAGAACTCTCTCGAATCGCCTTTCGTGCTCATGGACTATGTTGCTGGTGACAAGCTCATGAAGTACTGGAAGCCCTGGTCTGATGATATCACTGAGAAGAGTGCAGTCGTCAAGCCCATCGTTGAGTTCAACGAAAAGATTCTTGCTACCGAGTTCAACAAGTTTGGTAGTTTGTATTTCACCGAGGACGTTGATGCCCAATACCAGAATGATTTGCCCTACGATGGCGAGACTGATCCCGAGTTGATGGACCGCTACCGCATTGGTCCTACTACTGAGAAGCGTTTCTGGAAGGGCTCCAGTGCTGCTATTGGTGCTCCTTTCCGTGGTCCTTGGACTAACTACATTGATTATCTGAATGACACTGCTGCTGTTCAAAAGGCATACATTGATGACGCTCTCAGCAGAGACCCTGAGAACGCTATTTACAAGAAGGCCAAGACTGCTACTGAACGTTATGCTAAGCTTGTTCCCGAACTTTTCTACAAGGATGAGTTCTCATCCGAGGTCTACTCCCCTCGTCTGCATCACCCTGACCTGAGCCCTCTCAATGTTCTCAGTCAGGAGGACATGACCAAATTCTGGCTCATCGACTTTGAAAACACTGCCATTCGTCCCTTCATGCTCCATGGAATTCCATGGTTTGTGCGCAACCGCGGTGAGAAGATCTACAAAAAGGACGAGGTTCCCAACTACGATCAGCTTAATGAAGCAGACAAGATGATTGTTGATCACTACATCCGTTTGACACAGTCTGAGTTCACATATGAGTTCTTGTTCCACAAGAGTAAGCCCTCCTTGTTCCCGGCTTTGAACCCCAATATCAAGCGTCGTGAGGAAGTTGTTGAGCGTGCTCTTGCTGTCGATGTTGACAGTGGCTTCTACAACGATCTCGACTATGCAGTTTACAAGCTCAGTGAGGCCTGGCCCTTCCTGAATCTGGATCCTCAGCGTCCCTTCCCTGTGACTTACACCGAAGGTGAGATTAACACAATGGCTGAGGACATCAACAGCTGGAACCAGGAAGTGTCCCGCAACACAATTCTGGAATCCAAGAACTTCCTTTCTGCCCGCATGTTTGATCAGTACCTCGGTGAAGGAAAGCTTGTGCCCAAGGGTGACGGCAATTATGAATTCACTGCCGAATTTTTGGACTCTGCTGGCCCCAAAGGAATCTAGATTTCAGCATAATAAGGAACAATGTACATAGTTTAATAAAAGCCTAAGCGCACTAAACAGCCTCGGTACTCTCAATGGTGTTGCGGGTAACAATAGGTCTCATGGTCATCATGTTAGCCAGCTGGAGCACTGACTTCCAGTGAATATGAGTGGGGCGACGGTGCTGGGCATCAGTGTCGTAGTCCCAAAGAGTGCGAATAGGGGTAGTGACAATCTTGGAAAGTTGGACACCAATGACAGCAGCGGAATTCTCAGACTCGGTGTCGTTGAGGCGGTCGTAGTTGGAGTTCTGTTCAATGAACTGGACACAACGGATCGACAGACGGTTAGCACGAACACGATCAATAGGAGAAGGCTGGCCACCCTGCTGCAAATGACCAGGAATAGCCTCGCGAGAGTCGAATTTACCATGACTCTCAGTCTCGAAAATAGAAGCAAGGTTGCCGGTAGTGAAACCAGGAGATGCCTTCTCATTACGGATAACAAGTCTTCCGGCACGAGGGCGGCCCTCATCCTTGGCGAACTCCTCACGAAGATGCTTGATATCAGCATACATCTGTGACAGAGAAATTCCATCCTCAGGAACGTAGACAGCGTGAGCACCACAGACCAGACTACACAGAGAGGCGATGTAACCACTGTTACCACCCTGAACTTCAATAACGAACACACGACGACGAGTGGAAGCAGCAGACTGCTTGACAACATCTGTGTACTCAACAAGAGAGTTAAGACAAGTATCAGCACCGAGAGAGTACTCAGTACCAGGGACATTGTTAGAGATAGTAGCAGGCAGGCAGACCATGGGAATGCGGAAGGCGGGGTATGTCTTGCGGGCACTCTCCAGCATTTCAAGAGACTTGAAGGCCTCGAAACCACCAACAATAATCAAACCATCAATGTTATGCTTACCAAAGTAGTAAGAGATCATACCCATATCGGTATCGGGGAGGTTACGGTTAGTACCAATCTGGCAACCACCCTGAGAAAACATGTTCTCAGCATCGAGCCAAGTAATCTCGTGAACAGACTCATGGCGGGCAAGACCAGTCCAACCGTTGTGAATAGCGAAGGGCTTGTGACCGCGGGCGAAACAGTAATTGGCAGCAGAGGCGATAGCAGCGTTCATACCACCAGCGGGGGCACCAACGGCAATGATAGCAACATTGAGAGACTTTGAAGCAGCCTTCTCACCAGCCTCGACATCAGAACCAGCCAGCAGCAGGTAGTTGTTGAGCTGTTCCTGGAACTCGGCATCGCGCAAAGCACGGGCTTGCTCGAAGTCCTTGGCTGCAATAGCTTGGGCAACACGCTGAGTCTCGCGCACGGCATCAACCAAATTAACCTGTGTGATTTTGTTTTCCTTGATACCAATCATAGGAGATTCACTCTCGGGAGTGGCAGCCAAAATAGCATTGACAGCGGCAGCACCCTGCATAGTGGCCAGCATACGATCATAAGCCACGGCGGGACCACCACGCTGAACGTGACCAAGAGTAGTGACACGGGTATCCAGACCAATGTCGACAAGAACCTTCTTAACATCCTCGGCCTTGATGTGGTTCAACTCGGAGTCAATAGCACCCTCGGCAACGATGACAATAATACGACGGCGACCAGCCTTCTTACGACGGAGAACAGCCTTAGCAATCTTTTCGTGCCACTTTCCAGCAGTGGGGGGACGCTCAGGAATAAGCACATAGTCGGCGTGGGTAGCAATGGCAGCAAGAAGAGCCAACCAACCACAGTTACGACCCATGACCTCGACAACGAAAGCACGGGAGTGAGACTTGGCGGTAGCTTCGATCCAATCGACGTTCTTGCAAATTCTGTCAAGAGAAGAGTAGGCACCAATAGTCATATCAGTCATGGCCATATCGTTATCAATGGAACCGACCATACCACAAATGTACAGATGGCGGTGCTTCTCGACCTCCTCCTTAGTGATCTCACCAGACTTCTCGAGATCGGCGATCAACTGAGGCCAGTCGTGACGGAAAAGATCAGCACCAGTAAGAGAACCGTCACCACCGCAGACGATGAGGGCATCAATACCGTTCTTGATCATGTTCAAACAAGCCTTGCGACGGCCAGCGATCTCTCTGAAATTCTGACTACGAGCGGTACCAATGGAGGTACCACCAATTGACAAGAAACCACGGACATCATCCCATTCCATACGCTGGATGTACTTGTCACCAAGCACAAGACCCTCGTAACCTTCATAGACAGCGTAGACTTCACAGCCGTTGTAGATACCAGTACGAACAACAGCACGGACAGCAGCATTCATACCGGGGGCATCACCACCAGAAGTCAGGACAGCGATCTTGCGCTGAACGCCATTGTTGACAGGCTTGATCTCATCGACAAGAGGGTCGACATTGTCAGAGGGCAGGGCGCTAGGCTTGGAGGGAGCAGCCAATTTTGTGGGCTTGACATCGGGGGCAACGGATGCAGGAGGCAAGGGGACGTCAGAGACGGCGTTGTTGTGGGTGGTAAAGCCAATAAGGTTTCCAAGAGGGTCATAGAAGTAGACCTCAACAGGATCGCCCATGGGAGGGTTGGCCTGCTTGGGACCCTTGAGATTGGAGATCGAGGGGACAACCAAGGACTGAACGGGGAAAACAGTGGCAGGGAAAATGGCACGCCAATCAGCTTTATCCATGCTGGAGTTGAGACGCTCAATTCTGGCAGCGATCTCCTCGGTGCTGATACCAAAAGGAGTCAAACGCAAAGTGATCGAAGCCTCGGTACCGCGGACATCAGCAGGAAGAATCAGGAGAATTTCACGGTCGGCACCATGAGCTCTCTGCAAACTGTGGGCGGTAGCATCTCTTGAAGTCCAATCTGCGCTGAGGATGAATCCCAAGTCTGTGTAGAAGGTGACGGCCTTTTCAAACAATTCGGAGTTACTAGTAGCAAAAGAAGCCACAGTCATTACTGACGACTTAATCATGATAACAGATCACAGTTGTATTCTGGCACTCAACCACGATTTAAAAAAAAGCAAATGTCAAGTGTAGAACGTTACACATGACCGGACTTTGTTGTCGCTCTCTCGCTCAGGAGATCAGGGTTGGGGCTGCAGCATTTTTTCCCTCTTGCTCACTCACAGTTGAGATCATCAAGCAGCAGTGAAAGATTCAGGATCAACAGGTTGGGTAACGGATCAATGGGTGGTCATGATGATCGTACGATTATGTTCGGAAAAATAGGACTAGGAAGAGGTTGAATGATGCCCAGGGTTCTGGTTGATATTTTCCTATTAAATTCTATATAGTTCTTAATCTCTCACATGTTAGCAGCAAGTCGTCGGCAACCCCCATAGCGGCCCTGGAAGCCAGCTTGTGACACTTATGTAACGGGCGGCCTCCACTATCGGGCCCAATAGCAGTTACAGTTATTGGATCGATAGCCTGGAGCGATGGAGTTAGGTTCGCTGTAGTTTGGGCAATGGATTTTGCACACTTGGGCGAGACTATGCCGTATTCTTCCTAGTTTTTTGTTGTCGCAATCTCACCACGTTGCTGGACCACATGTTTTGGGCTCGGCACAACTGCCAGCAGTGACGTCGGTATGCATACAGTGATCTGGAAATTGTAAATCATTGGTCGCAAGTACCACAAGATATGGCTTCGCATAGCCAAGTCTCGGGGAATGCCTAATGGTCCCTCGGAAGAATGCGAGCACCGACTACGCCTTATTTAATCATGATATTAAAATTATATTAATTAAATAGAGAATACAAGTAGTTCCACCATTTTGATGTGAACTTTGATTGAATCCCTAAGAGTAGCTTACAGTACTTGATTAGCTTGCACAACGCTGCTAGTACTTGCAATGAATACACTTCACGTGAACTATTGTTGAAACCAAGTTAAATGACTGAAATCTACCAATAAACAACTATGGCACATTTTTATTTGGATCAAAGATTATATAAATCAAAATATTAAGAGTCTCTCGAGACTTGTGCTCTCCAAGCCACTGGTACCTCCGTACCCTCCCATAGTGGCGCTTAGCCATCACAGCCCCAGCTCTCACTAAGCCTTAAGGTCCAGTTCCAGCCTTCGGAGACATCATCTCAAACTCGTCGGCCTTAAGCAATCCTACTTGCAATTATGCCTGGCCCGCCCCCTCCACCCTTGCCAATGGCCGGTGGACCACCACCTCCTGGCCCTCCACCCACAATGTCGGTGGCTCCTATGTCAAGTGCTCTTCTCGGCGATATCACCAAAGGCTCCAGGTTGAAGAAGGCTGCGTTTGTCAATGATCGGTCGTCTCCAAATGTCGGTGGCCGCATTGTAGATGCTCCTGCTGGTGGAGCCCGGAGCGGTGGTGCACCCCCTGTTCCTGGTGCCCCATCTATTCCAGGCAATGCTCCTGCTGCTCCTGGTGGATTTGCCGGAGTTGCTGACGACCAAGCTGCAACGCCGTTGATGGCCGAACTTTTAGGAAAATCAAGATTGAGAAGTCGTTCCAATGCTAAGGATGGACCTCCACCTCCTGGTGCTCCATCCATTCCCGGTGCTGCACCTGCAATTCCTGGCAGTACTCGGGCTCCTCCTCCACCTGGAGGTGCACCACCCGCCCCGTCCTTCCCATCCTCTAGACCCGGTGCTGCCCCTCCTATTCCTGGTGCAGCTCCTTCTCTGCCAAGTGCTCGCACTGGCGCTCCGCCTGCTCCTGGTGGAGCTCCACGCCCTCCTGCTCCTCCAGCACCCGGCGGAGCACCCCCATTGCCATCATCTCGTGCTGCACCATCTGTCCCAGGCGGTGCTCCTCCAATCCCAGGTGGAGCCCCTCCAATTCCTGGAGGAGCCCCTCCAATTCCTGGTGCAGCTCCAGGCATTCCAGGAACCCGTCCCGTACGGGTGGCCTCCAATGCCTCCTCTGCACCCCCAGCCCGGGATGATTCACCTGAACCCGTTCCTGCATTCCTGGCTGGACGCACATTGAGACCTGTTTCTGGCGCCGCTGGCGGCCCTGGCAGACCTTCAGATGCTGCTCCCTCGAGACCTGTGGGCGCTCCTCCAGTTCCTGGTGCCCCTTCTGTTCCCTCTGTGAGGGTGTCAGCTGCCGAGAAACCTGCAGCTCCTCAAAAGCCTTCCGTTAGACCCAAGCCTGTCCTTGGTAAAAAGCCACCGCCTAAACCTTCGCATTTACGGTCAGCTTCGGGTAGTGTTTCTAACACTCCAACCCCAACATCTGGAACACCAGAGCCATCAAGCCCTGCTCCTCCAATCCCACATTCGCCTGCTAGTTCACGGTCTTCTTCTATTGCACCTCCACCATTCCCTGGATCTACACGGGCACCTCCTGCCCCTTCAGTGCCCGGAAGTGCTCCCGCTGCACCTCCATTTCCAACCAGCACACCAGCTGCTCCTCCGTTGCCTAACAGTGCTCCTGTGGCACCCCCACTTCCTAGCAGTGCCCCAAGGGCGCCATCATTGCCTGGTAGCGGTGCTGCACCACCTGCACCTGGTGGTAGAGCACCAGCACTATCGCTTCCATCAGCACCACCGGCGGCACCACCACTGCCCAGCAGTGCTAGCCCTGCACCTCCTGCACCGGCTGCACCTTCTATTCCGGCACCTGGAGGTTCGGCTAAGACTGGCCCATCGCTTCGTGCCCCTCCTTTACATGCTCCAAATGGCAACTCAATGACGCCTCCTATTCCTGGCGGAGCTCCACCAATCCCAGGTGCTTCCATTTCGCATATTCCAGCATCAGTTGCACCTCCAGCACCTCCGGCACCACCTTCTCTGCCAACACACACAGCTCCTTCAGCGTCTGCCGCACCACCAGCGCCTCCAGCACCGCCGGCTTTTGGACAAGCACCACCAAGCTTGAATGGAGGTTCTAACGGATTTTCTGCACCAGCACCTCCACCTCCACCAGCACCTCCAGCAGAATCTGGAGGTTCATCCGCTCGTAGAGCACCACCTGCGGCGCCCAGCGGGCCACCTGCTGCACCAGCACCATCAGACCCCCGCCGTATCGATTCGTCGTCTTTTGCCATTGATGGTGGACGGTCTCGCAAAATCAACATCGACGACAGTCGTTGGAAATTCAAGGACAAAGGTGATATTCCAGCTCCTCGCAGACTTGCCCCGAACCATTTCTCAAACACTGTTCGCATGTACCCTAGTGGTCGTGGATCTACAGTGCCGTTGGACCTGAACTTGTACAAGTAAGTTTTGGAAAATTAGATATTTATGAACCTGTAGTTCTCCATGAAAATGTTTCACTTTGGTTCTTATGTACAGATATATATATTAGCTGGTCAAATCGATTCATTCGTTAAGAGCATCCCAGCCATCTTTCCAGCGAGCCTGCCAGTTGCGACAATCAAAAGAAGGCTTGCCCAATTTTTTATTAACAGCATTGTGGGCATCGCACATCCATAAACTCAACTCCTCACGGCCATGGGTAGCCGGTTTGTGTTCTTTGATCCACTCCCTGAAATCTTCAGCACAGGGCTCGCAAGGATAGTACTTGGAAAAACTATGCAAGAATACATTCATCTCGGTTTGCTGAGAAGGAGTGGCCTTTTTGGGAAATTTGGCGGCCATTGAATGCAAAAATGTCCAAGTGCTGCTACCTAACTGTGCACTATCAGGAGGATCCTGTCTGTAGCGAGAGACTTCGGGTTTAGGGGCGGCAACTGCAGCAATTGAACCCACGGTAGCACCAGAAGCCTTGCCGGTCATCATCTGGAAATCAAGCATGGAATTGCAGCTCCGACAGGGCTTTCCATTCTCATCCAGAATGATTTTCCGTCCATTAACTACGGTCTCAGTGTATGCCATAGTGAACAAATCGAAGGTTCCAATTTGTAATCGGATCGTAATTTATATCGAGCCTCGCTTGTAGCCCTGCATTGAAGGGCCGTGGCAAAACGAGCCATTTATTAAAGCAAGGTTTTTTTATGTATCTATTATCATCTATTCATACATTATATACAATCATTCGGGCACAAAGTTTCCAGGAAGAAGCTCCGCAGATGCACTGTTACCAAAGAAGTCGGTGGTTCGTAACGGTCTGATCACTGATCCATGGCCGGCAACACGCTTACCGTTTTGGAAATTGTGACGGACGTACTCCCGCATGGCCTTCATGGCGGCCTCACGACAGAGTTCTTTGAGGTCTGATCCACTCAGTCCAGCAGACTGGGAGATCACAAAGTCCCAGTCAAAGTCGGGTTCGAGTCTGGTTGACTTGAGCAGCAGGTCTAAAATGCGGCGACGCTCGGGTGCTTTGGGGAGGGAGACAGCAAAGCGCTTGGGCATACGTCTCAAAATAGCCTTGTCAATATCATTGGGCCGGTTGGTGGCGCCCAGAACCATGATGCGGCTATCCGAGGTAAGACCGTCCCACAGGGTCATGAATTCGGCCTTGATAGAAGCAGTCATCTCGTGATCGCCAGAGCTACGTTCCCGTAAAAACGAATCAATCTCATCAATAAATATGATTGTAGGTTCAAGTTTGGCTGCAAGGGAGAAGATGGCTGCAACGATTTTGTTCGATTCACCAAACCACTTGTCCATAATGGATGACATCTTGATATTAATGAAGTTAGCCCCACTCTGGCTTGCCAATGCTTTGGCCATCATGGTTTTACCGCAACCAGGCGGGCCATACAGAAGAACACCCTTAGGGGCCTTCAGCAGCTCAGAGTGGCCAGCATACAGGTCGGGTTCAGTCAACGGGTACAGCACAGACTCGCGGAGGTCTTCAATTATATCGTCCAGACCACCAATATCTTCGAATCCCACATTAATTTCAGAGGGACCAATAACATTGCTGAGCATCAGCTGCTCGTATTCATCCAAATCCAGGGTGGCATCCGGGTTGGCCAGCTCCAGCCGCTTCAATGACGACTTGGCGCGTTTCTTGGCCTCATCCGACTGGAAGGGCTTGCCGTTCTGCGACAGCATCGTACTAAGAATGTAGTACATCGAGGTACTAGCGCCCGCCAACATGAGCAGGTCTAGTACCAATTTCCACATATTTGTCTTGTTAGACGACATGGTAACTGGTGAGGAAGTGAAGAGTGCTGGAACTTCGGGAAGCTGCTATAGGAAATGTCATGACATGATACTCTGGGGTACCCCTACCCTGCCAAGGATAGTTTTACCGAGGAGCTTGATACGAAACGGTACAGATCAAGAAAAAGTAATTAAACTAAATAAGGTAGATTTACAAAAACGACTTGTCGTTTTCAAGGATGGTGGTGGATCTCTTGGCGTCCAAGAACAGCACCTGGGCCTGCTCAATATCAGACACCTCGACGGAGCTGCGACCGCTAGCGCTAGCAAGAACAAAGGAAGGAGCCAAAAGCTGCAGAGCGTAACGCATTGAGGTCTCGGCACCGACAAGAGCCAGCTTCTCAAGAGCATCAGGCACCAGAGGGGAGCCCTCGACAATGGCACGACGCTCAAGAATGGTCCGGGTCTCCTCCTGGTCATAGGGAAGGGTGCGAACAATCAGAAGACGGTCCAAAAGATCGGCGGGGACACCGTGTGGGGAGATCACATCATCGGTACCACGAACCTTTGTGATGCCTCTATTTGTGGCCAGGACAACCACGGGGGAAATGGTGGTCTCCAAAGCGCGGTTCAAGTATGTGAAAGCCTCCAAGTCGAGCATGTGAACCTCATCAATAAACAGAACACCGGGAATCAACTCAGCAATGCCCTGGTCAATGTACTTTTGGACAATCTTGTTGATTTCTTGTCTAAGCTTGTCTGTGATCTCAGTCTTTTTGGGCTTCATCAGCTGTCCAACCATGGACATGATATCCTGGCCGCCCTGCGGCCGGGCATTAGCAACATCCAAATCGTGCAGAGTGACATCCTGGACAATCTCCTTCTTTTTGTGGACCTCGCCCTTGGGCAAAGGAACGTACTCCTCGGCCTCGAGGTCGAACTCGGTGGCATAGACATCAGAGCGACCAACGCGCTTGACAGCACCGGTATTAGCCTCAATATAGATCACATCACCAATAGCAATCTTCTCCTTTTGAATGCTCTCGTAGATGCTGGGGTCCAGGCGAAGCTGCTTGGTACCCTTGGCGGTCTTAAGACCGACAACAACGTGAGAAATAGTTTTGCCGTAGCCACCAAGAGGGTTCTCTGCTTCTTCAGGGGTCATATCTGTAACCTCACCCTCGTAAACCTCCTTGGTCTCCTTGATACGAATACCAATGGCGCGGCGAAAGTTTTCCATTAAGGCCTCGGTCTTCTTGACCTCAGCAGAGTAGATCTCAGATCCGACAATAGGGCAGAATGGAACCTTGGGGCCAAGCTCCTGGGAGATAGCAAGTGCAAGAGCGGTCTTACCGGTACCAGGGGCACCAGCAAGCAGAACAGCCTTACCACTAAGCTTCTTGGCCTTGATCATATCAACAATGACACCACAGGCCTCACGGGCAGCCTGTTGGCCGACGAAACCCGCGTCAATAGTTTTAGCATTTCCATCGTCATCAAGACCTAATCCCTTGATATGGGTGTGAGCTGCCGCCCGGTCTCTGCTGGGCACAGACTTTACCTCGTTGATTTCGACCATGACGGAAGGTTACTAAGATCGATTTGACGATCGAGAGTTAATCACGAGCTGCGGGACAGCAACAGATTGAAAAATATGGGGGTTAAATTTTATGCTTTATTATTTTAGGGGCTAGTGCAAATGCTATAAATATCACTCAAAAGCGTCATCGTCAATTTCGACCTCATCGTGGGGTTCCTTGGGTTCCTGGTTCTCGGACCACTGGGTCACATCATCAATGTAGCTAAGAATTGTAGAAACAGAGTCGGTATTCTTAGCGTGTAAAGGAAGGAATTGAACCATACCAAAGTCTTCGGTGAGCTGGGCAATGGCCTTGCTGAGGTCAAAGTATTTAGGATTCATCTCGTCGGAGGCTTCATCGGCCATCAACAGCGGATCAGGATTGAGATATCTCTTCAACTCACGCTTGGGAACATCCTGAAGCATATCAACCTTACTGAGAATGTTAATATGAGGGGTCTCGAGTAGGATCATAGCCGACATGGCGGAAAGAACACCAGAGAAGAACTTAGCACGGTCCAGAATGAATGGTGCCTCGAGGAGGTATGTTGCACACAGTGAAAAGTTGAGTTGTTGCTGCAAATGTTTGACAAGTCGAGGCATAGCATTGTAATGGGTATATAGTTCAATCTGACCGGGGCAGTCAAAAATCAAATACTCTTCATCATAGTCACCAATCTGCTCATCAAACCAGTCCAAATTGTCTAGCAAAAAGTCAAAACAGTACATCAGACCACCATTGGGTCCCAGGTCCAGCTCCTCCATAACATCTTCAAGAGAAATGAGTTCTTTGATGTCCACAGAAAACTCATAATCTCTGGGCTCGGCCGCAGGATCCAAATTGACAATATGAGCACGGCGACCAACCGAGGTGATGTATGAGATCAAAGCTGAGCAGAAAGTGGATTTGCCCACGCCTGCGGGGCCCATCACAAGTACACCAACTCGAGACATTGTTTAATGATAAGGGAAAATATCTCTAGCCTTGCCAGTGTCTGCTTACAGAGGATTTGAACTGTGCAAACCGTCCTAGAATAAACTTTTGACCATCGCTTACTGAGCAGTTTAGCGGTTGCAGATCAGGAAGTGGAAAATGGTGATGTTAATATGAGAAATTAATTAAATCAATGGGAAAATATTTTAAATAAATTATTATGCACAGCTTAATTAGCAATTCTGATTTTTACTAGATGGTTTCATCTGTGAGATCTGATAAATTTGGTGAATCAGAATCCGGTGTCAATTGCCCAAAGTATAACATACTTGGAGGTTCTGGGAAGTTTGGCAAATGGGAAGGAGCTGGGAAATTATTAGGGAGCCCATCCAGGCCTACCGCTGTGATACCGAATGCTCTGGTAGTATTATTGGGATCGTTCCATTGAAACTCAATTCGTCCAGAGCGTGGGATGTTCACAGAACGGGAAATCAGATCAAATCCTACCCGTGTTGTAAGATTGTAGTTACGGTATTGCTCAATGGTGCCCATGGCGTTGAACGCTTCCCACTCGACACCAATTAGAATTGCACCTTCTGGAGCAACGACAAGCTCACCTCTCCCAATACAGAGAGTTCCATATATATCAGAGCGCGTGATTCCCCCATCTAACCAGAATACTCTCCAAACAATACCACAGACCATAGGTTCCTCATCTACACTCGCGGTAGTCTGTGAAGCCACCTGCTGATGACCAGCACTCACACACCGAGTGGGAAGTGTTGTGAATTGCACTGCTGTGTTACCAAGTAGCAAATTATGTTTCTGGTTATTGTCATAAAGTATTTCGGGTGGTTCATGAAGAAGAGGTGAAGTCATAGAGTCGTCGATGAGCCACGAATCCAAGTACGGTGGCAGGAATACGTTATTAGGTTGTTGCAGGTTGAGCAGAGGTTGCACAGGGATACTTGGATGGTATAAATTAGGAATAGGTCTAACCTGAGATGCCGCTGAGATATTTGAATTCTTCTTTTCAATCCATGAATCAAGTATGTCATACACTGATATCGTGAAATTGAACAGGCGCTTACCACCAACCATTGCGCGACGGTTAACGTACTGTAAATTATACTCTTTAGATTTGGTGGGTGGTATATAAACAATAGTATGTAGTTCTCAGCCGACAACGCCCATGCAAAGAATATGTAGCCCTTACCCGTTGCATAAAGCTTATGTTGTCTCTAGATGAAGCATCAAACTGTACGGGAAATAGTAGTTATAAATTTTTAGAGCATGTATTGAAACATATAAATTATTGTTGAGAAGTGTGCCAAAGATCTAACTACAGGAGGTAGCTTGCTGGTGTCGGCCGATTGATCTTGTTGATGCACTCGTGCCCGGACACAGATCTTTGGAATAATTGTCTAGAATAGCGCAAAAAACAATTAAAATCTATAATAATTGTTAATTATGTGCTGGTAAGAACTGGATAACACTAGGTGTAGCCCACGTGCTGGTATGGACCTGGTTTGTTGATTGTGATATATCACATTTGCGCCGAACCCCACTATAAAAAGAGACCGCCCCCCTACCAACTTTGCTAATGGCGAACCTCAACTCCGACGCAGGCCTTATTGTGCTTGCTTTCTTCTTCCCGTATGTTTCTGTTGCGGTTAAGTATGGTATTGGCCCCGAATTCTTCTTGAATTTGCTGTTGACCATGATCGGTTTCATCCCTGGAGTAATCCATGCTATACTTCTTGTTGCCGAGTATGAAGGGGATGGTATGGTCTACCGTGCAGCGAAATCCTCAACTCGTGTCAAGGCCAGAAAGCAGAAACGTGTGGCAAGTGTTCAGTTCGACGATGAGAACCTTGTGACTATGATGGGCGATTCTCCCGAAACTGTCACCGAAGAGGCCGCTGTTACCGCGAGAGAATATCCTGAGCGGCCAAACATCAATTCCACCATTATTGAAGAAGCTACCGAAACTTCTAATGATGACGACAAGGCTGTGGACCTCACGGCCAAACCACATATCCCCACTGTGAATGATCAGGCCGACCTGCTATACTCTACATATACATATTAAATGTGGCCACTATACCATTAGTTACCAGAAACATAGGATACAAAGTCGCGGGCGTATGCAACAATGCGATGGATGAGCCAGTCAATGGCCTCGACAATTTTAAAGCGTGAATGGACCTGGACCTGCTGGCTGGTCTGATCGAAGAGCTGGAGCTCTTTGCTGAAAACCTGCTCAGGAACAGGCACAAGATCAATGGCATCGGGCCAGACCTTTTGTAACCGACTCACGAGAGTTTTGAAATGAGGGGAGTTGATAATATAATCGTGAGCTTGGTGCAAAGACTCGAGCTTCTCCACATGGGTCTTGACCTGAGTCCAAACGGGAGAGCCGTAGTAGTAGTCTACAGCAAAGCCCTGAGCTAAAAGCACGGCAAGCACAAAGAAAAACGCAAGGAAGTTGCCCAATAGTGATCCGCTGGACTTCTTTCTGTTGAAATCACCGAGGGTTGTGTAGGGAGCAGTAGGGACACTACGGAACCAGCCGATGGGAATATCCTTGATCTGGTCCTCAAACACAGGAATCTTAATAGATCTGCCACTTTCAAGGTGCACGACGTTGTGAACAACTCCGGGTGTCATCCGCAGACTCTGGCAGTACGCAGAGTCTGGATCGATGGGGTGCGAGGTGATGGGCACAATGGGCACAGGGACGGTCTGGCCGCGGTAGGTCTGCGTCAGAGATGGGGTATACTCTGATTCATTGTCGTCATCACCATGCCATGTCAGGTAAACCTTGCGGTATTCTTCGCTTTCAATTGTAGGCTCGATATGATTTTCCAGGCCATACTTCCACAGCTGCTTACCGTCGTGCCACAGCAGCCGGGTGGAGGATTTCTCAGATTTTTCAGGGGCAGCTGTCAATGAATCTGCAAGAGCTTTCAGAATGTAGAATGCCATAGCCTTTTGGGGCCCCAGCAGCACCAGGTCTACAAGGTCATGGTGCTCAGTGCGGCTCGGAGGGATCAACCGGGCCCGGCCAAGGCTCGACAAGGGAACAAGCGACATGGAGACCTTGTTCTTGGAAGAAGTCTTGGCAGTAGCCTTTGGCTTTTTCTGCTCACTGGGTTTGCGAGTCCGTGCAGCGCGCATTTTTGGCTCGATATGTTCGGTGAGATATTAACTGTGGGGTGCTTGTGGAGTCTAATCACTCTGTAACCCGGGTTAGGGCTACTGCAACATTATTCCGGGAAATGTCTTGGAATATAGTAAATTTCATCTAGTCTGGGAGATAGTGAATTTGAAACCGGGGATGACGGATTCTTTTATGTGATATACTAAAATTGCATCAGCTAGTAATGTTCTGGCACCAGCAGGGTGTGCCCTCTTCTTCCATCTGAATGACAGGGCTGTCGATGCCTGCGTTTTTGAGTTTACCTTCGACCTTGTTGCGTACAACGGTACTGTTGGCTCCCCGGGCATATTGAACATGCAGAGTACCGCGAATACCTTCACCGTCGGCCCAGAACTTGGGGGCAGAATAAGAGGCAACACCACTGGTGATGGAGATGTCGTTGAGAACATCTCTGAGCTCATACTCTTGGGTATCGTTGAGACTGAGCAGAAGGGTATTAGCTGAAGTCATAACCAATGGCACAGCAGATGCAAAAATGAGACCGGAGATGACCAGCGATGCAATGGGATCAAATCCTGCCCAGCCAAACTTGTAGGTCAACAGGGTGGAGATGATTACACCCACAGAACCGAGTGTGTCTGCCAAAATATGGAGGAAAATACCATGCATGTTATCGCTCTGGTGGTCTGTTGGCTCGGATGCCGTGTGACTGTGGCTATCTTCAGAGTGGCCGTGCGAGTGGCTGTGTGAATGGTCATGACCATGCTGGGAACTCTCATGAGAGTGTGCGCTAGCATGAGAGTGGCCATGGGAGTGGCCATGAGAGTGTCCATGGGCATGGCCGTGATTAAAGGCTACAAGACCAACCAGATTAACGAGGAGACCGCAGATACTGACCACGATAAGTTCGGTCATACGTTCCAATTCAACTGGGTGGTACATGCGCTCAAAGGCCTCAAAAATGATGCCAACAGAAATTGCCAAAAGCAAGCAGCCATTGGCAAATCCACTAACAGTTTCTGCCATAGCCAGTCCATACGGGAACCGGCTGCTAGGGGGAAATTTACCCAGGATACTGGCAATCAGACCCACAAGCAGAGCCAAACAATCAAAGAACATGTGGATACTGTCAGACAGTAAACCAAGTGAGTGGGAAAGCATGGAGTAAAGCAACTGGATGAGCATAAAGCAGAAATTCAACAAGAAAAAGTAGAAAATGCTGCGGGTGTCTGCGTGAGACAGGATTGCATCCAAGAGCGACCAAGTGGAGGTAGAGAACCGTTTCTCGCTGCTATGCTCGTTATGGACATCGATGATTTCCCGCTTCTTTGCAGGAATCAAAACCGCAAATGTAGCAGGAATAAACTCCAGATAATCCATAGTGCCAGTTAAACTACCAATTGCGGCTGAAACTGCCGCAGTCAAAGGGCCATTGAACCTAGTGTGCACGACGTCACGCTTGGCAAGCATGAAGACACCAGTTGCACCACTTGCAATAGCCGCAATCGAGAGTAATTTAAACTGGGGGCTGTAGTGAACAATAGAAATGATCAACAAAACAGCACCTGAGACCAGACTGGCGATAGAGTCTGTAGAACCCGAGTCTTGGGTCGATAACCACCAGAACATGTAACCCAAGGCGGGGAAACCTAGGGCCAATTGTAGGATATTGTCGCTGAAATCACTGAAGGTAACAATGTAGCCAACCATTGTGCCCAGCCATAACAAGTAGGGAAGCAGCACTTTGGGCTCACCAACAGAGCGTCCAACTCCACACGTGTTCAACCCAACAGCACTAATGGCAGCCGACGAGACCCAGGTGGAAGGTAACAGATGGCTGGCTGTAACGAATGCAAACAGAGCCAAAGATAAATGTATGGTATTGATCCCTGCCTGCAGGGAGCGGGTCTGTTGATTGAGAAGAGCCAAAGCTCCGGCTAAGATTAGAATAATGCCAGCGACCAGGAAAGCAGCCACAAAGGGGTTTGAGACTGAAATAAGGTATCTAATAGCAGCAATACCTGTGGGAAGCGCTAGAAATGAAGGTATACTGCCCATCCATAGTAGAGTTTCTGATTTTGACGCAACAGGGAGGGTATGTGTTGTATGGGAGGTGTGTCTTTGGAAGTCGCTGAGCACTCCAGGCACAGAGTGCAGGCCCCAGGTATCACTTGTAACTGTATTTCTCCGAATAGGAGCAACACGTAGCGTGTCTGTTCTCGTTAATGTGGGCCCAGGCCGCACATTTGGCCTTGCATTCATCGAGTGATGACAAGAAAAGCACCCTGCAAGGTACTGCATGGTGATGTGTCTGGAGGCTGGTCAAGAAATACCGAATTTGGTTAGTACGAGCCCGATTTTGCTGATGGACTTTTGTGCATTGATTCATGTCACACCATCAGTTTGGCCATAGAGCATGAAGTTGGGCGCGGTAATATATCATTGGTGCTGTATTCTACGCGGTGTGTTTTAAATGCACCTGCTGAAACGTATTTAGGTGTTCATAGCTGACAATTGACAATTGACGTTTGATATCAGGATTCAGGAGACATTTTTTAAAAATAATAATATGATATTGTTTAATAGATTCAACACGGTATAAAGAAAAAAAAATAGCTCAATGAGCTAAAAAAATGGGCCTAACCGGGAATTGAACCCGGGACCTCTCGCACCCTAAGCGAGAATTATACCACTAAACCATCAGGCCATTTTCGAAAATTTTTTGTGAGTTGCCTACAGACCCCGACGCGACAAGAGCATTTGCCACATTTGCCACACATGTGACCGTGGTTGCCACATTCACATATATTCGGAGCATCACAGAGGTCAACGATACCACCGTTAATTAGCAGCAAAATTCGGACATCGAGCCCAATTCAGCATTATGGATCCATTAAAATGTCCAAATTGTGAAACAAAACATCCTAAGTGGTCGATACGCCCTGACTCCTATCCAACCACTAGCGTGATCACTAAGGGAACCGTCTTGTCCTCCACATGCTCGACTACAATGCTATCAATGCTGAGCTTGAGGCGTTGAACCCACAGGGACACAACAATTCCGAAGATTTATATATTGATGAGAGCATCCAACAAAAATCACAGCTCCAGGTCGCACCATGGCGGCAGGATCCAGAGTACTTCAAGTCTGTACGGATCTCGTCTCTGGCACTGGTGCGGATGAGCACCCACGCCCGGTCAGGGAAAACCCAGGAGGTTATGGGTGTCCTTACCGGAAAGATTAAGGGTGACACATTTGTTGTACTTGACTGTTACCCCTTACCAGTCGAAGCTACAGAGACAAGAGTCAACGCTATGGGCGAAGCCTACGAGTACATGGTGCAATACCTAGAGACAATGCACCAGGTTGGCCGGCGCGAGAATATTGTTGGCTGGTACCATTCGCACCCTGGATACGGCTGCTGGCTGTCACGCATTGATGTTGGCACGCAAATGCAGAACCAGGCGTTCCAGGACCCGTTCCTGGCCATTGTGGTCGACCCCAATCGCACCGTCTCAGAAGGATCTGTGGATATCGGTGCGTTCAGAACCTATCCTGAGAATTACAATGCATCCAGTAGTACTAGGCGAACTTCCGCTGTATCGGGCCCAGGTGTTAATGGGTCCAAACTCACTGACTATGGCCTCTACGCCGATAAATATTACCCATTGGATATCTCTTATTTCCGCTCTCCACTTGACGAGCCTTTGTTTGATCTTGTTTGGAACCGGTATTGGACCAATTTGTTAGCTGAGAACCGTCTGGTAACTGACCAGGAGTTCTCGGCCGGCAAGCTGGACGAAATTGCATCTGCGTTTCAAGTTTCCAGCCGATCAACGCAGGACGATTCCGGCGTCAGAGTACAAACAAACACACCACATCGGTCGTTACGGGATGTGGCCAAGAGTTTGGGCCAGGTCGCCTCATCCAATATGGCTACATTAATGACCACAAAAGCCAGAGATATGACTGTCACACGACAGTAAGCTGTATATTTACATAGGCGTCTATTATATATTATTCTTTTTTGAGTTTCTCTGAGGTGTTTTGGCTGCCAAAGAACTTTCTGATGGTTGCAATCAGAATAAGTAAGGTACCAACAACGACCACAATCGCAGTGATTCTTTGTGTTGACAACTCATCCTTGACACTGATTGCCGGAATATTATAAGGCAAGTGGTTGGTCGGGAGATAGTAAAACACAGTGTCGGAGGGGAACACAGACTCATAGCTCAAGCCGGGAATATGCTCCTCAGGAATGTCTTCCTGGCAAGCCCAGAATAAGAGCGGGGCCACCATGTTACCGCTCTCAGTCAGAGTATCGGTGGGGAGGGCATAGCGGAAATGCAAGGGAATCTCGTAACTTCCAGTCACGTTGCGTGTACCAGTTTTGGAATCAAGACGCAGGAGAGCCTGACTGCCTTGGGTAACAAGCCACTCCGGGGCCTCAAGGTCTGTCTCTCCCCAGACTCCTAACAGTGCACTAGGGGGATCCATACGGGGCTGATCCTGCAGCTGGTACTTGTCCACAAAGATGTTGTGAGGCAGGTCGAGCTTTGTATACAGTTTGCAGCTCGGCTGAGGAGGTTCAGAGTCAATTGTCAAAGCCAATGTAAAGTGCAGACCATAGGGGCTCAGGAACTCAGCCTTGGCGGGGATGCTTCCAGGAGCCCGGCGATGGATAGGCACATGGTGGAACATCAGAGGAGAAGAGGTTTCCTGCTTGGACAGGTCACGGACACGTCCATAGACAAGGTGGTCAGCAGGGTCACTCGCAGCATCAAGAGTGAGAATACCGACTTCTGTCCTTGCTCCGTGGCGGTCAACTGTCTCCGTTCTGGTGGCCCAGTCATAGAACACCTCGATAACAAGATCATCAGGAACCTGGCCCGGTAATCTCTCATCATAGCCGTAGGCCACGCTCACCGAGGTAGCACCGGCCAGATCGATACCGTACTGCTCAAGACACTTGAACGACGGGTGGTCCTCGGCATAGGCTGTGTATGTGTCCCAATTGGCAGCCTCGATTTTCACACCGGGGCTGATCCCACAGGTCTCCAGCCAGCCAGCCAGCTCAGACCAGTCATTGCCACGCTCTGTATCAATATGAAGCCCCAATTCGGCCGGGGAGTCAAAGGGAACGTCGAAGACCTGCTTCCGGGCCCAGGACACACGGGCCTTACCGCCTGTCGGTCTGCCACCGGGTACAACCACCCGAACGTGCTTCGCACTGTACAGGTTGGTAATTGAAACGCTGTGGCCCTCGTTCTGGGGTGTCACAGACGCATTCTGAGCATCCTCCACCAGGTAACTGATCCGGACTCTGGACATACTAGTGAAGAGTAAGGGTTAGGCCGGGGCTGAAGGGCATTGTCACTCCACGCAGCGGTGAGCCACGCATGCGGCCCAATTGAACCGAATTTTTGTAGACTATTTAGTTTTTCAATATAATTCACTCTAAACCTCGTGCTAATTCGCTCATAATACCTCGCAGTAAAAAACTGCAAATTTCTGTGTCATGCAAGTCGGCTCGACCAGCCTCCTCGCTATAGTAATCTAATTAAGCGACACCCCTGGCTTCCATTCCCCATCCCATGGAGCCATCCACGCCGCCGGCCCATTCGACCGGGTTTCCCGCTACTCCTGCGACGCCGCGGTTTGGTGTCTGGGAGGACCACGATATTAATTTGAAACGGGTCACGGATTTATCCCATCACGGCCATGCTGGTCATGGTAATCCCACTGCAGATAAGCCTGTACCCACTAATGGTTTTCTCACTCCCCGGACAACGCCCCATAGACGGGTGATATTTCCCCCTGTGACACCTGTCCGGGGTTCAGGCAGACAAGGCAAGCGTCTGGCCACGCCCACAAAGACTGCTAATGTGAAGCCGGGCCCATTGTTGAAGGCTCCTGCTCTTCCTCACACTCCTCACACAGGTCATCGCACACGCAAGCGGCTGGACGAAATTACACCTGAAGTAGGTGCCACTAGTGTGACGCCGCGTAAAGCAAACGCGCCGGCTGTCTACACTAGCCAGGCCTCGCCGCCCATGGTGCCTGCAAAGTACGAGGGCCGCACGGGTCTCTGGTACGTATTCAGAGGGAAAAAGGTGTTCCGGCCCTTTGACGATAAAAATATTCCCGATATCACACCCACAGACCTCTTCCCAGGGTCCCACAGACCGAGTCGACTCAAACCCAAGACGCTGTTCTCGGCAATTGACGATTCCGAAGACGATACTGATATTGAATGGGCCTAGCGCTGGCGCAGGTCTTTGTTAAACTTAATTATTGCTACATAGCTCCAAAATTCAACCTTCCAACTGTGAAAGAACTTGATCATCACGTCGAATGGTATTCAGAACCGGATTCTTCTTCAGCCGTTTCCAATGGCTGGGGGGGCAGATGGTCGTGCTCGGTGGTCTCAGGCGTACCGGGTGAATCACTCGTTGATCTCAGGTTGGTCTTGGCCAGTCGCTGGGCAATTCTCGACACTCTGTCTTCCACACTCTCGCGACGCGTGATTTTGACACTGTCTTCGCGGGCAGGTGTTGGCTGGGCCGCGCGTTTCAGCTCCTTGAACATCCTGTCGCGGTCGTCCAAGAGATCTCTGAAAAGTTGTGTGGGGAACGTGTCATTGAAGGTCAAGGCATTCTCTTGTTTGGGGTGCAACAAGCAGGATCCGAGTTCCCTTGCAATATTCTGAATATCGTCTTCGCTGGCCTTGGCGATTGTGGTCAACCGCTTGAGATGGGCAGTCACCGCATCAAGCGTGGCGATATTGGACACTCTCAGCTGGGCTAATGTGTTTTGCACAGCGTTGAAACGCGCCTCTTTACCATTAGGGCCACCATGCTTGGAATACACGGCTTTGAAAATATCATAATGCTGGCTAGGAATAATGCTGTCCGGCAGCTCCAAAAAGTACAGCTTGAGTACAGAGACAACGACAGGAGTATCAAATTTTGTGAGAATAGCTTTGTCAAATGAGGTGTTTGTGTTGATCTCGCGTCTCAAGGCATGTGTTTGTTTCAGACTGACATCCACTGTCCACAAACCAAGACGCACCGTGTCGTTTTCAAGACGCGGGTAAACACTGTCAAGATAGATAAGGATCGAGGAAACAATGTATGGCACATGCTTGCGGTCACCACGAGAGCGCAGTTCGAGATCCATGCCAAAGATGTTGCCCTCGGCCGAACTGTAGTAGTTGTCATAGACAGTTACTGTAGGAGCGAAAGAACCTGTGCGGTAAGACTCAATAATGTAGCGCAGATCAGTCACGGGATTAACAGTCTCCTGATAAAGAAGCAGCTTATCAACAGAAGCCTGGATAGAAGGCACGACGTTGGAAAGGGCGGCCAAAAAGTCCAGCATCACGGCCTTCAGAGCCTTCAAGCGGTCAAGCTCACACCGTTCCATAAACTTGAGGTGGTCAACCATAACCTCCTCAAGCTCTGTGCGAACATTGTCAAGAATAGTCACATTTTTGCGGTATCTTTGGTCAAGCTCGCGGACTTCATGGCTTAGACGCTCACCCACCTTTTCATCACTGACCGAGGAAGAACGTGAAGTCACGTAGCCAGACCAGGTTTCCTGGATGGACTCACCGAAGGTACCACCAATTATAGAGTCAAAACCACTAGGCTCGAAATGAGAGATTCCGGCAAACTCAAAGGCACGAGGGCGCCATTGGTAGGACATAACAGACGAATTGGCAAACTTGGAGCCAACCTGGGCAACCAGTCTGAGAATGCCATTGTTAATGAGATCCTGGCCAATCTTCTCGGCATCGCCAACACCGATTTCACTCTCAAAGGTGTTCTTTTGCAGCCATTGGGTAATATCACTACCGGTGGACACGTTAGCGTAGGTACCAAGGATTGATACCTTCAGGTTTGATTGGGGGATTTCATCAAGCATCTTGGCAATAAATTTCTGCGCCTCGACAATGTCGTAGACTTTACCGTTCAGGACCAGCTCCTCACTGGTGATTGCGGGCTCTTCGCTGCCTGTCTGAGAGGGAGGAGACACAACAGAGGACGTATCAACCTGTTTCTCCGACTGGGCAGGAGATGATGGGCGGGTAACATCGTTCACGGACGAGTCTTCGGCCTCGGCGTCCCGGTAATCTTCCAGCAGTCGGCACTTATTGAAATAGCGCTTTTGGGCCTTGTGAACTTCGGCGAGTTCCCGCTCGTACTGCTTGGTTTTCTTGGTCATGAGGTCACGAGAATAGTGAATTCTCTTCTTGTGTTCGTCAGACCACCGCGAAAACGGCTCGATAACCATTTTGCGAATGTTTTGCGACACCTGGATGTGATGACCACCTTCCCGGCTCATCTCCTCGAGAATACCGTCGTAGGCTCTACGCATAGATGCACCATCGTCTCTGGCAAAACCAGCTCTTTTAGGGCCAAACGAATTAGGCACATCCCTGAGACGCTGGCCATATTGTTCCTCCATATCTGCTCTGGCCGCAGCAAGAGCCAGGACCTCTGTGTTCTCCACAATGCCCTGGGCCAGCTTGTTATAAAGAGCATTGAGGCCATCCTGGTACCCAGGGGACCAGAAGCTGTCAATAAACGACATAGTGAATTGTACTTGTCAACAGCGTCAGCCAGCTAGCCTGGTATGGGTGAACTATACAAGGATAACCCGATGGCCCCTGCAGGATGCGGTTAGGCAGGTTAGATAATCGACTGACCCAGGTTTCAAAATAGCGTTCGGACATAAACCTATAAGGGTGCAGGGTAACGAGCAGCCATATCTGAACTAATCACTGCCTGCAGTTTAAAGTGAGCAAAATACCTAACAGAATTTAGTTTGCTACACAATGCCGCACGCTTATCCGAGGATTTCTATTCAATTCTGCACCCAATGCCGCTGGCACCATCGTGCTGTATGGTATCTCCAGGAGCTGATGAGCACATTTGGCACAGAGATTGGCGAAGTGGCCCTGGTCCCTGCTGAGGGAGGCCTTTTCCGGGTTGCTGTGCAAGTTGATGAGGGAATCTCTGCAATTGACATCTGGGACCGCAAAAGTATGGGTGGCTTCCCTGATTCCAAACAGCTCAAGCAATTGGTGCGGGAGATCATAGCTCCAGGCAAGGATCTGGGCCATTCTGAGAAAAAGGGCGGCTTTTCCCACACCCACCAGACTGGAGAGACACAAACCCCCTTTAATGACGAGGACGATGACGATATTGACGAGGACGATGAAGACAACGACGCTTGCGAGCTCTAGATAATAAAAACGTTCATGATTGGTTAGCCTAGATGCATATATAATTTTAACTAGCTCTTAAGTGTTACCATTATTCGTTACAGTGCCAGTGGCAGCACCAGCAGTTAGTGCCGGCCGGTAAAGTCCAGCATGTGACCCATGCGCTCCACCTTGGTCTCCAGGTACTTGTCCACTTCCTTACTCCGGAAGCCGCCCTTGTTTTGCCATGACAGAGGCACCATGGGCACACGCTCGGTGACTGTGACTTCGTGGTTTTTGCCCTCAACAGCTACGATCTTGTCGGGGTTGTTTGTGAGAAGACGGACGTGGTCAAGGCCCAGGTCCTTGAGAATGGCAGTGGCCATACCAAACGAACGGGCATCGGCAGGGTGCCGCAGCATCAGATTTGCTTGCACGGTGTCTGCACCAAGGTCCTGAAGGTTGTATGCCTTGAGTTTCTCACCAAGGCCAATGCCACGACCCTCCTGGCGAAGGTACACGATAACACCCCTTCCCTCCAGGGCCATGAGCCGGGCGGCCTCGTCCAGCTGCTCACCGCAGTCGCACCGGGCAGACCATGCGGTTTCGCCTGTGTAGCACTCAGAGTGAATACGCACCAGGGTATCCTTGGGGTGCTGCTGCTCCTGCTGCTTGTCGGTGGCCTCGGCACCTTCCTCGTCCTCCGCAGCTGAAGTGCTCCGGCCTGGTCTCAGCTTGCCGCTATAAGCACCGCGAATCATACGGTCCCGCTCGGTCTCACCAGGGCGAACGTCGAATAGCGTCTTTGAGTGGATGTCGGCACTGAACACAATAGCCAGGTGCTCCTTGTTGTCGACGTTGTTGGAATATACATGCAAAAAGAATTCACCGCCAGACGTGGTGGGAATACGGGCCCGGCTCTCACAGAACACTACAGGAAGCTCGCCGAGCTCGCGACGAACGGAACCATCGTGGCTGGAGCTACTGGGGGCAACGGGTGGGAGACCGCCTGTCAGGCCATGTGAAGAGTCACCGGGGTGCACCAAATCAATTGTGCTCTGCGACGGAGTAAATGGCGGGGATACCAAAGACATAGAGTCCAGCAGATGGGGGTTTCCGGGTGACAGCGTTTGGTGAACGGGCGTGGCATCTCGGCTGGCCTGATCATCCGGGTGGAGATGGTGGGTGTGTGACAGGCCATGGCCATCTCTGGTGCCATGTCCCTGTGTGGGTGTATTAATGGGCGCAGTGGAATTAATTTCCACCGTGCGTGACATTGTAGGGTCTATGTGTGACGAACCTGTCGACGACGAATGCGCTGGCTGCACCATTGCCTCGAGTCCCAGTCTTATGGATTTTCCATGGTCCGGGGTTATGACAAATAGTGCAGGGCCTCGCACGTCTCGAGCGCCATCGGCTGACCGGGCCGCCACATCTAGCTCAGCGAGGGTGTGGCGCACTGTATGGTCGACCTCGGCGGGGTGGGCAAACTGCTTGGACTCGGCGGGTTTGCTGTTCGAATATACATGGGGCTCAATGGGAGACTCGCACGGGGTGGTCAAATTGCTCGAGCGACTGAACACACTGTCAGTGTTGCTGGTGATGCTTGCAGTGCTTAAGCGATGGATATGGTCGTGGTGTGTCATAAGCAAATTAGCGGTCTGGCTGTGACTTGGACGACGTTCCGAGCGACTGGGGGCGAGTTTTTATGGAATGTTTCGCGGCTTTCAAATAGCCTCGGCATAAATTAAACTCTATTCGACGGGGTTACCATCGCAAACTCTCTTGCCCCGCGTAATCTTATGGCCAGGTGCAGTGCCTGGTGATTAGGGTGCTTGCTTAGCCAAGTTGCCTAGGGAAATTGCTGAGGGAGAATTGGTAACCCAGGGATGGGGCCCCGAGCTAGACTTGCAAAACGGCCGATAACACGGACCGCTGGCTCGAAAACAATAGACCAATCAAATAATATCGATAAAAGATGAAACACCATGTCCACTATCTGTGCATCGTATTGGCACGGGACATTAGCCTGTCTTGGGTTATCTACGGCATCTAAGATTGTAACCGCAGCCATCGCAGCGCAGCGATCACAGGCAGAGTTTGGGTGTGCATTTGGCGGTGCTGGGACAGTCAAAGTCATTAAACTAATGTCCATCACGCCATCACGAGGTCCAAGAATAAATGATTAGCAACTAGCAGGTCTAGCAAGTTCATTAGAAATACCAAAATAGACCTAAACGTCTCATGTACACAGCTCTGTTTGTTGAGCTTATTGACGTCTGGTTGTTAGAGTGACCGATTACATCACAAAGGAGTGAACTGCGTGTGAACTTTGGTGTCGGGGAGATACATGGCAGGTACAAGCACTATATTTTACAGAAATATACATAAATATAAACTTAGCTGGTGTTATTATTGTGTTTCGTTGTAGCCTAGCGTCAATTGACTTCAAGACCGAGTCACGATATCAGATTACTGATACTACCGCTAGTCATCTGGGTGCTCGCTGCAGCCAAGCCTGGAGCTAGTCACAGCTGAGGGGCATTAGACGTCATACTGGAAATAGTCGCAATGGTATCCTTTTTAGTGCCCAGAACACCATGAAACTCAACATGACATCATATCAGCACAATTCCACTGGTAAAACATGCTCTCGGGCCCCGGAGCACCAATCAGTCTGCATCAAAAATGCTCTATTACAAATAGCGTAATGGCTCAGATGCATTCTTAACCATCGAGTATTTATTCTGAACTTGTGTCGGTTCCCCTGGTGTGTACCAGTGAATATCAATTGCATTACATAGGTTTATGAGTCGATACCATGCCATCCAATTTACACTACTGGCCCAGTACCATCTCGCACTTGGTAATAGCCAAAAGGCCAAAGACGCTGCCGACCAGTCTCTCAAGGCTCTGAACTATATGATTGACAAGAGCAATGCCTCTGAATTTCAGGATTTATTGAACTACGTGGTGTCAACATATGATAAGGTCAAGCTCGGGGTTCTACCAGACAAGAACACACAGATTGAGTTTCTCAGCTCCAAGATTGGTTCCTGCCTGTTATTGCCCTGGCCACCCTTGGAGAACGAGTTTGACCATCTGAACGAATACGGTACAGCCTCTTTGAAGTATATCGACGAGCTCAACCCGTCTTCTGACATGGATTGCCGCTACAGTCGAGTCTCCGAGCTACCAGAGATCCTGGCTGTAAACAAGCGTTTGGTATTCGACTGCCCCGACGAGACCATTACGCAGGCAGCATTGGGCGACTGCTCAGTAGTGGCCACACTAGTATCTATCAACGAGTTGCGCAGGCGTAACAACCGGGATATTTTATTGCATAGAATCCACCCCCAAGTGGATAAGAAGCCTGTGCTTTCACCATCAGGCCATTATGTCTTGAAGCTACCAATTGGAGGCACAGAGCGAATCGTCGATATTGATGATCGAGTACCAGTATGCTGCTTCGATGGATCCATGCCTCGATATGTCCAAACCTCTAAAGGATCACTCTGGCCTTCGATTGTGGAGAAAGCATACCTCAAGGCCATGGGAGGTTATGATTTCGAAGGCAGTCATGCTGCAATCGATACATTCAATCTGACCGGTTGGATTCCATCCTATATTTCTCTGCCCAATTTCCATGTCCACACCAGAGGACGCGACCTGGACGAGTACTTTGATAGCCTGCACCGGACTTGGAAGCTTGGCTTGACCATCCTGTGTGTAGGAACAGGACAGGAGCCACCAACTGGCCTGGTACCCAACCACGATTATGCCATTGTTGAAATGAAAACAAATCCGAACCGAGTCAAGGTCGTCAATCCCTGGGGAGCTACTCGTGGCCAAGAGTTCCCTGTCGAAACATGGTACGATTGGCCGACACTGTTCCATACTTTTGAGATGTTGTATATCAATGAGGACCCGTCGCAGTTCAAGTTTTCCGTCAATGACCATTCACTTGTATCAGTATCATCTTTGGATCATACCATGTACCAGCCGTTCCCTCAGTATGTCATTGAAAGTTCGGGACCGTTAAATTCACTTGCAGTTGTCGCTGTGGTCAAACCCATGGGCGATACCGCTCCCGAGCTTTATATATCTCTGCGCGCCTATGACTCGAGACATCGCTTAATCACAGATACCAGCGTGCCGCTGGTGTCCCGGACAACTGAGACAAACAGCTTATGCACGACCTTGTATCTTGATAATCTTGATAGCAGCTCAGTGCTTGTGGTTGTAACCTTGCGTGATGTCAAAACCAGCCTACCTTCGACAGCACTGACACTGATGGTCTATTCTTCCAAGCAGGTCTCACTTACTCGAGCACCGGTTAACGGTCAGCTCACAAAGCTTGAATCGACATTTGGAAGCGAGACCGCAGGTGGTAATTACCTGAGCCCAACCTATGCCAAGAATCCCCAATTCTTGTTGACTGTCCCTGCAAATGTTCCTTGGCTCGATATATACATGTTTGCCCATTCTGGCTCACCAGCCCAGATTGCTTTATTCTGGCCAGACAAAGACTCCGCTCAGATCCGGCTGTCACGCCCACAAGGCCACAATGCTCTTGGTACTTCTGGTAAGTATCATAGCGGTGGCCGGATCTTGGCTCTCCACCAGATCGTTGCTGGTTCTTATATACTGATTCCGTCATTGTTTGAGCCAAGCGTTGAGCCATTTACCATTTTGGCTAACAGTACCGAAAAGATTACCATTTCGCCGCTGGTTTCAGAATTGGCCGGGCTTTTTGAGCGCGAATTCACGGGTCGTTGGGCTCCCGGACAGCGCCTTATCACCCTCCTAGTCCGTACGGACACTCCCATTTCAGACGCCCGCCTTATCGCCAAGAGCAACGATTACGGCGCTACGATGAATATCAACTATGGAGGGTTTCGACAGGGGCCTGTTAGCACGGCACTGGAGCAAACAGTGGACTTTGAGCGCGAAATTCGCGTGACTTTAACCCGCCAAGCTCCCACTAGTGCTGCCGGATATTCGCTCACGGTATTTTCGGCTACACCGGTGACAATTGCATCTGCTGTATAAAAGCTCGTTCTATTTATTATTATATATGTACTCATGACCCACTTCAATATTATTAACACCATCTGTTGCTATCATAAACTACTATAATGGCTCTTTGCTGAACTAGGTCCCTCATCGACAGCCGCTGAATTCCTCATGCAGTGGTTAGGGTGTATCTGCAATAGCCCATGCACGGTGGGCCCTGAGAGTTTCTGTATTCAGACTGTTTCATCCTTGTTATGGCGAGTTCAACGCTGCTTGCAGCTGGTTTCAGTCAGACCAGCCATCGAGAACCCAGGATACAAAACCCCGGAAGTGCCATGCAAGTCTTGAATATGTTTTTCGGTCCTGACGAGCCAGGAATCTGGGCTGTATACGGCGCTGGAGCCTCTTCCGCGCTTGCGTTGGTATGTGCTGGTGAAACACCCTACTCGAGCCCGACGTTGCTAGGCCTTCTTATCAGCTTTGTGTCCCGCGTTACTGTTCTGGTAGCCCTTGCTATTTCCATTCCCAATGCAGTGGCCCTTGTCCACTTCAAGCAGTACGTTTTCCGGGTCCTGGACGAGGATATCTCGACTAACGACTCACTTGTAAATATTCCCGACGCTGGTGTTGAGGCAGCGCGGATGTGCAAACACTGGGCTGCAACCAATGGTTCGGAGCCCCAGAAAGCAGCTCCTGTACGCAAAGAGATCCACGTGTGGGACCCCAGTGTACGCGGTCTCTATGCAGCATCGACATTTTCACCGTTACATGTTTTGCTGTTGAGTTCGGCAAAGACGGGGTCCGAGTACCTCGCAATTGCACTATTCACGATATTGCTTGTTGCTATCGTTGCTTCTTTTGTTCATAATTCTACTGTTCAGCAGGCTCTGTACAGAGATACGCAATTCTCAGCAATGTGGGTTGCTGTGGAGGAAATTCAGGCCGAGAAAGCCAGGGTTAGCAAGAAAATATCAACTACCCCGGTGCGGGCCACAGATACGCCGGTCCGTCGCACAGGGCTCTTAACTCCTGATTCTGAGTCCCCTTTTAATGGCAGAAAGTCCTCTTTGGGAAGGTCTCGAAACACTAATGCTACCACACCTCAATCTGCAGAAGGTACTCCAAGCTCCATTAATCGCAGATCATTGAATCTGCGTCGCCAACCTGTTACCCCATCTTCCAAGAGACGGCAGAGTGTGATGCCTGTTCTCACTAGTGACCTGACGGGTGTACGTCCAAACACACCCATGCGCAGTCCACTCCGGTCCCTATCAATTTCAAGACCAACCAATACATATCGTCGATCTTCGCTGTCACCATCCACGCCCAAGCGGCCACTAAGTTCTCATGGACGCCCATTGAGCTCTAACGAACCACCAAAAGAGCATTCTCTCACAGAGAAAATGGCACATTATTTAAATGACAACATGATTTGACATGCCTAATTTATTTTTATTATCTCAAAATTATAAACTTGAGCCTCGCGGCTCTTAAATAGTTGCCAGCCATATGTATATAGGCCAGCGGCCACTCTGGAAATGAAAGTCAGGGTGCCTAAACACGAGACACAAACCTAAATATCATCAGAGCCGAACAGCAGTTCACGAGACCGCTTCTTGGTCCATTCGAGCCAGCCCTTAGGATCGGGATCAGCACGTACAAGAGGTGCAATGTCTTTAGAAGGTGCATTCTGGTGGAACAACTCCTTGGTGGGAGCACGAACATTCAAAGTGGGGACACCAGAAATAACAGCAGGCTGCTCAGTCTCAGTAGCCTTCTCGTTTTGTCTCTCAGTGATTTCCCGTACCTCGTCAAGAGAAATATCTTCCTCGCCAAGCAACGATGCAAGAGATGTGTTGCCAACGACGAGGCCCTCAGCAGGAGCAGCACCAATAACAAACTGGCCAGGCATCATGCGGCCGTTCTCACCAAGGGCTCTCTCGGCAGCAGAACGCTCACGGTAAGTCAATCTAAGCCAGTTACGGCCGCAAGAGATAGCCGGTGGGCGGGTACCGGGGGTAGAACCAGAATGGGTGGTGTTTTCAACGATATCACCAAAACGAGCAAAATTCTGTACAACAGCAGCAGAGTGGCCCGGGGGGTAACCAAACACCAGAACAGAAAAGCCATCGCTACCACGGGAAGACTGCTTGCGAGGAGTGGATGGAGGTCTCGAAGCATCGTTAGAAGCACTGTTCACGCCATCCTTATCAGCATCAGAGTGACGAAGAGTGCGCAAACTCTCTGTAGGAGGCATATCTAACTCCACAGTGGGCTTTGTGCGTGATTGGCGCGATCTGCCAAACGATGTTTTGCTAGGAGGAGACACACCACCAGCGGCTCTGAATGAAACATCCTGGGGAACACTGAACGAACTGCTGTTGTTACCAGGATTTAAATGGGAAGGAACAAATCGACGACCAGTCGCCCAGCGAGGCTCAGAGACGTCTGTCATTATGAATTAAGATGGACAGTGATGTGGGCTGGCTCGACTCGAAGAATATTATTAAGACCAGCCTCTCAAAGGGTGTTTACAGTCGAGGAGTAGAAATACACCCGAGAGAAAATAGAAGTAAATGTTGATTGGTTTTATAAAAATTTTTATTATTTGGTGTGTAATGTTGTTAATAAAGTCAGTATACCTCCTTGGAGCTCTACAGCACGTAGGTTGTTTACTGGTACTGAATCCAAAACTTAGCTATGGAATCTAGTTAATAGCAGCAGCTTTGTCAAAGAGGAGGTCGACAACATTGGACATATGCTTGATTGTCTCAAGAGACTCCTCGTATGTAGCATCAGGCACGGGCTCGGGGTAAACGTAGAGCCAGCCGTTACCCTGGTCAAGAACACCGTAGAAGATCTTGTCGAGAATCATCTGGCTGAGCTTGCCCTCGACCTGGCGAGTGTCAAGGTGCAGACGGTCGGCAAGGTATTCAATCTCAACACACGAGTAAGGCTCGATCTCCTTGACCAAGTTCTCCTGGAGAAGCTTGTCGTACAGAGAGGTGAAGTGAGCACGAATAAAAGGGTCGGAAGAAAGCTCGGTGCCGTACTGCTTGAGAACACCCTCGAACTCTTGGAGACTGCGGTTTTTGTGGGCACGAGCCATTGCCTTCATGGCATCGATCTCAGGGCCAGAGTACTTTTGCACGGTCTTGTTGTTAAGCAATTGCTCAACATCATCGGTCAAGTTGAGCATGATTTTGACCAGCAACAGGTACTTGAGCTCTGTAATAGCCTCAGGGTGGTCCAATGAGGAGTAACCCTCAAATGCTTCATAAAAGTACGAGAACGCAGTCTTGTAGTCGTTGTCTTCTGCCTGCAGAATACCCGACATGGTATCCAACTCCGCCTGAACAAGAGGGGGAGTGTAGATGGAGTTTGCACTAGTACGAGCACTAGTTAAACTAGCACGGGCCTTGGCAAGGTTACGAAGGCGGTGGTACACCTTAGCCTCAAGAAGCTGGACCTCGACCAGCTGCATCTTGTCGTCAAGACGCTTGAGCTCCTTAAGCAGAGACTCAATGAGCTCAATAGCCTCTTGGTACTTTTTAGATTCCAATTGAAGTGCGACCAGCTTGATCTGCAGGGTCTGGCGCAGGATGGACCGGTTCTCAGCCACGGTCCACTCAACACACTCGTTGATGGTAGTGATCTGTGTAGCAATGGAGTCAGGAACCTTGGACATGTAGTCAATCAATGTACGAATAATCTTAGCGGTCTTGGACTTTGCGTAACCTCCAGAGGTCTTACGAGCCTGCGCAACCAATGCTCTGAGCTTGTCCGCATTCTTGGCGTCACGATAGATTGCACCCAGCTCAAGGAATGCTGTCTCTTGCTCTTGAACAAGAGCCTCGCTCTTGCCGGAATCTTTCTCGATCACCTCAAGATACAGCTTCTCTTGCTCCGCGCCACTGTTGGCTTCTCTAGCCAACTCAAGCGACATGGTGTGTAGATGAGATGATGACAAAGTCCGAACTCGAGAGAAGTAGTCTCGAGTCGGGTGGTGATATACGGGGAAACTGGGGCTAGTGCAAGCAATTACTTTTTATTAGTTAAATGATTTAAATCTACTCATTCCATACAAAATCTACGCCCTCCATTTCGATGTCAGCAAGGGTGCGGATGAAGTTTTGAAGCTGTCCACTCTTCTCAAACAAGCTGTAGATCTTACGGTGCTCATCGGCAACAAGAACAGACACCTCTAAAGCCTGCTTGAGGTACGACTTGTTGATAATGGTCGCTTCCCTAAGAATTCTTACAAGCTCAAGCACAAGGTAAGGGACGTAATGTGTTCTAATCTCTTGCAAGTCCTCGTCATGATCAGTAACGAGGCCGTTGAATACCTCGGTCGCAGAGTCGATTTGCATCACCACACCATTGACAAGCTCAGCTCCAGCAGTCTTGGGCTGTACTGAACCAGCAGTAAATTGATCCCATTCTCTGATAGCCTGCAAAGCAAGAACAATCTTGCCGTAGTGTGTCAATTCCTCACGCTCAATTTCAGGAGCGGCCAACGAACGGTCAGCAACAATCTTGGGGGAGAATAGATTGCCAACAGCAAGAATAGCACCAAGGCGACCTTTGGAAAAGAACATTCTCAGGATAGCAACCAAGGCATGCACAGCATCGTCCCACATGCCAGCTTCGGTGAACCAGCCGACAATCTCGGTGAGATGAACTTCTTCGGGGGTAGGAGGTCTAGCCTCAGATAATGAAACGAGTTCCTCAGGAGAGGCATCGAGTTGCAAAGTGCCCAGACTATCAGTGACAAGCTCAACGGCCTGCCGTAAGCTTTCCTCGAGATTAATGCCAAACTGACGTGCCAACTGGACTTGCAAACCACGTTCAGTGGCATCAGTAATGGTAGCCAAAATACGCGCGTAAGCGGCACTTTGTGATGCTTCGCCCAAAAAGCGCACATAGCCAGGGATCCAGTGGAGCTTGCGAGCAATCAAAAGACTCTGTAAGTATGAGCTGATGAGGAACTCGGCATCAGGAGTCAGAGACCAAGCTGATGATTTTGATGCAAGTACCAGCACTAGATGCACAAAAACACGGAGCATTCCAGGTTCCAACAGGGGACTGCTGACCTTGGAGGTACCAGACACAGCTGCCTTGAGGTTCTCGGCGACGTTGGTGGTCAACATGTGTAACTCACGTTTGATGATGGCAGTCATGACGACTCTGAGGAATTCCTGACTTTCTTCAACAATTTCACGGTTACTCGAATGAGCCAATGCATCTAGCACGGCGCTGGGAGTGACCAGCTGAAGTTGAGGCAGCCTAAGAAGGTCGCTGGTAGCATTTTCACCGTTGTCAACTGGATGGCGGTCAGCAACAACAATAGCGTTCATGTATGCAATAAACTGTCTTTCCCATGACTTACAGAGAGGGAGCACGGACTCGACGTCACCACTCAAAAAACCATAGATGGCCCGCTCGTACTTGTCAAGGGCAGGTGTTTGGCTAACAGCATAGGTTGTACCACGAACAAGAGGTACCATCTCCTGTTCAATAACATTTTTAACGATCCAATTATTAGTTTCAGCACATACGCTCAAAGCCTCGTCTCTTTTGCCTGCAAGAAGAAGTTCAAACACATATCTAAACGTTGTGTGGTCAGCTTTAGCATCGTCAGTGTTGATGCTAAGACCTTGTCTTAAAGGAGCATCGGCATCAAGTTCGGTAATATACTCGGTGGCCGCAGTCTTACCTGTTAGCAGCGTGGTCCGGGCAGCAGCGTTCTTTGTGTACAACCATTTTGAGCTGCTGAGTTCTTTTGGTTCCGCAGGTTCGCTCAGCGAGCTTTGCAGATAGTCAAGCAAAGCCTTGTTGATGAGCTTGTCAGATCCAACCACAGCAGTGTCAATAGTATAAACACTTTCCAGCAATCCCCAAACACGAGCCTCGAGCTCCAGCTTGAGAAACTCTGGTGATTGAACGCCTGACTTCTCTGCCTCAGCGAGAGCAGCCTTGCTAGTGGCGGCACCAAGCTGTTGGATTCCGTCCTGGAACGTCAACGAGCGGCCTTGCACGACCTCAGCGAATTCGTCCACCAAATCCATTGATACACAAAGATCCAAAGCTCACCAACCTTGGTCAAAATATGCTGAATAACCAGACGTCAGATCAGAGCTGGTCATCACGTGAACTAGTAGCCAGCGCGTTTAATCAAACAATACCTGGCCAAATACGGAAAATAGCAGAAGATTGGCTAATTTCTCTATTTCTGTAGACTATTTGAATTCAGGCTGTGCTCTTGACATAAAGTATCCAAGCTGTTGATCACACAATTCATCGTCTCGTCCGCGTTGTCGGATATCTCCAAGGCCTTTGCAGCCGTGGTGCTGTCCACGCTGCTCAAAGTTCTTCTTTATCCTGCGTACCACTCTACAGATTTTGATGTTCACCGCAATTGGTTGGCTATTACCTCCAAACTGCCCATCAAAGAGTGGTACTTTGAGGACACGAACCAATGGACCTTGGACTACCCACCATTCTTCGCATACTTTGAATGGTTCCTCGGTCAGTTTATTCCCCAGTCTGTGATCAATGACGGTTGTCTTGATCTTGTACCTGTTGGACAGTATGGCTGGCCCACTGTTGTGTTCCAGCGGACCACTGTCATTGTGTCTGAGCTGGTGCTGGCACTAAGTCTACTTAGCATTGTTCGCTCCCGTATCCCACTGTCCAAGCAACAAAAGTATGCCGTCATTGCTTTAATCTGGTTTAGCCCTGCCTGGCTTATTCTGGACCATATTCATTTCCAGTACAACAGCATGATGTTCGGTATCTTCATCTTTACCTTGACTGCAGCTGCCAATGAGCGTTACCTGGTGTGTGCTGTGCTATTCTCTACATTGTTGTGCTTCAAGCATATCTATTTGTACCTGGCACCTGCATACTTTGCTTTCTTGCTGCGTGCCTATATTCTGCCCAAGGGCCGCATTGAGTTTCTGAATGGTATCAAGCTTGGTATTGTTACCATTTTGCCCTTTGTGCTTGCCTTTGCACCCTTTTACAAGGACATTGACCAAGTCTTCTCCCGCCTTTTCCCTTTTAGCCGTGGTCTGACCCATGCATACTGGGCCCCTAACTTCTGGGCACTTTACTCGTTTGTCGACCGTGTACTTGGTGTTGTACGTAAAAATGCCACTGTTGCCGGTACCAGAGGTATTGTTGGTCAAGTTGACTTCTCAAACTTGCCCCAGGTCAGCCCGCGCACAACCTTCCTTCTGACGCTGTTCTACCAGGTCATTGGTATGATTCCTGTTCTGGCCAAAGCCTCGTTTCCCCGCTTTGTTGGCTGCCTGACTGTGTGTGGAATGGCATCATTCATGTTTGGCTGGCACGTTCACGAGAAGGCGATTGTGCTTGTCATTGTGCCGTTCACACTTATTGCTCTTACCAACAGAAGACTGCTTGCAGCCTACCAGGCTCTTCTTGTTGCAGGCCACATTTCCCTGTTGCCTCTACTCTTCACCCCCTCTGAGGCAGTGATCAAGTACGTCTACACAGGAATGTATATTGTTGTCGCATTGGGCACTCTTCCTGAGCTGACACCCGCATCATCGAGGGTGAGAGTATTCACCATGGAAAGACCCGCTTTGTGGTATGTCTGCGGCTTCATTGTTGTACTGCCAGCCATCCAGCTCATTGGACTCTTATTCCCCAGATACGAGTTTGCCAAATTGATGATCCTCTCAGTCTACTGTGCTTTCGGTGTGGTGTTCTCCTGGGTTGGACTCACCACGGACCAAGTGTCAGTAGATCTCATGAAAGACTCGTAACGTTAATTATGTACATAAAATAAATATGGATGTTTTACACGGTAAGAGGCATGGTTCACAGGCCCATGGTTTCTCTGCACGCAGGACAGTACCATTTGCCCTGGGGAAACTTGGTCATATTAAGACAACCGAGATGGAACCATTCATAGGAACAGTTCTTATTGTCGCAAGCTACCATATCACCTTTGGACGGCTTCTGGCACAAGCAGTACAAGGCTCGCTCATCAGCAGACTTGTTGCCATGGGCTGGTGCTAGCCGTCTTGTGCGGGCCAATGCTGTGCTGAGAAACTCGACGAGAAAATCGATCTCTTTGACGGCATTTTCTGGCACTTTAGGCTGCGTGGAATCGGCCTGACGCGTCGTAGATGAGGTGGGCATGTGCTCCAATAACCCTGCAAGGCTCGGTTCGGCAGCAATCAGGGCTCTAATTTGAGCAATCTGGTCATGGCAGCCCTGCTTTTCAAGAAGATCGTATATTATGGCCAGCGAATGCGTGGCCTGGGGAATATACTGGTTCATAGGGCCAACAGCTCGTGCCTGATACTAAACTAGTGGGGGACCAGACGGTAAAGTGGAATCGGCCGGAAACGTTACTTAGTCAGCGGCCAGTTTAGGGTGGTGTTTGTTTAGGTGGATACTGAGATCTGTATTTAATATGTGCAAACTAGTCAATTCGCTCTGTGAACACGTCAAGCAATTGCCGCATCGCAAATCTCGAGAACTAACAGGGCCACCACGTGCCCACGCACATTCCAGATGTATATTGTTGTGTACTAACCCTTCTCCTGATCGCTTGCTATGTAGCTGATTAATCTCGGTCACTGAATCAGTTAAAAGGCTGCTGCAGTCATATTCCTAAGCCGGAACACTTTTTAGAGAAACTCCCTCCCCGTCTGGCCATTCCATTATGTCTCGCTCCAAGTACATTCCTTTGCAGGTTGCTTTTGAGGAACTTGCAATTGATGATAGCGAAGGACACAATGATTCTGGTCATTGGGCTGGGGAAGCCGATACTCGGGCCCAGGGCCGGCGGCGGTCTCCCCATAGACGCGCTTCCGGCACGCGCCACGCAAACCTGACAAGTACGGACTATATTAATATGACTTGTCGGTTTGTGGTGCACCCTGATACGCCTCCCTCGGTTGCTCAAACCCCCGATAAGCGAATTCCATCCTCGGCCATTCTACGGGTGATTGCTCCGGCCATGGAATGTCCCATTTGTTTGGAGACGGCCACGGTTCCCCGGATGCTAGCCTGTGGCCATGTAATGTGCCTTGTTTGTTTCCACCGCTTTCGCCATCATGCTGAAGACCACCTGTGCCCCCTGTGCCTGAAGCATGTGTCTCGGGACGTGACTCCCGTCACGTTTCTCGAGGGCGATACCCGATTCTTACCCCAAGTCGGCCATGAGGTTGTCCTGCGTTTGATGCACAAGACTGGCCTGGACCTTGCTCAGCCCCAACTTGGTTCCAATTATGACCACAAGTCTTATGGATCCCGCTCGTTACCTCCCCCCGAAATGTCTCTTTATGCCCGTGTGATGTCTGGAAGTGTGGAATACGTTCACCGTGAAGCTCGTCGCGAGGAGAAATTGCTTAGAGAAGCCCGGAAAGAGGCAGAGCTTTTGCACGGTGATGACGAAGGTTTTGATGTGGCGATTGCTCAGGTTCATGAACAAGCTTCAGCCGAACTTGCCCCATTGCCCAAGAACGACTGGCCGGAAAGTCCTCCACGGACCAAGTCGGCAAAGGCCCAGGCTCAGAATGAGCCTTCCTATTATTTTTATCAATCTGGGTTCGAAAGTCCCACTATCCACATTTTGTCTCAATTAGACGTCTCTGTTCTCCGTGCCACGTTTGGAGACTATGAGAACTTCCCTACATCTTTGGTGGCCAAGGTCGAGAACATCACCCACGCCACCATGGACGATGAGTCGCGCAAGCGTCTCAAATATTTATCGCATATTCCTTCCCATAGTGCTTTGGCACTCCTTGAATGTGACTGGCGAGGCATTGCCAGTCCTGCTGCCATCAAGAAGTATGGCAAGCAACTTTCAGAACGTCGGCGTAATAAGCGCGACAAGGACCGCCGTGACGACCAAAGAAAGGCTGACGCCCAGGTCGTGAACGACGCCTTGTTCCGTACCGACATTTTTGAAGCTGTCCCGATTACCCCCATGACCTTGGACATATCAAACCTACCCACTCTAGGCGAAAGACCCAAACCAGCTGCACCTGCACCGAAATGGGATTCCTCTCGAGCCGATCGGGAAGAGTTTGCTGCCTTGTTAGCAGCAGCCCATGTTCCAAAGAAGGGTCGCAAGCGGATTGTGCTTTTGGAGAATTAAACAAAATCCACAAAAAAAAGACAGAACCCCCATCACAACTAGAACCATATTTATGTTAGCTTTTCTTTCCCACAAAGGTTAAATTATCATCAACAAAGTATTTATCGTGTTCTAGTAATTACATTTTGCATTTTCTAGGCTTTATTTTCAAGCTCCTCGACTCTGGCAGAAAGCTTCTCAACCAAAGCAGTGAGCTTGGTGACTTGATCAGCAAGAGCTGCAATCTTCTGTATACCGGCCTTGACAGGTGAGGCCGTAGCACCATTACTTTGAGATTCGGGCTCAGGGGTCTGAAGAGTCTTGGGCTCCTCAAGCTTGGGCTCTGCCTCAACCTTTTTGGGTTCCTCAACCTTAGCCTCCTTAGGCTTCTCGGCCTCCACAGCCTTGGGCTCTTCAACCTTGACCTCTTTGGGCTCCTCAGGCTTAGTCTCCTTGGGCTCCTCGGTCTTGGTCTCCTTGGGCTCCTCAGGCTTGGCCTCCTTGACGGGCTCACGCTTCTGGCTTTCGTAAAGAGCCTCGTCCTCCTCATCGTCCCAAGAGCTGGCCTCCTTGTTGACCTGCTCGGGCTTCTCACTGTCAATCTCACCAGCTCTGCTGAGGAAATTTTGAACGTCCTGGGTCTTGAAGACCTCGCTAGCATCCTGCTTGCTGGCCTTCTCAAGAGCATGAAGAGAGTTGGTGGCAGGCTCCTGAGTCTTCTCTGCAGCCTTGGGCTTGACCTCCTCCTTTTTGGGCTCCTCCTTGGCTTCAGTCTTAGCCTCAGCCTTGGTCTCAGTCTTGGTCTCAGTCTTGGTCTCAGCCTTAGTCTCAGCAGGCTTGGCAGCAGCGGTGGAAGGAACCTTGCCATCGTAGATGTCGCGCCATGACACAACTAGAGGGTTAGAAGTCTTACCACTAGCGTACTCAGCAGCTTCAAGAGCAGGCTGGGGAGCGGTGACCTCGCCGTAAACGTCCGAAAGGAAACCTTCGCTCTTGCGAGGAACATAAAAGGGGATAGGCTCAACATAAGTCTCGTGAACCTTGTAGCAGCGAGCCACCTCGTGGCCGTGAATATCCAAAGTGTTTGCGGGAGCAAAAGTCAGACCACGCTGAGGCTGAGTGGACTGGTAGGCAAACAGGTCGTAGAGGACATCGTCAATGTACTCATAATACAAAATGGTACCGTCACCACGGCCACCGAGATAAAGAATAGAGGTACCAACATCAAAGAATGGCATGATAATACCGGAACTTTGGTCAATGTTACGGAAACCCTTGATAGGGCCGGACTCGAGGTCCTTGGTGTTCCAGATAGCGAGCTGGCGATCGCTAAGACGGGAGAACCCAGTGGTCAGGACACGGTCACGGTCACCAAGCCAAACAATGCGGGCAGCTCTGGAACCAGCGTGGGAGGTGCCCTCAGACAGGACCTTCTCGGCACGGACATCCCAGACTCTGATCTTCTTGTCCTTGGAGACGGAAGCGATCTTGGTACCATCGTAATTCCAGGTAAAGGACATGATGGCATCGCCATGGGGAAGGCTGTAGAGGACCTTGCCCTCGGCAACGTTCCAGACCTTAATTGTGTGGTCAAGAGAAGAGGATGCAAGAATGTCGCGGGCAACGGGGTTGTAGTGGACATGGCCGACCCGCTTGTCGTGGCCCTCGAGGAACTTGACGGGGCCAACATCGCTGATATCGTCAAGGGGAGTGTCACCAACAGCAGTAGTAAAGTCCTTGGGGATCCGCCAGACACCAATGGTTCCGTCATCGGAGGCAGACACCAGCTCGTTCTCATCAAAGGGGTTCCACTCGGTATCGAGCACAGCACCCTTGTGGCCAGTGAACAGGGGGAAACGGTCGGGCAATTTGCCCAGATCCTCCAGAGGAAGAACGGCAAAGGCACCACCACCGGAAGCGTTCCAATTCAGGGAAACGTACTTGCCGTTGGCTTTAGCGAGATTACTGTCAAACGCATTCTTGGTCAGACGGATGTTGTCGAAGGTCTTGTCTTTTTTGAAGGCCTGGCCATACACATGGCGGTACTTTGAGGCTCTGACGCTGCTCATGCTTGTCAATGCTGATAATCCGGGGACTTGACAGAAAGGCTGGCTTACAAGGAGAAGAGGGCGGGCTGGACAGGATGAGGTATGATGTGATGTGGCCTGGCACCACCGGCGGCCGGCCCTTACCCAGGAGTCGGGTGAGCGAAACGGCCAGACGGGCTAACGGCTGTGGGAGCTGGCTGGGACACAAGGGCAATGGCAGTGTTCACGGCTGCTTGGATAAGGTTTTCAATGGAGCGGGATTGAGGCAATTGGTGGGTGGCAGGTGGGGACTGCTCGGCGGATGGCAACCCTCCAGGCCCCGAGCCCCGAGCCCTTGAGCCCCCTTGCTGGGTCCATGGTCCCTGGTCCCTGCATATTCGCTCCAAATCTGTGGACTGGCTACTGTCCTTGTTGTTGTCTTTTTAAATAAAAAAAATATAGTCCAAACTATCACTGCCAGAATCAAATTAAAGCTTAGCCGTCAATCGATAAGACCACGTGACCCAGACCTCCGATGCTGCGGGAGCAAACTATCTGTCATAGCTGTAGCAGTAAGCTCTCAGCGATAGCACCAGTTAAGATTAAAATGATCCAGAGATACAAAGTAAAGTTCGAGCTAGTACATGCAAGGCACCGAGCCAATTGTTTACGGAATAGAATCAGCTCAATTGGCTTCTATTGTTGCTACTAAATAGTATATCAACTACACCAAAGCACGCTGCACTCCCTGCTAAAACCCCTGGTCACCAATTCCCACCCAGCAGCCGGCTTCCAACGGCCCTAGCCAGCACCCTAATTCGGAAGCCCAACGCGACTCCAACTAGTCATAGCCCAAAGCAATAGGCGGTTAACCACGCCAAAGCCAGAACAGGTAAGGTCCTCCACGTGATCGGTACACCACGTGGTGGCCGTATATGATGTGCGTGGGCGATTTGGCGGGATTCAATTATTGCTATCCGAGTCATTTGGGTGGATGCAAGCAAATAGCTCTACCGCTCGCTATTCAGCCTGGCCCCGGGGTGCTTTGGGCCTGGTTCAAGCTCCCCCATCCATGCATAGCCGGGGAGATGCTGGGGTGGCCACCGTGCAGCACCCTAACCGCGGCACTCCGCCGATGAGACATGTTTATATATTGGCCAGTGTAACCAGAATCGTTATCCGATAACTAATTGTACTAGAGGATATGATGCAAGCTGTCACATCAACCATCACTGAGAACGAGATTTCCCTGGAAGCGTACCGGGCGTCCCCCGAATGCTCTGCTTTGTTGAGCGAGGCCCACGCGGTCATGGTCGAATACATGAGCGGCTACGACCCGTCCCACGATGTGCTCCACGTCGAGCGGGTGGTCAGAATGGCCCGTAGAATTAGCGACTCCATCCCTGGCACTGACAGCGTTGTTGTGGAGCTGGGGGCCCTGTTCCACGATCTCATTGATCACAAGTATTTAAAGTCCCAGACAGAGAGAGACGTCCGCATCAACAGACTGCTGGATCTCATGCTCCGCAACGGTCTGGACGAGGCCCGGGCCCAGCTGGTTATCAAGATCGTGCAGAACACAGGCTTCAGTATTGAGAAGCGGCTGCGTGCCCAGGGCAATTGGACCGAATGGCACCAGACATGCACAGAGTTCCACTGTGTCCAGGACGGTGACCGGCTCGATGCCATTGGTGCCATGGGCATTTTCAGAGTCTCGGCCTACGCTGAGCATGCTGGCAACCCCCTGTTCCACACTGATCCCAAAGTGCCTTCCGCATACCAGCACTTCTTCGACAAGCTGCTCACGCTCAAGAACACACTAAAGACCCCGCTGGGACGCGAGGTTGGTGACAAGCGGCAGCAGATCATGGAGGACTTTGTTTCTAGCGCTCTTCAGGAATATGAATTGAACGATTTCAATTAGAGTTCGACCCGCCACCGTACGTTTTACACCACCTTAAAGCCCGGATTATTGTACATGTTCCGTCTATTGTTAATTTCTCACAAACCATCATGATTCTATATAATTTTTTTAGACTCCCCTCCTCATTCATATTCTCGCATATATTTTCAAGCATAATTTATTTCATTTGTTTCTACTTCTTCTTGGTGTTTTTCCTATCTGCTGCTGCGCATCTCCATCATGCATAACTATATATTGGAGATCGCGATCACATAATATTTTTCAATGGCCATTGCAGACGAGTTTGGGGGGCTCTTTCAGAGCCTGGTGAGCCTAATCCGAACCTCTGCACAAGTTAATGCGCAGGATGTGGGTTTTTTCAGGGCCTTAGATAAATCTCTTAAAACAAAGTCCGAGCAGCAGAGCCAGCGGATCCTGGATTTGGTCAACCGTTTGATTGGCGAGGTTGCTGGTGATTCTCTCAAGTTTTCTTCTCTCCAAGATCTTGAAAACCACTGGAAATCCGTGGATTCTATATTTGATACTCTGTTGGATAGAGTGGATGCTGGTCTTGTGGCTGATTCTTCCTCTAGCAATGATTTACCTCCAAGCAGAGCCTCAACCCCATCTGTCGGCGTTGTTTTCCACGACAAAAATGTTGAGAAACCTCAGCTCAGATTCTCAAGTCCTATTGATAATTCAGTTGGCCCATTCAAGCCGTTGTTGGCCGAAAAGGTCCATGCTATTAAGGGCCTGAATGAATCGCTCGAGATCCAGGCCCCCGATCAAGATCATGAGGGTCCCTGGTACGAGCAGCCTTACAAGACTGAAATCGAGCAATCACCATACCCCAAGCATATTTATACTGCGTCCGAGCCTGTTGAGCCTGCCGTTTGGGAAGACACACCGTTTACCTTTGTTGATAAGCCCAAGCAGCTCCGCAAGGTCATTTCAAAACTTCTTAAGGTCAAGGAGTTTGCTGTTGATCTTGAACATCATGACTACAGAAGTTATCTGGGTCTTGTTTCTCTTATGCAAATCAGTACAGCCACTGAGGATTGGATTATTGATACCTTAGCTCTGCGTACAGAGCTCCAAGCTCTTAACGAGGTATTTACCGACCCTTCTATTGTCAAGGTATTCCATGGCGCTCAGCATGATATTATTTGGTTGCAGCGTGATCTTGGTATTTATATTGTCGGTTTATTTGATACCTACCATGCTTCGCGTGCTCTTGGTCTCGGCAAGCATAGTCTTTCCTTCCTGCTTGAATCTATTGTTGGTTTCAAGGCAGACAAGCAGTATCAGCTGGCCGATTGGAGAATTCGCCCCTTGACACAGGAAATGACCGATTATGCTCGTGCAGATACTCACTTTTTATTGTACATTTATCAGACTCTTCGCAACAGACTGATTGAGAGCGACAAACTGGAGCCTGTACTCGAGCAGTCCAGAATTACAGCTGGTTTACGTTTTGAGAAGCCTGAATACAATGCTGAGCCAGGATGGATCAATCTTTCAATTAAACACAAACTGAATCCTGCCCAAGAGCGGATATTGTCAAAGCTGTACAACTGGCGTGATGCTGAAGCCCGTAACGTCGACGAGTCTCCCCGCTTTATTATGCCCAACAGTTTCCTTATTAGTCTTGCTCTTACCTCCCCCACTTCAGCCAGCTCTGTGGTCAGCGTGGGTCGCGATGTGACACTCTTTACTAGGAATAATGCGGTTGAGCTTGCGGCTCTTATCAAAACAGCCACCGAAGAGCCCATCCCTTCTCAATCTGCCACCGATAAGAAGCTGGCTGCTACTGCTGCTGCTTTGAATGCTGCTAGAGCTGAGATTGCCAAGGAAAGTCTGGCCAATGTTACCAGCAGATCAAGCAGTCTGTTGGCTACCAGTGCCCAACCTAGCGAATATCTGTTTTCTGCAGATTCAGTCGAAGAAGCCAAGACTCTTCGTCTTGATTCCCCTTATTTGTTTACCCCCGTCCCTTCGCATGTTCGCAAATCTGCTGCCAAGCAGGCCTCCAAGGTTTACCTTGGCGTGCTTCACATGGATGACCTGAAGATTGTTCAGGACGCAGCCGAGAAGGCCGAGGAGGTGGCCGCACAAGAGGCTGAGATTTCTGTTAAAAAGGAAGAACCTAAGGCTAAAATTGAGGAGCCCGATGTTGAAGTTGAGCCTGTTCAGACTGGCAAGAGAAAGCGCAAGATTAATATTGTTGAGACTATCGATGATGTCGAAGAAAAGGCCGAGCTCCCTAAGCCAAAGAGAGTGGCCAGTGACAGCCCTGCTTTCGACTTTGCTGGTTCAAAGCCTATTTTCGAGGAGAAGTCAGAGTCCTCATCATTCACACGGTTCAAGGACAACATTACTGGCCCTCTTGGTGCTCGCAACAAGAAGCGTAATGGTAAGGCTCAGTCCAAGACCTTCAAGAGATAAATAAGTTAAAAAATAAGAATAATGAGGCATTGCTACATAAATACATAAATGCTATTATTACTGGAGATTTGGTGCGACCACAGGAACACTAGTGTTGTTGTTATTCTGCTGGCCGCCCATATAAATATCGTTATACATGGGACAAGACTTGTTGGTCTTGATATGACCCACGGCACCACATGTTGCACATTTTCTTGTCGTGGACTTGACTTTACCACCATCCTTGCCGTCACCCTTGGTGGCCTTACGGGCCATACGACGGTCCTGGTTACGGCGAAGACGGGCAAGCTCCTCCTCCAGAATCTTTTTGTTACGACGATTTCTGTCTTCATCATTTGTGACAACAATATCACGAGTGGCTGTTTGTGAATCCTCAAATGCACGGCGGCGGATCATATAGGCACGGATAACATTTGGATCACTAACGATTTCGGTCTTACGAATCTTGACACCGTTCTCATCTTCGAAAAGGCGACTGATTCTCAATACCTTTTGGTTGGGTCCACCGCCTAGGCCATCATCTACTTCAGGTGTGGATGGTAAGTTAACGGTTACTGGTTGCACGGGGCGCGCTGGCAGCTGCTTGGCATCCTTGATGCGCAAACTGTTGGCCTGGGCATACCAGATACGCTTAATTTCCTCATCATATGCCTTTTGCTGTTGAGCGACATTGTAACTGTGACCACCCAGCTTGGACTTATCAATTTTGTCATTGGCATCATTCATAGCCTTGAATCCACCCTTCATCGATGTACGCAAGAAAGAGAAACCTTCACCTCTTGCTGTAGGGTCACCATCACCATGAAGTTGAAGCATGGCTTTACCCTGGATAGCATTGATAAAGTTACGAGAGATATTCCAGGGAGCAAGTTGCTCTTCCAAACTCATACCTTCGTCATCGACCTTATCGTCTTCTACGGTCTTACCATAACCAGAATCCTCCAAATGCTGTTGACCAACCTGCATAGCCTCAAGCAATGCAATATCCTCCGGTGAAATCATTGCCCGAATGGTCTCTTCTGTAGGCAAAGCATCACCGGTTTTAATTTTCCAGAAACCTTGATCGTCACCGGAACGCTGGTATTCCATAAATTCCTTAAGACGCTGACGGTTCTGCATATCATTTTGGTCGGGGAAATGAGCAGAAATATCCTTCACCTGAAGTCTATGGTGAGAGTTTTTGTTAAGAACACGGTAAACAATCATCTTCAGTCGGTTCTTGGATGCAGTTGTAACTTTACGAGAATGAGGACCAGGAATCAATGTCACAGGAAGGGTCTGACCGGCCACAAATAAATAAGGAATAGGGCGAAGGAAGAACCGTTGTCCACGAGCCTTTGTGGTTGACCTAATGAACAAAAAGTCAGTTTTCTTTGGCTCATGCTGGAACACGGGGGCACGAATCATCTGATTATACAATGTTGGCACCACATTACCCGGTTCAACGAAACCAAAGTTCCAAAAGGCACTACGATCTTGGACATCAAGGACATGTGTCTCACCCAACGGAAGTTTGGGACGGGCAGAATCCTCAGCAGTGCGTTTACGGTAATAATTGATAAGCTTGCTGCCCATACCAAGATTTGACAGTACGAGAGGGAACTCCTCAGAGTACTCAACCAGAAAGACAGGTGCGTTATCACCCAGAGTAAGGTCACTACTCTTTGCCAACAACTGGGTGATGGACTTGCCCTTATCCTTCTTCTTTTTACGCTGCTTGATAGCTGTGAATGTGATATTCTGGCCAGGTTTGATGTTGAACTTGGGACGATGCCAAGACCGCATCTGGGACTTGGCGAGGTGCACACGGTAAAATGGTGATTGCAAACGGATTGCAACCAGTGAGTGATCAATAGTGAGATTACCGATAGTAGAACGAACCTTGTTCTGGTAGTTTTCTTTGAGAAGATCGTAAGAAGCGTCATTACTGATATTGTAGCGACTTTGAAGAGTATCCTGGCGCACAGGCTCATGATTATCACGGGCAAACAAAAGGTAAGGATCATTCATATCGATTTGGACCTTTGAAGGGGCCAATACATAAGAACCCTCAAGGATGGCATCCTCGTCATCAGAGTTGTACACATCGCCAAGGTCCACATTGAGCAAGGGGTCTGTCTCAAGACGCTGGCGTTTGTTCACTGGTTCAGGGGTAATGATGGCATCATCAAAATCATCAGCGCTATCGGAAGCCTCCTCCAGAATGTAATCCCAGTCAGCAGTGGACATGGCCAGTTCCTGACGTGCCGAGTCCAGCTCATCTTCAGCAACTGACGAGTTATCATCACCGGCCCGAGTGGTTTCGGTGGTATCGATTCTTACAACACCATCAACCTTGTGAGAACGGGCGACATTGGCTTTGAATGCAGCACGCTGGTCGTTGTCTGCATCAAGGCGCAAACGCGACGGGATACAGGGTCTGACCATGCGAGGCTCTTGCATAGTGTAACGCGCTTGTTTAGGACCGAACAGAGAGTTCATCTTGAGAATAGAATGCGGCAGAAATTCAGGGTAGTAGATATTGAGCAGTACGTCCTCCAGGACAGCCTTCTTAGGCTCCTCGGTCTTGGGCTTGGCCTCTTCCGGTTCCTCTTCGGCTTCCTCGGTGATCGGATCTGTGGCAACGTCGCCCATCAGCTCCTTTGTCCAGTCGTCATCATCGTCGCCGCCCAGTCCAAGGTCGGCAAGGTCGCCAGCGTCGTCGCCACCTACTTCGTCTGCCAGATCCAAATCCTCATCGTCAGCCAGTTCATCTTCGCCCTCGAAATCCAGGGCATCCTCGTTGTGTTGAATGGCATCAGCACCACCCAAATCCTTGGGAATCAACGACTCTAGCGAAGCACCAGAATTGGCACTGGCCAAGAGTCTCGCAAAGTCGTCCTCCTCGCTCATGATGGAGTCAAGCTAGCTTTGTCTTTATAAGCCCAGCTGGGGTCAAGTATCACCACTACCCTTGGCTGATTACTCAATAACACCTTCTATGGGAGCAGGGAACTGTCTAGCACCGGGCCTGTATAAAATAGTGTTAATTGTGTAGTGCAAGATTATTTTAATAAATATATGCGAAATTAATAAAATATTGCAAAATTAAAGTAATTGGATAAGAGTGACTGCTGTATGAACATATAGATATGAAGACTAATTCGAAGGCTATTGAAAGGCAACTTGAAAAGACAAAATAAATAAATCTATGAAAGGGTCTATAATTAATCACTTTCAGGAGCAAGGTGGTCACCGTCATTTGGAACACCCACAATGCCCCATTGAACACCGGTGATCTGCTGGAGGCGAGAAAGAATACGGTTGATTGGTGTGAACAGACCAAACTCCTTGAACTCACCATCGTACGAGTGAATCATTCCGAGAACACCAAGACCACGCTCATTGCGAGTCAAAATCCAGGCACCAGAATCACCACCGCTGGCAAATACCGGTGAGTCGGATTTGACAACAAACTCAGAGGACTGCAGCTTTTTGTTGGACCAGTAGACAATACGACTTTTACTGGAAATGCCTGTGGTATATTTGGTCGTACTGCCATATTTGAACACATTGAGGCCAGGGACAGGCTTTGGAATAACATGGTTGATGGTCAAGTTGCTCATCAGCAAACCAGGGTCATACTGGGACATGTTGATATCCTCACCAAGAAAGTTCCGGCATTTGAGATCAGGAAGCACCTTTATCAGTGCAAGGTCACTAAGCATACCTTCAACAACAACACGCTCACCCCAGGTGACATGTCCGAGCATGCCAGGTTCGCTCTCTTCAAGCTCGACCAGCGCCTGCTTATAAGCCTGCCACTCCATCGAGTTAGGTCTATGCTTCACACACTCTTCCTGGAGAGCCTTTTCGAAAAGTTTTCTCAACACTGGTGAAGGTACCATCACAGAAGGGTGTTTCTCCGATGTTTTGTCACACAGAACAACATGACCACATGTCACAGCAAATGTAGAGTTTTTGTAGTCTGCCAGTTGAGCATTCCGGTCATCAATAATAGGGTATACATATCCACCTAGAGTACCCGAGGTATGTTGGGCATTCTGAGATGCAAGTGATAAGGAGATGGGAGGTTCGCTGGGGTTCTCAGGAACACGGAAGGGAGGAGCCACACGACTAGCGGCACGGATATAGTCTTTGCGTCCATAAATATGTAAATCAGGGCAGAGATCCTGGACATTCATCAATGACTCGCAATCATGCTCTGAGAAACGGGGGAAGCCAAAACATAATGTAACAACGGACATCTTTGGTGAGAAACCTCTCAACACAGGAGCAATGTAAGAACCTTCGTCTTCGAGGTTGAGAGTCATTCCCTGGGAAATACCGTCAATAAGGTCTTCAGCAAGATCAGCGTACAGCACATCTTCGGAACCGAGTGCCCAGTTACGAGGGAGAACCACTGGTCCAGTAGTCTCGTCAACCAGGCCCAGCTTTGTTCCAAAGTTGTACAGGCTGCGCAGCAGGTTCATTTTGGCGGACCGGACTGATGATTTGTTCAAAAGATTATCAGCAAGATAAAGGACCATTTGGATAATCTTCACAAGGTCGTAGTTGTTCCCAGTAGTACAATCATCACAGGGGCCGACGCGGACAAGCTCAGAGTAGTCCTTCAGGCGTTGGGCCATAAGGCCGGCCAAGCGCGATACATTTTGTGCGTTTGCTCTTTGATACAAGGGCAGCAGTTTGGTCCGCAGCCGGTTCAGCATCTGGCTGGTGGTGGTAAGGTCCCGAGTCTCTTCCTCGGCATTTGGTGAACCATCATCAGGGAGCGTCTCAACCTCAAGGGTCTCACCGAAAAATGACGGCACAGAGGCAGCCATGCTGGGAGGGATATGCATGTGTGTTGAAGAATCGGGGGAGATGGCCACGGCCTCGGGGAGCGGTGCAAGCATGCCGGCACGAGGCAGTGAAAGCTGTCTGGGAGACAGGGGCTCTGGAGCCACGTTCATTGGGATATTGTGTACGACGGGGGCGTCAGAAACCACATCCATCTGGCGGCCCAGTCTGGGGATGGCAATAGGAGCGCTGCCCACCAGGGATTGTGCCGCGTCTTCGTGGGACTCTGCGATGGCTCGGGCGTCCAAGATTTGAATGCGTTCGGCGTCAGGCTGGTGTCTTTTGCCAAAAGCAGAGCCGGAGCCCGCTGATGAGGCCATAGACGTAGCACCCGTGAGGTTTGTGTCCCGGGAAAACAAAGAAGTGCCTCCGGTGGAGCTTGTGAGGGCGGAGCGTATTGACCTGGTGTGGGGCGGAGCAGGGTTGTTATAATAATACTTTTGCTGGCCTGTGTACGCCTGTTGTCTTGAATCCGCGCCGGGCTGCCGTCTGGGGTCGCTGGGGCCTGGTAACGACGAGGAGGACGGGTCTATTGACGGCTGGTTTGACGGGCCGCCAATATCACGGAGCTCGTCCGAAGATTTACTGGAGTCATCGTCCTTGCCACCACGTGGTCGGAAAAATCTCTTGGCCATCTACCTTGTGGGACCGGTGGATGGAGTTGGTGTGATGGGTGAAGGATCAAACCTACAAGGTGCGCTACGGCTCTGGGAAGCATTTTCGATTGCCGCAGATAATGCACGGCACGAGTCATGTGATCGATGCCGCACAATGGAAGTCTGGCATAACATCTTGGCGAAAGGCGCTATTGTTTCGGGTAAAACGCTGTGCACGCGGCTAAATGTTTGGCTTGGACGTCCGGGTGTATCCGGCCAGTCTCGGGAGCCCCCCAAAATTTGCCCGCCTGGCACGGGGTTTCAGACACCTCCCGCAACCTACTGCTTGGCGGCATGTGCATGCATGTGGCGAGAGTCGATAAGAGCAGGGGTACTATGGGGAGTAGATGGATGTTATTGGCCAACAAGCACGGTTTAATTACTGTTTAGGCTTCAGGCTATGGCCTGCGTGTCTTGGACGTAGCCGCTATCCACCTGGTGCCGCCCCAATGTTGTTTAACGTTATTTCCGGGCAATCTCACCACGCCAAGGACTTGCAGGTAGTTGTAGCCGCGCTTGTGGCGATAGCGATCTTCAGGCACTTGCTGTCAGTACAAAAAAAACTGCGCCTCTGGCCGTGAATATGCATGGTTTTACTGGTACGCGAGGCTATGACGACTACAGAACGCACCGCATGCTCTTTGGCCGGCTTTGGTAGGCGTCTGGGCCGGGCTAGGCTTGTCACAAGCCGACCGTAAATTACGCCAGCTCGTAGGATCTGCAGTTGCGCCGTGCCGTATGGATCAACAAAAACGAGAGCGAAAAACATTTGCGTCAGCCGCGAGCACTTTTTCTGGGAAAGGGGTGCGGCCCAAGCAAGCTGGTTGAACTGGCTGTTACTATTTGCTGTTTGATGGTATTGCTGGGTGGATCACCAGTGCGACGTGCTGCCACGGCGACATGGTGTTTTCAGTATGATCCGGGAATTTGTGTGGGGAATTTTTCTAAAACTCTGCTAAGGTTTCCACCCATAAGCTAATCTGGGCGTTTAACTTTGTCTACTGACTATTTTTCACTAGAGTTGCTGTGCCGTTCGAGCCTGATTCCCCAGACCGGTGGTAATTTCACTGAATTTTGCCAGTGGGCCAAGTTGGGGTGCCGTTAGTCAGCGCTCACGAAATTGGCGGCAGCGGCTGCCCGTACCCTATGAAAAATCTCATAATAATTTTTTTTTGTTACCGTTTTGACCAAAGGGTTTGAAATATCCTGGATTAATTCACAATGGCAAAAAAGGCATTGCCATCTTTTAGAAAACGCAAAGTAGCAGGCGAGAAGCTCTCCCTGTCTGAGCTGACCGAAAAGGTCAATTCATTTGACGAGGAACTGATCAAGTCCATCAAGAAGTTCGACGAGCTGCCATTATCGATTGAGACACAGAAGGGTCTCCATGATGCCCATTTTGTTAACTTGACAGACATCCAGCGTGAGGTTATTGTGCAATGTTTGCAGGGCTCCGACGTGCTCGGTGCTGCCCGTACCGGTTCTGGTAAGACACTGGCTTTCCTGATCCCCCTGCTGGAGAAGCTGTTCCGCGAGCAATGGTCCTCCATGGACGGTCTGGGTGCCCTGGTTATTACTCCTACCCGTGAGCTGGCCATCCAGATCTTCGATGTGCTCAAGAAGATCGGTAAACACCACTCCTTCTCGGCTGGTCTGCTCATTGGTGGTAAAGACGTCAAGGCTGAGCGGGATCGTTTGACCCGTCTTAATATTCTTATTTGCACACCCGGCCGTTTGTTGCAGCACATGGATGAGAGTCCTGGTTTCGATGCTGGTAATCTGCAAATGCTGGTTTTGGATGAGGCCGACCGGATCCTCGATATGGGTTTCAAGAAGACCTTGGATGCCATCATCCTCAACCTGTCTCCCCAGAGACAGACCCTGCTGTTCTCAGCCACACAGACCAAGTCCGTCAACGATCTGGCCAGACTGAGTTTGGATAGCCCCAAGTACATCGCTGTTGACGATGTCAGTCCTGTTGCTACCCCCAAGGGTCTCGAGCAATTCTACACCGTTGGTCCTCTGGATACAAAGCTTGATAACCTGTGGTCATTCCTCCGTTCTCACACAAAGAGCAAGCTGCTGGTTTTCATCTCCTCCTCAAAGCAGGTGCGTTACGTCTATGAGTCGTTCCGCAGACTCCAACCTGGTATCCCTCTGTTGCACCTCCATGGCAGACAGAAGCAAACAGCCCGTATGGAGGTCACCGAGAAATTCTCTCGTGCCCGCTCGTCTTGTTTATTTGCTACTGATGTTGTGGCCCGTGGTATTGATTTCCCCGAGGTCGACTGGGTCATCCAACTCGACTGCCCCGAGGATAGTGCCACCTATATTCACCGCGTTGGTCGTTCTGCCCGTGCAGGCAAGTCCGGTCGCGCTCTTATGTTCCTTACACCTACTGAGGAAGTATTTATTTCGCATTTGCAAGCACGTAAAGTGCCTATTTCGAAGCTCACCATTCGTGAAGCTAAAAAGCACAGCATCCAGGCCGATCTCCAGGCCCAGCTGTTCCAGGATCCCGAGTTGAAGTACTTGGCCCAGAAAGCGTTCATCTCTTATGTGCGCTCTGTTTACGTTCAAAAGGACAAGTCTGTCTTCGACGTGGAGTCCCTCCCTCTTGAAGCATTCGCCAAAAGCATGGGTCTCGCCAGTGCCCCCAACGTCCGTATCAAGGGTGACGGAACTAAGAACGAGGCCAAGAATCAGTCTCGTGTTCTGTCCGAGTCCAAGGCCGACAAGCCTGAGAAGGTCCGCACCAAGTATGATCGTATGTTTGAGCGTCAAAACCAGAATGTCCTGTCCGAGCACTACCAGAAGCTGTCCAAGGCTGACCAGGATAGTGAAGAGGATGACTTTATGACTATCAAGAGCAAAGATCATGATATTGACGAGGCGACTGTTCCCCAGCTTGTTGACGAGGGTCCTGTCTCCAAACGTTCCGAGAAGCGTGCCCTGAGCAAGAAGGCCATTGCCAAGGCTGGTCCTAATCCCTCCAAGGTTGTATTTGATGACGAGGGTCTGCCCCATGCCATGTACGAGTTTGAGGACGAGGATGATTTCCACCGTGCTGGTCCTGCCGAAGAACAAAAGGCTAAGTTCCTCGAAGTTGAGCAAGAGGAGATGGTTGGCCGTGATGAAGACGATAAGGCCGTGGCCAAGGAGAGACGCCAAGAGAAGAAACGCCGTCGCAAGGAGATGGAGAGACTTGCTCGTGAGGGTGAGGACGAAAGCTCCAGCGAGGGTGAGTTCGAGGTCCGTCTGCCATCTCCTGAACCTACCCCCGAGTCTGATTCTGAACCTGAGACCTTCAAGCCCAAGCGTGCTAAGAAGTCCAAGTCCAGCTCCCAAGTTCTGGAGGTTGAGCAGCCTGAGACCCTGGAGGATCTCGAGGCTCTTTCTGCTAAACTGCTTCGGGGTTAAATCAACTAGACTATGTACACCCTATGTAAACTTAATGATGCTAGATATCAGGAAGTGCTGAAACTGGACACTGGCGGTTGGGACCTTTGCGTTGCAGCAAAGGGTAGGGGCTGCATGCGTACCTATGATGATGATTTTTGCTAGTTCCAATTTAAGGCATGGAAATAACGAAATAGCTATAGTCAATTGTTTATTATAAAACCTAAGACTGGGCTGTGTTCTCAAGGTAATCATGTACGCATCAGTAAGTAGTTGTAACATGCAAGTAAAGTATCCCGCCTTTGGGCCGCCCTCAGGTGTCCCAACTTCTTTAAGGTTGTTCACGTCTAAGTATCATAAATTTAATTGAATTGGCGTTCCTAATACTTTTAAACTTCTGTTAAACAATTTTCCAGAAACTAATAACATACTAAAAGTATGTTTGTAGGCGTGGGACCCTTATTGTGACAAGTCCCTACAATCTGCAATATGCATGTAGCTTAAAACTAGATTGGGCGTTACGATACCTCCTTCTCCCGATCTAACCCTATAAATTCAAACAATTGTGCTGTTCAATCTCAAATTCCCCTCCATGTCTTCAACTTCGTCCTTCGAGACTATCATCCTGTCAAAGCCTGCCCCTGGCGTTAGACTGATCACCTTGCACAGGCCTCAGGTTTTCAATGCACTGAACGCGCAGGTTATTTCTGAGTTGAACCGTGCTTTTGACCAAGATCAAAAGGACCCCGAAATTCAGGTCGTTGTTATCACTGGTTCAGAGCAGGCATTTGCTGCCGGTGCTGATGCCAAAGAGGTTGCTGGCTTCAACTTTCCTGCCGCCTACACCATTGACTTTATTCAGGGCTGGAATGATCTTAGTCGCTTGACCAAGCCAGTGATTGCTGCTGTCAATGGCCTTGCTATTGGTGGTGGCTGTGAGATCGCAATGATGGCCGACATTCTTTACGTTGGTGAAAACGCTACCTTCGGACAGCCCGAAGTTCAGGGTGCAGTCATCCCTGGTGCAGGTGCCACTCAGCGTCTGACCCGGGCTATTGGTAAGTCCAGAACTATGGAAATTGTCCTTGCTGGTCGCAATTTTACTGCCCAAGAGGCTTTCGACTGGGGTCTTGCCTCTCGGATCTTCCCTACTGCTGATGTTGTGAACGAGGCTGTCAAGACAGCTGAGAACATCGCCGCGCAGTCACCTTTGGCTCTCAAGGCTGGTAAGCAAGCAATCAACGAGGCGTTTGAAAGTTCCTTGGCTGCCGGTTTGCGCACTGAGCGGACTCTATTCTATGCGTTGATGGGTACTGAGGACCAGAAAGAGGGTCTCTCCGCTTATCTTGAGAAGCGCAAGGGTAAATTCACTGGAAAATAGTCAGTGTTACCGAATTTAATAGTCAGTATAATCTAATTTTCCTCGTTAGATTAACCCCATCTTAGAGCCCGACTTGGTGCCTTGGTTTTGAATACTCACTCTATATAACTTGATGATGCTAGATATCACGACTGCCAAACACGCGCAATTTGAGTCTATGGAACTTGGGGCGAATGCGGAGTCGGAAGTACCAAGCAATGTACTCTCTTTTGGAGTGAGGGTGTAACAAGTCTTGGAGCACCCTGTCCTCGCTGTCTGGCACAGCTACATGAGCGCATTCTTCGACGGGGCTATCGTCTCGAGGAGAGAACACCAAAGTGGGCTCTAATTGCCCCATACTAATATCAGGAAGTGATAGATTCCTATCAACGCTGTCAATTGGATGGAAATCACTGCGTACATCAGAGTATAGCGTATGAGCGTGTAACGAGGTATCAAGCGAGGCGGCGCGCTTAGATGCTCTGAAGTTCACGGGCGCACTCTGGGAGGCTTTTGGATGGAACATGTTGAATGGTTCAGTGGTATACTAATGATATAGAAGAGAAGGTGTAATGTTTATAAATATGCAATATACTGCACCCGGGCTAGGGTGGATGTGGCAAGGCTGCATATGTGGCACAGCAACCCCCCATGAATGTGGCAACTGACCCGGGCTGTGAAGCTCGGCAAGTGTCGGGCACCACAGCCCGGTTAAAGCCGAGTAGGAGGGGTACTAGCAAACAGCTTTCACGCTTATAGTTGGCCCCGCACGTCTACTTGCGCAGACTCTCAAGAGTGCTGCTCAAAGGAGGGCTGTGTTGGACAGAGGGCTGGAGGTCCAGAGGTTGGCCACCGCCTTCCATGGAAGAAGTCCGGCGCTTGGACTCATGAGCAGCAGCGGCGGCCGACACGGATAGCTCAGACTCGCCGTCAATGGCGCTCTCGGGCACTTCTGGACGGTCCACGGAGAGCTTGCCGCGGACGTTCTTGAGATCGTTACCTAAATTCAGAAAAGACATGTTTGGCAGAGTTGTTTGGAGGAAGTCAAGTTTGCCTGCAGGCCCATGCATAACGTGGAGATGACGAACCTGGGGTAAGTTTAGCACGGCAGCCGGTCGGCCCAAACAAAGCATGTGATAGCACACGGACTTTTATCTGGATGCTGATTTTGTCAAAAAACGGGTATTTTACGAGTTGGTTATGCCGGCAAATGTTGCAGTGGCGGCCCACGGTCTAGGCTGTGCAACGGCCGGACCGTAAACAATTCCCTCGTGCTGCACGGGTCTAGTTCAGGGTACTAACTTTAATGCGGAACCTAATTGTTCGCGACGATTCGAGGCATTTTAATCAGTTGGATCGTTTGAATCATTAAACTGTATCTAGTTTAAGGAGACACAGCGTTATCTGTGTTTATCCTATGCGTTTCCTGCTGGAGCACAGAGCACAGAGCACAGAGCAGGACGCCACGCTGGGCAGTTGCATTTTTAGGGTTAATTTATCTAACAATGAGTATGTACAGATATCTACCAGGATACTGATTAGGACTCATCCATACGGTTTTCTTCGTCGGCGGGTTGCTCGGCCTCGGCACCAGCCTCGGGCTCAGGCTCGGGCTCCTCAGCGCCCCTGCGGGTCCGGCCCGTGGAGTCGAGCTTCTCGAGCCATGGTGCGACGGCATCATCGTCAAGAGTCGTGAATTCGGTGTCCTTGCCTACAACAGCGACCGAGGTGTTCTTGAGGGTCAATTCCTTATCCTGAGGAAGAGTATCACGCAGAGCAGTCAGGCCGTGGACAATGAGCTCTTCAAGAGTGGCATCGGGCAGGCTCTCAAAACTGCGCTCAAGGTAGGTTCTTGCGGCCTGAGAACGAGCACCAATTGCAGAGCCAACGTACTCGAGCATGGATCCTGAGGGCAGGAACTCGTAGAGATGAGGGCCAGACTCATCGTAGCCGACCACGAGAAGACCAACACCGTAGGGGCGGCGGCCGTACTGCTGGGTGTTTGCCTGGGCCTTGTCGGCAATGGAGGACACCGCCCGGGACACTGCTAATGGCTTGTCGTAGAGCAGACGGGTACGGATGCTAAGGGTGCGCAGGTGGTTGGCAAGCACACGGGCATCAGGCGCCAGACCGGCCAGTGCCACACCCATATGGTCGTCAATACGAATGATTTTCTTTTGGTAGGAACCAAGCTCCTCTGCGTTACGTTTCAGAGCCACCAGCACGGCGTGAGTCTTGGACACCAGGCCTACGGCGGCGGAGCCCTGCTTGATGGCCTCGAGGGCATACTCCACCTGGAACAGCCGGCCGGTGGGGGAGTAAGTGACGGAATCGTTGTCGTATGAATTGCGAAACATGATTGCCACCAGTGCTAAGAGAAGCTCAAGGGTGAGAGATTCGTGACCACCAGGCCAGGCTGTGTCAGCAGCGGTGGCAGCCAGGCTCCTGTCAGCGACCGTCAGCGACTGTCAGCTCCGCTTATCCCAGCAGTGCTACGGTTCCTCTGAACAGCACGCCGACAAATGACCCAAGTGCAGCGGATTTTCGCGCTCTCGAGCGTGCTGGCGCTGGGGTTCATCCTCATTGTGCTCTCCGGAGCCCTGTACGATAATTGGCTGACCCTGACCGTGGTCGTCATGTTCCTGCTCGCACCACTGCCCAACGCTCTGTGCGGGAACACCCAGGCCGACGATCTCATGAGCGACGCCCCGGACCTGCTGGCCGACTTTGGACGCTTCTTCACCGGATTCCTGCTGGTTTCCGGCGTGGCGTTGCCCCTGACCTATGCACACAATGGCCTGATCGAGCCCACGGCCATGGCCATGTCCCTTGCTGGAGGCCTGATTATCTACGCTTCCATTATCACGTTTGGCACCCTGTTTTATGAGCATGACGAGTTTTGATTGACTGTAGCGGGCTGCTGCAGATAAAATGGCCCCCGAGGGGTGGTACGATAGCTGAAATAGAGCTGTATAATTTAACTTGGTTTATTATTTGTTTGGTGTTGTTACTCCAGTGGCGTGAATGCGAGGTCCGGCGTGGCGACACCCCAGACCCCATGCACGATCTTGCAGCGTGCAGTTGCGCTAAACGACTGCCAGTGCCAAACCCAATGTCTTGCCACCAGAATCAACCATAAAAACCGCGAGCTAGCAGAGATCACAGCCAAGGGGTTTGTTTTCCATACCGTTTCTCCTTGATCTTCTGCTACTGCAACAATTATTCGCTGCACTCATCCCCGAGTGCACCAGTACAAGATTCCTAAGCTTCTATTCCTCTTAGTTGGTGGTGCCATCCTCTACAAAATGTGCCATCACAGACACGATAAGCACTTTGAGCGTGCCGACGGTTCGTCGTGGTCCTTTGCCGACGTAACTGACGACGATATCAATACCTGGCGGGCCCAGTGGCATGCCCGGTGGCACGAGCACTGGGGTGACCACCATGGTGGTCGCAATGCCCGCACCGCCTATCCTGGCCCCACTGTGCGCCAGTACGAGTCCTGCAAGAATGCCAATGGCTCCTCTGTATGGACCGAGGAGGGAATCTGGCGCTGCCTGTTCCCGAACAGCCAGGGCGTTGATCCCAATGGCAAGTTCTTCCCGGACTACACAGGGTACCTTGAGTTCAAGCGTCAGGCCAATGCCCTTGCCCGTGACGAGCGTGAGAAACGCAACGAGCAGGCTAAGTTGAACGCTTTGGCCCAGCAGCAGGCCGATAAGCAATTGAGCGATGAGCGTTCTGCCCAGCAGGCCCAGCAGGCCCAGGCTCTGGCTGCCCAGAGACAGGCCGAGGAGGCCAGATCCCAGGACAGACTCAGCCAGATCTTCGCCAAGGCCCAGGCCGACCATGCCCAAGCCAAGGCCCGTGCTCAAGCCCAGCTTGATCACCCCTCCGTGCCTACATACCAGCCTGCAGATGTCTCAGTAGAGCACTGGATTGGTAACCGCAAGGTCTACGAGGACCAAACCACAGGAAAGCGTCTTGTTGGTGAACGGATCGTTACCGAGACCCAGTCCCGCGATGACGGCAGTCTCGAGACCAAGAGACGGGTGGCCAAGTTCTACGAGGAGGATCCCCAGAACTCTTCGTGGTCGTTCTGGAGCAAGTGATCGTGCAATGTTCCGGAACCCAGGTTGAATGTGATCGAGTTCGACCAAGTTTAAGTTTTATCTTATCGTTACATAGTTTTCTCCAATGTCATTTCACATTGTTCAATAAATAACATATCCGCATCAGCCTTGGCTTTGGCAAAGCGGATGTACTCCTCATAAATAGCTGCCAGTGCCCAGCCCTGCGACTTCCGCAAGACTCCGGTGAGAACACCAACTCTATGTTTGCCTTTATTGGAGTGCACCAGCACCGGGTACTTTGTCTGGTCGCCGAGCAGTCGTAAACATTCCTTGATGGGCTGGGGGTCGTTCATAATAAAAGGTTCCTTGACAGACGGCATTTTCAACGGGATATATTCAATACCATTGGCCTTGGCCCACTCTGCGTAGGAAGCGTTGTCCTCTTCGGTCCGCTCACCAAGGTAGATGATGGTCTTCAGGCCCAAAGTCTCTAGAAATTCATAGTTAATTTCGATCGGATGTCCACTGCGATAAATATCATCAATGACCAGAGAGAAATTAATGGGCGGGATGAGCATTTCTACCACACCTCTCTATCGTGACAGTCACTGTCGTGTGTGTATCTGGCTGACTACTAATATAGTGGTGGTTTCCAACAGTGATAGCAGTGAACGGGTGACTGATTACTCAATTCGGTCAAGCGGACTTTAAGGATGATGACTCGTGGCTTTCGCTTGTTCAATGGGGATGCATTTCAATTTACAGTCACAGATCAACCATCTCAATCGTCTAATTTACTAGAGTAGTCACTGATAGCCCGTTGATAGGCACCTGATAGGCGGCACAAGAGTCAATTGAGTCAATTGACCGTTAATTGATAGTCATTAGAACATCATTAGATTAGATGATACCCCTGAAACCCGTCTTGCACAGCACGAGCTGGTGCGGCGAGCACACCAACTCAGGTTCCGGGTCAATATCGCTTTTTAGTCCTTGACAAGGGGGAAGGGGCTTATTATGTGATGGCATGTGCACTGGTGTGTGACGCGCCACCTTGTGCTAGTCGAATATTTGATTCAATATTTAGATTCTAAACACCAAACCACGAAATAATATATACAATTGACCAGCTATTATCGCCCAATTGTGCCCCTTCAGCCGCATTGAATCGAGGGGAACCCCTGGGCTTAGGGTACAAGCATGTCAGGGTAATTGAGCACGAGGTACATGCGACATTGACTAGGGCCGGATAAACTGGTTCAATGATGTAATTTTGGTGAATTAATTGGCCAATCAGTCGTATATTATTCAATTGCTACCTAAAAATTGGCACCGGGCTATTTCCATGCCCATTTCCACCGCCAGACCCAGGGCTCTCCTCCCATCCAGCTCCCACAGCGGTGTCAGGGCCCGCTTATGTATTCAAGCACAAATTATTGTCAATCTCCCTCTTCTTCCTATACTTTTGCCCACCCCTTTTTTGCGGAAAAAAGTAGAACAAAAAAGAAATGGCTGAACCAATTCGCAAACCGCGTGAATCATACGCCCCCACCCCCCAGAACACCCCTGCCAGTGTTTCTTCCGTGCCTCCCCCCTCTGCGCGTGAGACCAACCCCATGGCTTCCATTCAAGAGCAGGGTGCTGGCCCGCTTGCTGGTCTTGGCGGTCTTGCCAGCAATCCCGCTTTGCTTAGCATGATCCAGGGTCGCCTTGGTACTCTTGTTGGTAAATCCTCTGGTTACATCGAATCATTGCCCCAGGCCGTGCGCGATCGCCTTGCTGGTCTCAAGGGCGTACGCTTAGCTAATGCCGAGATCGAGGCCGAGTTCCAGAGAGAGCTCTATGAACTCGAGAAGAAGTTCCACGCCAAGCAGTCTCCTCTGTACGAGCGCCGTCACAAGATCATTACTGGTGAGATTGAGCCCACTGATGCTGAGATCGAGGCCGGCAGAGCCGCCTTCGAGGAGGAACGCGAGATGTTCGGCGATGATGACGAAGAGGACGACGAGGACGACGAAGAGGACGAGGATGAGGACGATGAGGAGTCCACACAGAACAAGATCTCCGAGGTCAAGGAGGACGACGAGGAAGAGGAGGACGAGGCCACTGCTTCTGCCAATGCCAACGTCAGCGGTGTCCCCAGCTTCTGGCTCACTGCCCTCAAGAACCTTCCCCAGATCAACAACGTTATCACCGAGCGTGATGATGAGATTCTTGCTTCATTGACTGATATCCGCCTCAAGTACCTCGACAGACCCGGTTTCGCTCTCGAGTTCGAGTTTGCTGATAACGCTGCCTTCACCAACAAGGTCCTGACCAAGACTCACTACTACCAGGAGGAGGTTGGTATCACCGGCGAGTTCGTGTACGACCACGCCGAGGGCACTGACATCAAGTGGACCAGCCCTGAGTCCAACGTGACTATTCGCATTGAGAAGCGTAAGCAACGTAACAAGCACACCAAGGCCACCCGTACCATCGAGAAGGTCATTGCTGACGACTCATTCTTCCACTTCTTCTCACCACCCCAGCCTCCTGCCGACGACGAGGAGGAGGACGAGTACGATGAGGAGCAACAAAAGTACCTCGAGATCGACTTCGAGTTCGGTGAGCTCATCAAGGAGAAGCTGATTCCTCACGCCATTGACTGGTTCACTGGCAAGGCCCTTGACTACGAAGGCTTGGGCGCCGAGGATGAGGACGATGAAGAGTTCGATGAGGACTTCGACGACGAGGATGAGGACGACGAAGACGAGGATGATGAAGACGGCGAGGAGTCTGGCAGCAAGAAGGAGGCTCCCCCGGAGTGCAAGCAGCAGTAAATAAAAAGTGGAAATGTTCTCCACAGATCATCCAATCTTTGGCTTAGTTAATTTGATGTTTTTTTGGCGTTTTTTTTCGTTGGGGCAATGTGAGTATCTATATATATAGGTTAAATAAGAATGGCTACATGTATGGCTTCATCGAATATAGTTGGACAAATTGCACTCAAGAAAAACAACCAGGCTTGGACAATGGCGGCGAAGGGCTGTGTTTACATGGTTGAGCTACGCCTCTTGGAGTTGATACCGTACCGTGTCACAGACTCTGTCTATGCCTGCGGGCCACGCTATGACGTTTCTGTGCTTTATGCGTCATTGCGTACAGGTAGACAACCGCAGCATAAACTATGTAGAGTTGATGCTAAATGGGCGTCTATCATTCTGAGGCACGCCCCATTTCGGTCGTTAAAATGCGGTGGCCAGTATGTATAAACATGTTAACCTCACAGTTACTCCTCGTCTACTGTTCCTGTAGTGAAGTTTATAAGCCATGGGTCAATAGAGGCTTAGAGCAAGGGCCTATAGTCTCGTCAACTTAGCTGTTGGGTGCAGGTAGGTCGCGATTGGACAACCACCCCGAGGACAGGATCCAGTCTCATTCGGGTGCTCAGTCTAGAGTCTGCTAGTCATAGAGCACCAATTGTAGATCTGCACAATCCGTGCGCTCGGCGGGAACTGATCACCCGGAAAGACGTGGGTCCGCCCCTCCAGCCCCCCTTAACGTGGGTCCATCTATCATCTCGATTTTCTAATCAGATATATTATATCCCCCGTGCTCCCCCCAATGCATTCCCGATCTTATTATGCTAGAACCTGAATCGGAAAATACCCAGATGCTGCTACACCACAGATAATATTTGCTTTTCAAACGCCCATGCAAGAAAAACGCATCCCTCTGCATCTATCACAGAATGTGCAGGAACATGCGCTCGTCATTGAAGCACACTTGAGGGGTAATAAATGCTCATCTGGCGCAATCAAAAATTTAAAATTGGGGCCATAGTAAAGTGATTCGTTAGTTTGCTTAATATCGAGTATTTGGCGTATAGTGTTGATAAAATACCGCGTATCCTGACTTGTCTTAGTCTCAACCGCGACTCAAAATATAGCGGCATTTTGTAGACCATCTATGAATCACTGTCTCATAGGCTGGAGTGCCATCTGCTCATATGAAACATTGGCATTTTTATCCCCTGCTTGGTGGAGGCTATTGTAACTTGTGTTGACGTTCAAGGCGATAAAAACCACGCTACCTGCAACGTGAAACGGCTATTGGAGCTCATGAATGGCTGTGCAGGTAGCTCGTATGCACAACACCTGCGCTGCAGTCAGCCTCACAGGGTTGGCAGTGTTCCGAGTAGTTTATGCACGTAGGAATCACTTTTCTTTTCTTTCCCTTGCTCAGGAACCTCTTAGCGTTGGGCTGCGAACCTGTCGGTACCTTGCATGGCCGGTCAGTTGCCAGGGGCAGCAAAGCAGTGTTGGTGCATATGCATGAATTAATTGAATCTAGCTCCATGAACCCCGCTACCTCTCGCTAAGCTCTATTTCTGCATATCATGCGCTTTTACCACGCTGCGCTGGATATCCACGCTGCCCAAACATGAAACTACTTGACACCTCTCCCAACCTTTCAAACTCGAACTTCGCGACTCCCCTTGTTGGCCACTTTCGAGGTCTTTCCTCGAGACCCACTGCATGTCTGACATCGCTCCACGAACCGTGCAGTGAGCCGCGGCTTTCCGGACAATAATAGCTACCATATTTATTTATATATCACATTCTGCTTCAACTTTTGTTTGTTTTATCATGTTTCGAGCCATCTTTGCAACTGCTATGGTTATCATATGAGGTTACAGCTTGTACTTTCAAACCATTATTTTCCCGTCCCTCTTCGATGGCATACTCTATGCCATGCAACTGTGTGTTTCATCCTTGCACAGTGTCAAATGTGGGCCAGCTCACGTGTCAAAACCCACCTCGACCAGCTCAAGTATAGTTGATTTTCTGTATACATTCTCATCTGTTACACCTACACCTTATTGGGCCCTATCAGCCATTTGAATAGTTGATTTTTTGGGTTTCTGTTGCTTGGCGTTAGGCTTAAAATCCCGATTCTCATTTTAGGATCAATAAACCTCTCTCCATTCATCTGACTACCTGCTTGAGCTGCACCAGGTAATCCGACAAAGCTCGCTTAAGTCGAAACCCAGGCCTTTTCTTCTGTTTGAAACGTTAGCATCGCAGATAGCTGGCTCTTAGACAGTCCCTCTAGTTCCTCTAATTACCGTTTGCTCCGGATCGACTGCATTGTGCCTATTGCATACCAGGCACGGCCCCTGTTTCAACGCCAGCCACATATTACAGGAACAAACTCGAATCCACACATCAAGACGTTTCCTATCAGCAAACCATTTGCTCATAAATAAGTCACCAGAACATTATCAGATCTCTGATTTTTGGTCTTGGTTCTCCAAAAGGTCATTCAAGTTAGCTGTAAAAGACCACTGTTTCTACGGATCGCGTCAATATACATATTTCCAGGTCCTGACGACACCTCACACAGATAAAGAGGTTCGAATTTACCTGTGAGTCAGGAGTACAAATGAACTTTGTGAGTCCCAGAATCATACCAATATAGATCTCGGGACGGCAGGGTGATTTGCTCTGACAACCAAAACTTCACATCCATTGTGATGAACCAAAAGCTCTTTGATCCGGGTATTCCCCAACAAACACAGCCATCGGAGCCAGCTGTAACACAAAATAAAGGAATTGAACATTTGGAAGGTCAACCTTCTGAGCTAGCATTCGCCACGCATAGTGCTCAGTCTGACATTCCCATAGAGGCAACATCCTTGGAACACGGCTCACGAACAAGTGATACAACCAAAGATGAGACGCCTGAGGCCTCGCCATCTCGGACGCGAAATCCGATATCTTCCCAACCTTTGAGCCCAATAAACGCACCACCGCATCCCGCCTCATCACAGGCCTCACGCGGTTCATTGAGCATTAGTGGCCGACCTAACACATATCGTACATCGGACACATGGCAACAATCGCCCTACAGTGCAGCATCAGAGTTGCGAAGAAGCGTCTCACTACCATTTAGGTCAGGGAGCAGGCATACGCCTTTGCAGTCTTATAATGAGTATCAACGACCTGAAACGACTGATGACACAGGAGATCAACTACGGTTTGATTCCTCGGCAGCATATTCTGGACTACAAGCGCGTCTGCCAGTTTCATATCAAACTAGTGGTACACTACCAACAGTTCACCCGCGTGAACGATCCCAGTGGCACCCACCATATGGCAGTTATGAAGAAGAAGGGCAATGGCCTAGTGAGTCAACAGGTCCCCTATCACAATCACCATATCATTCCCAACAATATCCAGCGATTTATAAACGACGTTCAGATGCTCTGCAATACCCCCAGTCCGTATCTGGCTACCAACAACGAGGATTGAATGAATACCAAGAAAGGTATCAATGGCCCGGGGGATCATCTCCTAATCCCAGTGGCTGGGACGCCCGTGATCCAAATGCGCAACAGCCTTCGCCATCCCTACAAGTCCAACAACAGTATGGTATGGCTGGTGATGCCAGTGACAACAACCCGTGGGGATACGGCAGATCACCATTGCCAAGATATAATACCCAAGGTGCTAGACTCATTCGCACGTCAGCCTTGTCACAAGCTGCCGCTAGCTGGGGTTACAGTGCGTACTCTGGCCAAAAAAGTCGATCAGCCTCATTTCATGGAAGTTCAAAACAACAGCAAGCATCACTGGTAATTGATGGAAATCTCGACGAAATTATTCGAAATTGGAGCTATCCTGAAATGGTAGCCAGAAGACGCCTAGTGCAATTTGAACGATATCAGAGCGGATCCCAGGTGAGATTGACATTTCGAACAATTCAACCTGAAGAGTATGATTCGAGCATGACAGTCATTTCTTGCATATTTTGGAAGGAGTGTGAGCAGTACTTTGTGACGAGCGTGGATTGTATTTTATTACTGGAATTGATCATTGATCAAAAGTTTTCAGTTGAAGAAAAAAATCGTATTCGGCGGAACTTGGAGGTCTGCAAGCCACTAACGGTCTCAAAAAGCCGACAGGATTCGTCTCCATTTTTTCGTCTAATAATGAAATTCGAGGTGCCTCGACCCCGAAATATTGAGAAGGACGTTAAGGTATTTGCTTGGACCATGCTTGCCGAGGCACTAAAAAAGATTGTCGGAAAGTACTCCGTCAATTACTATGCCCAAGATTGATAGTAGATAGACAACAGAATGTGCTATTTGAACGTTACAATTAGAATTTAGAGAAGCTTAGTCTACTAGTTTTACCAGAAAATATCAAGTTACTGCTGCTTAGGCCAGATACCATTCAATTGTATATATTATGGTCATGCAATTTTCTGCAGGGGTATTTATGCAATGACGAAATGGCATGCAATCTTTATTTGAGGTAAAAACACAAATTCGCTATTTGATAACTCTCAAACCGGAGATTATCTTCATGTGTTCCCGTTGAACCCTCCGTGGTACCTAGGTTAGCAGGTACCCTGCACGTGATGATCAGCATGCATATTTTTGAATTGTGGGGAACACGAAAACACAAGATTTGGGCTGGTATAACACCCGTGAAAAGAAAACTAATTATCAATCTTCGGTAGTAATACTCTTTCTATATATTTAATCCAAGTACCCACCGTCAATTCTTCTTTTCTGGACTGGAAACACGAACGTGACGCGGAAGCTAGTTTGTAATTTGATTGGAGGAGCTACGAGCTTGGCTTTGTGAAACGCTGTGTCAAATATACCACCCAGGGGTCAATTGCAACCCCGCAAACAATCTTAACAGTGCTAGAAAAATCTCTCTATTTAATTGCGTTCAGGTGATGGCCCCTGCCCAATGTGCACACAGCAAAAGTCAGCAACATATTAGGCTGCAGGGGGCCAGAAAAGCCCATCGAGGAACCGGCAAGCTGGGGATTAATTAGATGCCCACTGCCAGTTTTAGGCCACCAACAGCGGTGTGTTGTGTGCCGACATGGGTAAAAACGATATTTGTTCAGGACTAGCCGTTAAGATCCATTTCTCGGCTCCGAGTCGGGAGCTGGGTTAGGTCGGTCGGACAAGACCAACCAATAAGGGCAGGGATATTGACACTCCCTACTGCATTTTTCTGCATATCCCAGCACAGCATCGACTTAATAAATACCCTCCCCATCCTTCTCTTCTTTTCCTTGTGTCTAGACCTAAAAACTTTTTTAAGGGACATCTCGGAATTGAATAAAAATGCTTTCGAGATCTCAGGTTGCACGTAACTGCGTGCAGCGCATGGCCGTCCGGTCCTATGCTTCTCTTACCAAGGACTCTAAAGTCAACCAGAACGTCCACGAGGCTGACTCGTTCATCAACTACAAGCAGAACCTCGAGAACGTTAAGATTGTTCGTGAGCGCCTGAACCGTCCTCTTACCTACGGTGAGAAGATCCTCTACGGTCATCTCGACAACCCTCACGAGCAGGCTATTGAGCGTGGTGTCTCCTACCTTAAGCTTCGCCCTGACCGCGTTGCTTGCCAGGACGCTACCGCCCAGATGGCCATTCTCCAGTTCATGTCTGCTGGTATGGACGCTGTTGCCACCCCCTCCACCGTTCACTGCGACCACTTGATCCAGGCCCGCACTGGCGGTCCCGACGATCTTGCCAATGCCATTGAGCTCAACAAGGAGGTCTACGACTTCTTGGCCACTGCCACTGCCAAGTACAACATGGGTTTCTGGGGCCCTGGTTCCGGTATTATCCACCAGATCGTTCTTGAGAACTACGCTTTCCCCGGTGCTCTGCTCATCGGTACCGACTCCCACACTCCTAACGCTGGTGGTCTTGGTCAGCTCGCTATTGGTGTTGGTGGTGCCGACGCCGTCGATGTCATGGCTGCTCTTCCCTGGGAGCTCAAGGCCCCCAAGTACTTGGGTGTCAAGCTCACTGGTAAGCTGAACGGCTGGACCTCCCCCAAGGATATCATCCTTCGCGTCGCTGGTATCACTACCGTCAAGGGTGGTACCGGTAAGATTGTCGAGTACTTCGGTGATGGTGTCGACTCCCTCTCCGCCACTGGTATGGGTACCATCTGTAACATGGGTGCCGAGATTGGTGCTACCACCTCTGTCTTCCCTTACAACCAGTCTATGGGCAAGTACTTGTCTGCTACCTCCCGTAGCAACATTGCTGAGTTCGCTAACATCTACCGTGAGGAGCTCCTCTCTGCTGATGAGGGCGCTGAGTACGATGAGCTCATTGAGATTGACCTTAACACTCTCGAGCCTTACGTCAACGGTCCTTTCACTCCCGATCTCGCTACTCCTCTTTCTAAGTTGAAGGATGTTGCCGTTGAGAACAACTGGCCTCTGGAGGTCAAGGTTGCCTTGATTGGTTCTTGCACCAACTCTTCTTACGAGGATATCTCTCGTTCTGCCAACATCGCTCGCGATGCCATGGCCCACGGTCTTAAGTCCAAGTCCATCTACACCGTTACCCCCGGTTCCGAGCAGGTCCGTGCTACCATCGAGCGTGATGGTCAGCTCCAGACCTTCCTTGACTTCGGTGGTCTCGTTCTTGCCAACGCTTGTGGTCCCTGCATTGGTCAGTGGGATCGTCGCGACATCAAGAAGGGTGACAAGAACACCATTGTCTCTTCTTACAACCGTAACTTCACTGGTCGTAACGACTCCAACCCCGAGACTCACGCCTTTGTTGCCTCTCCCGAGATCGTCACCGCTTTCGCCATTGCTGGTGACCTCCGCTTCAACCCCCTTACTGACACTCTTAAGGGTGCTGACGGTAAGGAGTTCAAGCTCAAGGAGCCCTTCGGTGACTCTCTTCCTGAGCGCGGTTACGACCCTGGTCAAGACACTTACCACGCTCCTCCTAAGGACCGCTCCACTGTCCAGGTCCAGATTGCCCCCACCTCTGACCGTCTCCAGAAGCTTACCCCCTTCAAGAAGTGGGATGGCCAGGATGGTGTCAACATGCCTATCCTTATCAAGTCTCTTGGTAAGACCACTACTGACCACATTTCTCAGGCCGGTCCTTGGCTTAAGTACCGTGGTCACCTGCAGAACATTTCCAACAACTACATGATCGGTGCTATCAACGCTGTCAACGGTGAGGCCAACAACATCCAGAACGTCTACACTGGTAAGTGGGATGGTGTCCCCGAGACTGCTGCTGCCTACCGTGATGAGGGTATCCGCTGGGTTGTCATTGGTGGTGAGAACTTCGGTGAGGGTTCTTCCCGTGAACACGCTGCCCTTGAGCCCCGCTACTTGGGTGGTTTCGCCATCATTACCAAGTCTTTCGCCCGTATCCACGAGACTAACTTGAAGAAGCAGGGTCTTCTGCCCCTTAACTTCACCAAGCCCGAGGACTACGACAAGATCAACCCCACTGACCGTATTGACCTTGTTGGTCTTAAGGACCTTGCTCCTGGCAAGAACGTCAAGCTTGTTGTTCGCCCCGAGAGCGGTGACGCTTGGGAGACTGAGCTTTCTCACACCTACAACGAGGAGCAGATCGGCTGGTTCCGTGCCGGTTCTGCCCTTAACCGGATGGCTGAGCTCCACAACTCTGCTTCCGCCTCTGCTTAATAGGCTAACGCCTTCTTTTGGATAGCATAGCTAGTAACCTACTATTGTAAGGATTGCTTGTATAAAATTATCTCTGCGTTTTTACATTGTGTGTTTATGAGCATGTGTGTCGTTCTTGTTTCTTCGGATTGTACTGATAGAGATCACAAGCAACTGTGGTCACAATCAAATGAAGCTGGTCTCCAGATTGAAAATTGTATATAGATCTACATAATGAATCTTGGATACATTTTGTACCTTTGCTTTCTGGAGCGACTCAGTTGATGTAACGCGATATTAGTGATTGGCACAGCCCCGTTTGGTACTGCCGGACGTGGTTACGCCAGCCTACTTTTGCCTGCCTATCAATAATAAACTAAATATATTTATGTCGGCAATGTGATAAATAATCATGTCTAACAGCTGCAATTGCAACTAGATACTTCCCGTTCTGCATGGCCGATCTGCATGCATCATATATGTGCTGTTAGCACAGATCGTTCTTGTGAAACAGGGTGCTAGTTTCAAGCTAATTGATCATTATTTACTGGGGTTTATAGTATAATATTGCTTATATTACAATCGTGCTTATGCTTATTCTTCTGAGAGCTAAATATCAAATCTAGTAGCAGTATCAGCAACAGACTTACACTGTCCGGTCGCAGGCAAAACATGTTTTGACCAATTGCTATATTGCCACTGTTGAGAGCAATTACATAGAAGTGAATAACCATAACCAAACTGCGGGATTAACCCAACTTTTACGCTCAATTAAGTCAATTAGCTTCATATTCCAAAATAACTGTAGTGACGTGAACAGTGCAAGCTATTTGCCTTCACAAGGCTGTGGTTTTCAACATCATTGACACGTCAGTTAATCCCATTAGACCACGGCTGTAATTACGGTACGGAACATTACTATCATCCGTCCGGATACTCCCAAACTGTGCCACACTGATTCTGCAGAAACTACCCAGCTGCACGACGCCACCATCGTCGGCTTACTGACTTGTGATAATAAGACAGCACTCTAAGTCGTTTGTTTGGCCGAACAGCCTGGTTTAAAGTGAGACGGAAAATTTGCTCCTCGATAATCAAAGTATTTAGAGATAAAAGATCGAGCGTGAGACGGATTTTTCAACAAAATATCGGCGTCGGTATACGGGCCGCAGTATCAGCCACCCTTGACCTGCATGTGACTTGACAGCGGGGGTTAAGAAATCATACAAATAGCGGCAAGTTTCAGCATATTTCCTCACAGTTTCTTGGCTTAACATGTATGGAGTAAACGGAAGAGTGGTTGTCATCACCGGTGCGACCGGTGGCCTGGGCAATGGCCTGGCTGTAGAGCTGCGCAAGAGAGGTGCTAAGTTGGCCCTGTTTGGACGCAAGGAGAACATCTTGAAGGACCAGGTCAAGGCCCTTGGCGGCGAGGAATACGCCAAGTACTGGGTGGTTGATGTTGTCGACTACCAGGGATTGGAATCTGCCATGGAGCAAGTCGAGAAATACTTTGGCCGCATTGATGTGGTAATTGCCAATGCTGGTATCGAGCTGTTCGGCCCAGTGGAGGGTACTGATCCCGCTACTTTCGACCAGCTCATGAACGTGAATGTGAATGGTGTCTTCAGAACTTTCAAGGCAGCCATTCCCTACGTGAGAAAGCACCAAGGCTACCTGGCAATCATCTCCTCCATGGCTGCATTTGCCCACAGTCCCATGCAGGCAGCATATTGTGCCAGTAAGGCAGCATTGATCGCTTTTGCCGATTCGTTACGGCTGGAGCTGCGGCAAGACAACATCTCTGTTGGCAGCTTCCACCCGACGTTCTTCGACAGCCCGCTGCTCCAAGGCGAAATGGAGAAGCCTTCTAGTATGAAGCTCTTTGGTGGTTTCAAGCCTGGCACTCCTTTTGCTAAAGTCCCAGCCCAATCAGTGGTCAATAATATTGTCAGTGGCATTGAACATAGACATACTTTGACCACTGTGCCTCGTCACTATTATTTGGTCTCTTTAGCCGCTGGCTTCTGGAGATTCATCTTTGACTTGGTGGGCTACCGCGGCAATGTCGAGGCTGCCATGAAGCTCTGGTGGACTGAGAACCCCCACCACGGTCGTCACTAGCTTCTTGAACATATTATCAGTGGGATCAACGTATAGGTAAATATAAGAGTAGAACAAGTATCAAGTATTTGAACAAGATGCATGCCACTCCTACGGCTACTCTAGTAATGAGAATTCTTTCCAGGATTAGTCTTTCGGTTGGTTTGATTAGCATTTATCCTGTTTGCCAAAAGATACCCAACTATTAGAGCATATCTATTTAGGCACCTAGTGAAAAGAACTGCTCCCGCTCAGACAAGGCGTCGACTTATGACATAAATTCTCGAATATTTGCCTGCAACACACCAAATAGCAACATTACATACTGATGCAAGATCTAGTAATCTTTCAACTACCGCCTTTGCACATAGACATACTTGTTCACCGTTGGTATTACAACAAGTTTCCCGTGCTCTCGGGCACATTTACAAGTTACGGCTTCGACCCATTGCTGTGATGAACATCCGGCAGCAAATAATACATACCATTCACCAAATTACCATGTTTTTGGTTGAAAATATATGGTAAAGGTAACGATAGTTCGGCACCCATCACCACCCGACCCGACTGTGGGCCACATTTATCCCGCAGCGGGAGGCTGCAGGACAGTTAGGTTGCCAGTGAGCCTAGCAGCCTGAATAGTTGGCCTTTCAGAACTTTTTGATTCAGTAATATAATTCAAAAATATTCAATAGCACACTAACTTGATATCGAGCAAAATATCCATTACAATAATAACATTTATTGCAAAAAGTGATCGCTTGGTAACGATCCACATTTTATCAGCCACCCTTGACCTGCATGCAGAAGATCCACACCAGAAAAAGTACAAATAGCGCGTGAACTCTCTGAGTTATCCAGTCTGTGCAGTATAAACCTGAATATGTATGGTGTTAACGGAAGAGTAGTTGTAATTACCGGTGCAACAGGTGGTCTGGGTAATGGCCTGGCTGTGGAACTGCGCAAAAGAGGTGCTAAGTTGGCCCTGTTTGGACGCAAAGAGAGCATTTTGGCTGAACAGGTCCAAGCACTTGGGGGTGAAGAATATGCAAAGCACTGGGTAGTTGATGTTGTTGACTACCAGGGGTTGGAAGCAGCCATGAAGCAAGTCGAGGAGTACTTTGGACGCATCGATGTGGTGATTGCCAATGCTGGTGTTGAGCTATTTGGACCCGTCGAGGACACTGACCCGGCCGCTTTTGACCAGTTGATCAATGTCAACCTCAACGGTGTGTTCAGAACGCTAAAAGCAGCCATTCCGTTTGTGAGAAAACACCAGGGTTACTTTGCTATCATCTCTTCTATGGCCGCATTTGCTCACAGTCCTATGCAGGCTGCGTACACTGCCAGTAAAGCTGCCCTGATAGCGTTTGCCAATTCGCTGCGTCTAGAGCTGCGTCAAGATCAAATTGGAGTTGGTACCTTTCATCCTGGTTTCTTCCAAACCCCTCTGCTTGAAGGTGACCTGGAGCAACCAGCTAGCCTTGAGCTATTTTGCAATTTCAAGCCCGGTACTCTCTTTGTCAAAAAGCCTATTGAGGGTGTTGTTAACAGCATTGTGAACGGCATTGAGCATAGAAATATGGTCACAATGAACCCACCTTTTCTCTACATGGTTGCTCTTGCCGCGGGTATTTGGAGATTTATCTTCGAATACTTGGGCTTCCGCGAAAATGTTGAAAATTCCCTGGACCTTTGGCGGAAGGATCATCCTCGCAAAAGCAACCCCTAGATTGGTGCCCGCACCAAATGACCGATCATTAGTGTAGGTGATATAGACCAAATGTTAAGAACTGGAACCAGTATTTGTTTGTGTTTGATTCGCACATAACTGTTCAAATTTACCGAAGGACCATGGCCGGGTACTTGATACTCCAAACACCCCTCACGGTAATTTGCTTCAATATAGAGATGGGGAAATACAAAGTGTGGTCTTCTCGATCTGTACACCTGAGTGTATCCCCGCTCCCACGAGGTGTTTCAGCCGGTAGAAGAGAGGGGGTAACATTGTGGTAGCAGCCATTTTACGGACAACATAACGAAGTACTCTGACGACAAATAAATAAAAATATTTAATGAACAAAATATATTGTTATTGACCGTGAATAGTAGGAAATTCAGACATGTTGCAATGCAAGACAGTCATCTTTAAGCCTGCATGGCCCGTGCGTGTGCATATGCTGTAACTTGACATATGACACTTTATGACATATAATTTATAATGGTGCTGAAGAAACCATAAACGCTTAATTGTAGAAAGAACTCAAGTGTTGGTGACTGTGTTAGGCTTCGTATCCACAAACTTTGTTCGTCAATTCTAATTTTCATGGGCGTAGAGGCTAGACTCATGACATAAATTCTTTTGGTGGTCGAAAGCTGGTCTGGATCCACCGCTATCGTAAGGCTGACCATCACTGGATAAGTCGTGATTGTAAAGTTCCCCTTTTGTTATTTAACCCGCACAGATAATTACTAAATGCTGGTGGTCGTATTCTCCACACTATTGGGTAAGTGAAATTTGGCCAGGGTCGCTGGTGATCAGTTTTGGCCGCAAACTTGATGAAATTACTCCACAAAATTGATTCGGTGATGCGACTCTTAATAAAATCTTGGCATGCACCACTCACAATTAACATAGCATAAGTTCGGCACCTGTCACGGGCCGATCCGACTATAGGCCACATTCATCCTGCAGGAGAAGGCTGCATAAGTCGGCTGGCCAGTTTCGGGAGAAAGTGAAAAGTTGGTTGTGTCGTAGTTCTTTACACTGTATAATACGGAAAATTTGATCATCAATAATAAGACTTGAAATCGATCAAGTATAGTATTCCGAAAACGATGTTATTGTACAAATTATGGGTTGATATCTGCCCGCATTTTCTCCGCCGCCTGTAACCTCCAAGTGTACAAATAGGAACGGAACGGTCGAGAATTCGCGCAATCGCGATAATTGCACTCCTACCATGTACGCACTGAATGACCGTGTGGTAGCTATTACCGGCTCAACGGGTGGTTTTGGTAGTGGTTTGGCTGTTGAATTGCGCAGGCGGGGTGCCAAGGTGGCTCTGCTTGACCGTCAGAAAGATCTCCTGGAAAAGCAGGTCACAGAACTTGGAGGCAAGGAATTTGCAAAGTATTGGATTGTCGACGTTGTTGATAGCCATAGTTTAGATGTCGCGATGAAAGAAGCAGACGCATATTTCGGCCGCATCGACGTGGTGATCGCCAACGCAGGTGTCGATACTTTCATCCCCGTGGAGGCTACTGATCCCGACTCATTTGCCCACGTCATTGATGTAAACCTCACCGGTGTGTTCAGAACGTGTAAAGCAGCCATTCCCTATGTGAAAAAACACCAGGGATACTTGGCTATTATTTCTTCCATGGCTGCATTCGCCCACAGCCCTATGCAGGCTGCGTACTGTGCCAGTAAAGCTGGTTTGATAGCTTTTGCCAATTCCATGCGGCTGGAGTTACGGCAAGATAAGGTCGATGTTGGTACATTTCACCCAGGATTTGTTGATACACCGCTGCTCAAGGGTGCCCTCGAGCAGCCAGCCAGCCTTGAACTGTTTTGCAATTTCCAGCCCGGCACTCTGTTCGCTAAAACACCAATTGAAAAGGTCATTACAGGTATTGTAGACGGCATTGAGCGCAGAAACGCGCTTGTTACAGTACCTCAATTCCATTATATTGTTGCTCTTACCGGTGGTATTTGGAGATTCATCTTTGAACTCTTCTTCTACCGCTCAAACGTTGAAAAGGCCCTCAAGCTTTGGTGGGATGATCACAATCGCAATAAAACCTACTAGTACCTCTTTGTACCCCATGAATTCGAACTGGTTCTCAGAGTAAAAGTAGTAATAGTTTATTGGAACCTGTCGTATATCATTAGTCTATTTACACTATTGTCACGCCGACGTTAATTATTTTCGTAGCGGATGGCTTAAAAGGTTTGTTTTCCGAAATTGACGGCAATTCCAGAGCTGGCGGGCTTTTCAACAGGTGCTTTTGATGTTTCCTGGGTGGGAGAAGGTGCTGTAGGGGGAGCGGAGCGAACAACACGAGCAGGGGTGTGGGAGGCCGCGACAAGAACCACCGAAGGGCCGTGAAGACGGACAAATGTGTTCAAACTACCTCTTTGCAACAAGCTGCTCAGTGTTGCCGACGCGTATCTGAGGTACTGGGCTGTGGTCTGCCAGATCCGGGTCACCAGAGGGTTGCCAAAATTGAGCGTAGCCCACCGACCAGGGGGGGCAGTCTCAGCAAAAGTGTAGGGCAAGTCCACAGAGACCGGTCTAGGGTGCGACGAGTTGGTGTCAACCGAGTATGCACCGAGATGTTGCTTCTGAACAAGCACGGTCTCTCCAGCATCCAAAGTGAGCTGCACAAGCTGGCCGGGAGAAGACAGCACAGCTGTACCACGGCCGGAAAGCACGGTGTGGGCAAATGAAGGGGCACCAGCACTGACTGCCCAGGCAGTACGGGGCCGGACAACCAGCGAATTGCCGGTGTAAGCGTGGAGGGTGGTGGGGTGGGAAACAACCCAGTCAATTGAACCGTCCAAGTCAAGCACAGAAACTTGGGCAGCAGCACGGGTGCCGGCAGATAATAAACATGAGGCAGGCTCTGTGCTGAGGATTCTCTGGTAAAGCACGGGCTGGCGGCCAAGCAAACGCAGGATCACGCTGGCCGGGATCCAGAGCTTGGACGTCAAAGACTGTGCAGTACCCGGGCCCAACACGCCAACCAAGGCGTTGCGGCGGGCCAAAAGCGGAACTGAAGGCGGCAATGTGGCCTGGACCAAAGAACCTCCGCTAAGAATACGGAATTCAGCGGTCTGTGGGCGTGTGGGATCAGCTACCGGGGCTGGCCGCACAACGCTCTTGGTTGTGAGTCCCGAGGGACCTTCGGGGCCAATATGCAACGCCCGGGTGTTCCGTGCCTTCAGCACAGCCTGTCTACGAATGGATGGCCATGTCAACTCCAGCATTCGTCCCTGAGCCATTCTGCAAGTGTCTCAGCGAATGATTATTCGAAGCCAGCTTACTGATCCTTGGAGCACTGGGGATCAGACGAGCAGATGGTTGAGCAGAGAGTGGAGCAACTTTAGGTGACTGGAGTGTATGAATATTTTTTAGTAGTTTTTATAAAATTGAGCGTGAATTGAAACTGCAATTTATTTCACTATAGCTGTGATTTCAAGTAGATCCACCAATTCCACAGCTTGAATCAGGCTGTTGATTCAGATCTACCCAGAGAATATTTATATTGTTTCTAATTCTAATAGAAAATATGAATATACCGTTTCGACCCTTCAATACTAGCAAACCACTCTAATTATTCCGGGCCACTTTGGCCTCGCTTGGCTCGACCCACAGTACGTCGTGTGCAGACCCGTAATCCATTTGAAAGCGGCTTGATTGCGAAGTGTACGTTCTTAACTTTTAGTCATGACAGCCACTACGAAGGCAGTGGCCGAGTCTCTGGCCACAGGTCGTCCTCTGATAATTATTGTGCGGCCTGACTCTAATGATCATTGGTCGTCACTGGTGGCCCGTGCCGACCCCGTTGCTCCAGTGCTGAAAGCGAATGCAGTGGCTCTGGACCTAATCGCAGGCTCACAAGACCATTCCCAGCTGGCCCAGCTCGTGCCTATCGGAAATACCCCGGCCATAATTGCATTTGCAAGACAGGCTGTGGTACTGAAAATCACCAGCGAAGTGAGCCCCCAGGAGTTCCTGGACCAATTCTGGCAAAAGGTGATGCTCAAACAGGATGGGACCCCCGCCCAGACAGACAGCACAGCTGAAACCACAGGTCCCGCAGGTCACTCTGTCGCAACTACCAATGACACTGAGAATAATAGTGCACCTACAGCGCCCGAGACCAACGAAACTAGAAATATCGGTTCAGAACCGAACGATATGCCCGCCTCCACCACCCCCACCTTGTCACGTGAGCTACCCCAGACTTTGGCTGCCTCGTCTTCCCCGGCCGCAGTCCAGGTCTCGTCGTCCACGCCTGCAAATACCGCTGTTTCCAACTCAATATACCACTCAGGAGCGGCTCCTGCCTCTGCTGCCTCTGTGTCGGCCTCAAGTTCAGGCCCCTCATCCACTGTGCTAGCTCCCGAGGTTCTTTCTTCCCCCATCGTTGCCCAGCGTGCACAGGCATCCCAAGCTGCAGCCAGGGATTCATTGGCAAGCGAAAGAGAGAGAATCATGAAGCTGGTTCAAGCAGACCGCCGTGAGACAGCCTCAAGGTCTGTGCATCCTACCACCACGACAGCCCAGCCAGCAACGGCCCCGCCCCAGCCCGCCCAATCTACCACGGGCACCGATAATCTGTCAACTGAACATAAAAAGTGCAACCTGGCTATCCGTTGCTTAGACAGTCATCAATTGAAGCACAGCTTTGAGCGGCACGCTACGTTGGTAACTGTCCGTGAATGGGTCGTTGCCCAGGGCAATTCGGATCCTTTCCTTTTCTGCCAGACATACCCCAAACGGACCTTTGAGGCTGCTGAAGAGACCAAATCCCTGGATGAGCTGGGTCTCGTGCCGTCGTGCAATTTGATTCTGAAGCATGTGCCCAGCGACGCAGCCCATGCCTACGACCAGAGCCGCCAAGGGTGGGGCTCCTGGCTAAGCTGGCTTGGCTGCTAAAATCACATTCGGTTGGTCATTTCCGCATAGAATTTAATTTCACACTAATGATATGCTAATTAGATATTTATTAAGTCATTCGCTATTCATGGATAGCTTCGGGTTGAGGCTCATTAGGTACTGTGGTGGGGGCATTGAGACTGGCCAAAAGATCCTGCATTTCCTCGTCTTCGGGAGTCTGGACGGTGTCGTGCATCTTCTGGGCTTTGGAAGCGGCCGCTTTGGCAGCTGCCTGAGACGTCTTCTTGTTCTCGGCCTCGAGGGCTTCGAGCTCCTCGTCAATCTCGAGATCAGCCTCGTTGGACAGCGAAACAGAGGCAAGCTCCTGTGTGACAGCGTCGGTATCGCTGATATCTTCTTGGATCTTATCCATGAGATCCGAAACACGGTCGATGCCTCCAACTTCCTTGTTGATGGTGGCAAGCAAGTCGGAGCCCTGGGTCAGAGCAGCAATGGTCTGCTCCTGGTCCTTGGCTTCGTCCACCTTGTCCAGCACGGTTCTTAACTGATCAACCACGGCGATTGCTTGGCTGTGTGACTTTTCAATCGTTGCCTTGGTCTTGAGTGCATGGCGGGCAGCATCCTTGTGGTTATCTCTGATGCTGCGCTTGGCCTTGTCCTCGTAGATGGCTTTGCGCTCTGCGAGACCGTTGGCACGGGCCTCTGCCTTGCTCAGCTGATCGGTGAGACTGGCCACAGCAACATCGTTATCAGTGATCTTTCCAGGGCCCAGGCGTATGACGCCTCTCTTGCGATCATATGCAATCTTGCCGGTTTCGCGGGATAAATAAAGTAGACAGGCATCGATGTCCAAGCCTGAGAGACCCAGGTCTGCTGTTTGCCTGTCGAAATGGGTATTCAGCTGTTCTTTGCTGAAAGTAGTGGAGCTGTAGCTATTGCCAGCTGCCTGGCTCTTGGCCATGAGACTCTTGAGCAAGTTCTCGGAGGTCTGCTTGAGGGTATCAACGACAATATACTTTTCATCCTTGAGCCGGTCAAGATCCCCTGAAACATAATCAGTATTGAAGACAAAGCTTCCCACCCATGTAGCCAGGCCCAGCGCCATTTTGGTGGCATTGAGTGATCTGGTGAGAAGAGGGTAGCTTGAGGACATGAACCGAGAAGCCGGGATAAGTGTGCCATCTTTAACCAGCTCATCAAATACCGAGTTGAGCGCTATAGGCGTACTATAACGTGCATGTGCCACCGCCCTGATAAGCTTCAAATTTGCTTCAATGGCAATTGAATCCTCAAATGCATGCTGTTTGATAGCTTCCAGAAACACACTCTTCCAGGCCGTCACGTTAGCCCTGTAGCCATCAATATTAATGGCCTTTAACCTCGCAAAGTTGGAATATAACGAAGTGATGCGCGACTCCGTAAACAACGGATTCGCCTTGATGATATCGCTCAGAGCCTTTGCGTCCATCAATAAGTTAGATCAGGTCCCACTTTGATATTTGACAAGCAGCCCACACCTTAATAAGGCATTCTCCAAGTCGATAGAACTGGTTGAAGCTGGATGGGTCCCAAAAGACCACAGAGCGAATTAAATAGCGCTGGTGAAAGTGCTGCCAAAAGACGGGATGTCAGAGGCAGTACAGCCAGCGTGGCCAGCACAGTAGTCGAAGGGTCATGGTTGGAGCAGGCAGCCAGCATTGAGCCGCCGTTTCAGTTCAGGTCGACCAAGAACCAGAAAGTTCCCGGCAATATTGGAACCTATTTTATCAACAAAAAGGTCGAGTACCGGCAGTATATCAACCGAGATCCCGAATCTGGCAAACTGTTGGATGCACAGTAGTGTATGTGCCCTGGTTGATGCATTGAAATTCTCCTGCACAGCATGTGCGAAATATTTATTCTATATATTAAATACGTAAATACCTCAAATGCGTAATACCTCGAATACGGTAAATACTGTCATTCAATCCCTATTAAATTCATAACCCAATCAACTATTGGTGACCCGCTCTGTCATATGATCAAACGATGATCAAACTGAAACTCAACTCAAATCGCATCTGAGCGGGCTTACTAAATAGTGTCTTGTGCGGAGAGTGACAATCGTTTCTTGACTAGCACAGACTGTTTTGTCTTTAGTCCCGCATTAACTTTATCTGTTTGGAGGCTGGATTAGGATGTCGATTGCCCAGTTGAACGGTGCAAAAGACTTGGCTCGTCAGGACCCGTCGCTGTACCCTCAGGTTGTGGAGGGTGTGCTGAACATCGCCGATAGACATGAAATCGATCTTAGACGGTGGGCCGCCTCTTTTCTGGTGGAGGCTTTTATCGCCCCGAGTTTACCGGTCACGGTGAGAGTTGAGTTAGCGGTCAAGGTTTTGGCTACCCTGAAAACGTTCCTTGGTGACCAGGACCCTCTGGTTGTAAAATATGCGGTGACCTGTCTCTCTATCATCTATCCTTTATTATTTGAGCATGTTTGCCAAAACCCCCAGGCTTCGGATACATGGAACACCCTCTTGGATCTCAAGTCCCGCGCGCTGGCGCTGTGGGATCAGAATAACCACCGTGGTGTCCAGGCCGCTTGCATAAAACTCGCTCAGGTCGCTATTCTGGTGCAAAGCAAACAACAAATCTCAGGCCAGGCTGAGGTCTCCCTTTCTTCTGTTCCCAGAGACCATCCCTTGATCGATCAAACATTCCTCAGTGCTGAGAGCCAGGGTCTGCTCGATCGCATGCTCTCTTACCTTGCCCGGTCTGAATTTTCAGTTTCTGAGTTTGGCGCCACATTAAACTCACTTCTGCCTCTGCTACCTGTTCGTCCTAGTTTTTCACCAAAAATCATCAAAGCCATCTTGTCGTGTGATCTGAGTACAAAGAAGTTTGCCGGTTCCCCTGATTCTTTCGAGCTGGCTGTTCGTTACATCGAAAAAGCGCTGCAACTAGAGCTGCGTTGGGTTGCAAATATTAATGTTGCCCCCGACCTTAAACGTGCCATCCACTATTACCTGGCCAAAATCAGCGAGTTTAAGGCCTCCTCCAATCTTCGCAAACGTGTGGCTGAAATGGAAGGCGATCAGAGTGCCAAACGCATCCGCATGTCTGATTCAGAGGTTCCTGTCTCCGGTTCCTTGCAGCTCCCCACAGGTAGAGTGCCCTATTCATCGCTGTACAACCTTGTTGATGCCACCAACCCTCTTGGTAGATTCAATGCCCGTGATCTTCCTGTAGAGATTGCTATCAATGTAGTACTTGCTGGTCTAGGTAATGTTAACCCTCGGTTACTTACAAACTCCATCGAGGTTATCAACAAACGTTATAGCGGCACCACCACGGACGTGCCCCCTCCTGCTGAAACTATATCCGGAATCGATAGTCACGGTGAAGAGGTCGATCAAGTGGATGGAGTGTTTGCTGCTGAGGATAAGGAAAAGACTTCGGATCCTAAAGAAACTAGCGTCGCTGCCCCCAGCGGTCCCCGCCGCTACTCTGGAAAGGAATATACGACCCAAGCAGATAGCATCATTGAACGCATTTTAGATGCCTCTTCCCAGGCACCAACAAAAACAGCATCCCACGAAAGCTCAAAGGCACTTAGTAGGATTATTATTCCCGAATGGGCCCAAGATTCCTGGGTCTACCTTGTATCCCGTGTGGCCACAAGAGGTGTGCCTGCTGGTAGTCCGGTTGCAAAGGCCGTTCGCGACCACCTGTATAATTTTGTTATGCACGATTTCCGTACACGCTTGGACGTGATGATCGCTTGGTTATCCGAGGAATGGTATGCCGAGTACGTCCTGGGCGCTGGCAAAACTGACGGGACCGAGGGTATTTATTATGAATTGCTCGGTCGCATTGTTGATCAGTTAATTCCCAGGCTCGACTTGTCCGACTCTAAAATTTTCATTCGCCTCTGCTCAGAACTACCAGAGTTGAACAAAACTATTATATTCAAACTTGAGAGTATAGGCATGGACCCCGACCGTGCTCTCTTAGCTGTACGCACGCTCAAGTTTCTGATTATGTTCAAGCCTCCTGTCAAAGAAGCTTGCTTGGATTTCGCCAAATTTTTGCATGACCGTGGAGTTCAATCTATGGCATCTATTCTCGAAAAATATCGCCCTGAGGCCCTCACGAAAGTCGAGCCCGAGCAATCGGCGACTTCTGTTGCGACTACAGAGTAAAATGCAAATTATTATGTATAAATTAATGCTTAATGCAACCCTTCAATTAGAGTATGTTCGCCGGTAGTTATCAAGCCATTCCTTAGTATCGCGGTGCAAAGCACCAAGCAGGTCTTTGGCATCCTTGCGAAGCCATTTTGTGACAAATATGACTTCAACCTCAGGCATGATGTTCGTTTTATAAACCCACCAGTTGCCTGTAGTCCTCATAACACTGCGGGATTGTGGATCATTGCGACGGATAAGATCACTGATCGTAGCTTGAGCTTTCATGGAATCCATGGCTGATCCTGCACCAGCCCGTTGCAGTGTCGAACAAACAATCCTTTTCTTGTTGTCAACCACAAGATAAATAAAAGGTGTAGGCGAGAAGAACGCAAAGCTGAACCCTTCCAGCTGTCTAGCAAGTGTATCCAGGCTGCGTTTGATCTGTTTGGACTCCTGGACCGGCTCATCAAATTCCGATTTATCAAATAGCATAGTGTAGGCAAATGGTGGTCTCCTATAGATCAATACCCATGCCTTTCCCTGTGGGAGGGTAAGATATTTCCCTGTTCCCAAGAATTCGATGGTTTCATTGTGCTGAGGTACGGTCACAGGAATGCCATCTGCAGAATCTGAATAGAATCCTTTGGGCATCCATCCTGTAATAGACTGCATGGATGGCATTGCAGGCATTGTGGGCATTGTTGGCATATTAGGCAGCGCAGGCATACTGAGCATAGATGGCATGGTAGGCATTGTAGGCAGCGACATTGTAGAAAATGAGGATATTGAGGGCATTGTTGGCGTTATGTGACCCATTGAAGACATATTAAAAGAGCCCATTTGGGGCATGTATGAGGAGAACCCTGATAATGCCTTAAAATACTTCGAGGGTGTATCCTCTCTTCCTTCAACGCCTGGCTCGGTAGTCTCTGCAGCATTATCCATCGTTTCATCAGGTAAGTTGTGTTGCGGTAATGACTGTAAAGAATCATTATAAGTCGAATCAGCTACATTAAGAACGCTTCCTTGGTTACTAGATGGCAATGACACAGACTGACCTGCTATCTCATCAACACTCTCGTCGGCATCAATCTCAGGTGGCAAGGAAGTATCGAAATTGTATTCCGACATTTCCTCTGTCAATTGACTAAGATCTGCTTCATATCCGTTGCTTTCTTCTGTGGCCGGTGGTTCTGGGACATTGGCAGCTGGTTCCGCCAGTCCATTGCTTGTGGCCCGCTGTTTACTCTCAGTATCAACACGGCTAACGCCAGTATCAGGACGTCTGAGATGGAAAACATATCCAGACTGTTCTGTGTATGCAACATTCTCGCATAGGTCGCACTCGGCCAGCCAGTTTTGGATTGCCAGCTTGGTTTCGTATGCTAGGTTGGTTCCCGACCATATATAAGAGGAATCATCACTTTTAGTCACAAGCAGGTCAATCATTGAATTTTCAGTTTTCGTTTGCTCAATTAATTCTGCTGCTGCCGGACTCAATGTACCGGGGGCCATACGCACGTAGGGGACAGCACCTAAAGCCCCCAGCTCGTAAATACCAGTCCAATTCGTACAAAATGCAGTCCACCATCTGTCCAGGGCTCCCTTTGTACCAATATTATCAATTGCTTCGGCAATTGTGGTATTGTGAAGGCGCCATTGTTGGTATGCGTCTCGAATGATGTTCTGCAGTTCCTCCGGGTTTGCCGTGGTTGCCGGGCCCGACACGCCACAAGTAAACCAGTACCCGCTGCGCCAATCTGCGTTACTGGCCGAAGCTTCACGCTCTAATTGCTGGACAAGGATCACTTGCGTTCCCGTGCGTATCCATGAAACAGGGTTGCCATCGAAAGAATGAGCCAATTCCACGAGGCCCTGGGCTATGCCAATACGCTTGATGGCCGAATCATCATCAGGCTCTCCATAGCGAAACACCAATTGCTTTTCTACGTGCTCCTCATCCCCGAATTCAGGATTATACAGGCACGCGTAGTCCATTCCGACTCAATGAAGCTGGTCGTGATGGGTTGGGGTAGGACAAAGACTCTGGAGCTTGACCCGAACAGACTTTAAGTTGACGTGATTTAATAGTGCATGATCAACGTAGTATGTAGCAGGTCGTAAACTATGCTAGAAACGAGTAGTTTATTGTAATTTTTGTAGTAGATAATATTTTATTTTTCCGTCGAGGCCAATTGTGCGAGGATCGGATTAAATCGGCCAAATCGATGGTTGTAGGAGTTAAATTGATTAGTTTCAAGCAAAACGATAACGCAATGATCGCTGTTACCTGTATAAGCTCTTATCATGGGGAATTACCGTTAGCATTTGTATGATCGGCTACTTTAATTACGGAGACTAATTGAACCTTAAGTGGCTCGTACCATAGCCAGCGAGGTATATAAACCGGCCACAAACTACTCAATCATCATCTTAGAAGGATCTCTTTCTCTTCCGACCCATCCATTCTTTTACACTCAACAAATGCGTTTCTCTACTCCTGCTGTTTTCATTGCCCTTATGTGCATGGTGCACGGTGCTCCTCAAACCGGTAACCCCGTTGTCGATGGCATCGAGGGCTCCGTCACCAATGCCCGCCAGGTCATTGACACTTTGACTCGCCAGCTGCAGAGTGCTGATGGTCACCCCACTGCCGATGTCATTTCCGCTGCTATCACCGGTCTTGACTCCCAGGCTGATAACATTGCCGGCTCTGTCGTTGAGGCTATTGGCATGTTCAGCCCTGCCGTTGCTTCCGTTGTTGGCAATGCCCTCCTTGGACCCTTTGCTCAGTCCATCACTAACGGTGCTGAGGTCCTCCTTTCCAACCTGATCGGTGCTCCCATTGATCTGGTTGCTGGCCCTGCCATGAAGTCTCTTACCGAGTCTCTGAGCCACTTCTCTGCTTTGGCTAAGAAGAACAACGTTGATACCTCCAAGTTGGACGCTGTTACCTCTCAGCTCCAGTCTAACTCTCAGAAGGCTTCCAACAACAAGCGTGATACCGGTAACCCCATCATCGATGGCCTCACTGGTTCTGTCACCAACGCCCGCCAGGTCATTGACACCTTGACCCGTCAGCTCCAGGGTGGTGACGGTCACCCCGCTGCCGACGTCATCTCCGCTGCTATCACTGGTCTTGACTCCCAGGCTGATAACATTGCCGGTGCTTTCGTTGAGGCTGTCGGTCTCGTCAGCCCCCCTGTTGCCTCTTTCATTGGTAACGCTCTTCTCGGCCCTTTCGCTCAGTCCGTCACTAACGGTGCTGAGGTCTTGATCTCTAACCTGATCGGTGCCCCCATTGACTTGGTTGCCGGCCCCGCCATGAAGGCTCTTACCCAGTCTCTCAGCAGCCTCTCTGCTATTGCCAAGAAGACCAACGTTGACACCTCCAGTCTTGACGCTGCTAACTCTAAGCTCACTGATGCCTACAACAAGGCTTCCAAGTCTCCCAACCACAAGCGTGATACTGGTAACCCCATCATTGACGGTCTTACCGGTTCCGTCACCAATGCCCGCCAGGTCATTGACACTTTGACCCGTCAGCTCCAGGGTGGTGACGGCCACCCCGCTGCCGACGTCATCTCTGCTGCTATCACTGGTCTTGACTCCCAGGCTGATAACATTGCCGGTGCTTTTGTTGAGGCCGTCGGTCTCGTCAGTCCTCCTGTTGCCTCTTTCATTGGTAACGCTTTGCTTGGTCCTTTCGCTCAGTCCGTCACCAACGGTGCTGAGGTCTTGATCTCTAACCTGATCGGTGCCCCCATTGACTTGGTTGCTGGCCCTGCCATGAAGGCTCTCACCCAGTCTCTTAGCAGCCTCTCTGCTATTGCCAAGAAGACCAACGTTGACACCTCCAGTCTTGACGCTGCCAACTCCAAGCTCACTGACGCCTACAACAAGGCTTCCAAGTCCAACAACAAGCGTGATACTGGTAACCCCATCATCGATGGCCTCACCGGCTCCGTCACTAACTCTCGTCAGGTCATTGACACTTTGACCCGCCAGCTCCAGAGCGGTGACGGTCACCCCGCTGCCGATGTCATCTCCGCTGCTATCACTGGTCTTGACTCCCAGGCTGATAACATTGCCGGTGCTTTTGTTGAGGCCGTCGGTCTCGTCAGTCCTCCTGTTGCCTCTTTCATTGGTAACGCTTTGCTTGGTCCTTTCGCTCAGTCCGTCACCAACGGTGCTGAGGTCTTGATCTCTAACCTGATCGGTGCCCCCATTGACTTGGTTGCCGGCCCCGCCATGAAGGCTCTTACCCAGTCTCTTAGCAGCTTGTCCGCTATTGCCAAGAAGACTAACGTTGACACCTCTAACCTCGACGCTGTCAACGCTAAGCTGATTGCCCTCAACTCCAAGAAGAACTAAGCATTTTGGCTAGACCGCTGAATGCAATTGCAATTCGTATATTATTAAAATAATTAACAATTAGTGAAGATACTTTTGAAATCATTGATGACTGTTTAACCAGTTAGCGAGCCACACAGTTTGGTTTTGGTTTATCATTATTACTTATAATTACTTTTAACCATAAAAACATGAATTAGTACATGCATAGCAGCATTAATAGATCTAGTCAATAAGTATTTTAGTCGTGCCGAGGAGAGTACGACGGAGAACCTGGAGAGTACTGAGGCGAAGTCGGGCTGTACTGAGGAGATGTCGGGCTGTAGCTTGGACTAGTCGGGCTGTAGCTTGGGCTAGTCGGACTGTAGCTAGGGCTAGTGGGGCTGTAGCTGGGACTAGTGGGGCTGTAGCTTGGACTGGTCGGGCTGTAGCTTGGACTTGTGGGACTGTACGAGGGACTAGTAGGGCTGTACGAGGGACTGGTGGGGCTGTAGCTTGGGCTAGTAGGACTGTAGCTCGGGCTGGTAGGACTGTAGCTCGGGCTTGTGGGACTGTACGAGGGACTGGTGGGGCTGTACGAAGGACTAGTCGGGCTGTACGAGGGACTGGTAGGACTGTACGAAGGACTTGTCGGGCTGTACGAAGGACTGGTGGGGCTGTAACTGGGACTGGTAGGGTTGTAAGCAGGGCTGCTAGGACCGTAACCAGGCGAAGTTGGCTCGAATGTGGGAGATGCACCACCAGGCGAGTATGCGGGAGAAGTACCACCGAACGAACTGAAAGGCGAAGTAGGGGTGAATCCAGGAGATGAGGCACCAGAGCTGAAGGGACTCTGGAAGCCACCACCGTACTCTGTGAAACCACCTCTGTTATCACCCATACCAGCTTGAACCAGGGGTGAGAATGAAGCACCCATATCGAAAGCACCATGACTGTCTGAAGTAGGTGAGAAGTTATCGTAAGGAGTAGCAGAACCATCAGACATGGCCATGCTAACAGCCGAAGGATCACCACCGTTAGAAACGACAGACATAGACATGGGCAACGCACTCAGAGCCTTATCGTCAAGAGTGACATCAAAAGCACCTGTACCAAGAGGAGCCATTTGACCAAGCATGATGTTCTCGGAAACACCGCGACAATCGTCAAGCTCAGCACCAGCAGCGGCCTCCAACAGGATCTCGACTGTCTCTTCGAAGGTAGCACGCATCAATGCACCAGTATCAGCACGGTTGATACCATGACGAGTAATGGCCATCAAGTGACCACGAGAAGTCATGAGATCCACCAACAGAGCCATGTGGCGGTAGTTAACGTACGAACCATCAAACTCAAGAACCTTTTGGATTTCGCGATGCAAAGCACCTCTTGTAGCCTCGATACCAAGAACACCCAGAATCTCTACGAAAGAGTTAGAGTAAGTCTTGTAAGGATCCACACCATCGACACCCATGACCTCAGCAAGATCAATACCATCGGTTTCAAGGACCCACTCCATAGTCTTAACAATCTCACCAGTGTTTTCATCCTCGGCATTGCCACGACGTTCCATCATGTAGACACGAGAAATGGCAGGAACACCTCTCAGAGTAATAGACTCGAGCATGTGGTTCTCAATAGTCTTAACCATCTGGTCTTCCTCCAGATCAAGTTCTTCCTCCAATGCTTTGGGATCACGAATAACACGACAACGAATAACAAGCTTGTCGGCATTATCTTCACTCCACATAACAAACAAATCACCGCCAAATGATGTGCTGATCTTATCAGCCACTTGACTCATGGTAAGCTGCTTGTCAAGCATCTTAGGACGATCTAACTCAAGACGAAGCAACCAAGGTGACTGCATATAGAGTGTAGACTCCACTTGCTCATCAGGGATAGAGAAGTAAGCCTCGACAGTATCAAGATCTTCTTCGATAACGGTAGTGCGGGGATCAGGGTCATAGTAAATCTCTGTCGCAGCAGTAACATTACGCAAAGAAGTATGCTCAATAGCTGCTTGAACAATCTTGGCTTTCTCAATGTCGTTCTTGATCTCTGGGTTAAGGTAGACTGTAAGAGCGGGAGTCTTGATGTTCTTTGCCACGTTAAGAATTTCCTTCAAACGAGGAACACCCAAAGTGACGTTCTTAGAGGACACACCGGCGTAATGGAATGTGTTAAGAGTCATTTGAGTGGCAGGCTCACCAATACTCTGTGCAGCAATAACACCCACCATTTCACCAGCATGAGCGGTGGACTTAGCGAACTGACTCTCGATCTCACCCAATACCCAATCGAAGGCGACCTTATTGAGATGGTACTCGTTGGTGACACGGCGAGTGGCCATACGAGAACGGACCAAACACTGGAAGAGGAACGTAGCATTCTCTTGAGCTTCGGTGAGGAAGGAACCATCACCACGAACGACAATCAAGCGCTTGACAAGTTCACGAACGCCATTTACCACATCAGGCACAGTGAGGTCACTAACCTTGTTCTGGTCAACGTTGAAAATCTGCTGAGCGTTCTGGATAACACGGCGCAGATTAACAGGCAAAGGCCAGTTGTGTTCACCATCAGGGAACACAAATGTGTGAAGCATGCGGCGATCACCCATAAGTTGATCGAATTCAAGATCAAGCAGACGTTGTGTCTCCAAATCACCAACGATGTCAGATCCACTCTCAATATTGATGGGCTCGTAGTCCTTGGCCATAACATCAATTCTGTAACGCTTGCGGAAGCTCTCATCAGTACCAGGAATAGAGTCAACTGTTTGTTTCTCGACCTGTGTACCGTCAAGACCGTCTTCACCGTAGATGAACTGAATAATATCACCAAGAGAGTTACGGGCAGTACCATCATATTGAACCATAATATCTTCCAAAGCCTTGACCAGACGACGCTGGATGTAACCAGTCTCGGCAGTCTTAACAGCGGTATCAATCAAACCTTCACGACCAGCCATAGCGTGGAAGAAGAACTCCTGGGGAGTCAAACCACGGAGGTAGGAATTTTCAATGAAACCCTTGGACTCGGGACTATAGTCATCCTTGGTAAAGTGAGGAAGAGATCTGTCCTGGAAACCGAACGGAATACGCTTACCTTCGACCATCTGTTGACCGACACAAGCGGACATCTGTGAAATGTTAATAAACGAACCCTTGGAACCGGCGACAACCATTTGCTTGACGTTGTTTGTATCCTTAAGGGAGAACTCAGCGGATCTACCAGCAGTATCACGGGCGTTATTCAGTACACCTGAAACACTTTGCTCGAAAGATTCACGCAGAGTCATACCGGGTTCGGGGGAAAGTTTGTTGTTTTGTGCGTCAAGAATAATTTCTTGAACCTTAGTTTTAGCATCAGCAATGGTTTGTGTGATATTTCTCATTGTGTCTGTATCAGCAATTGTGTCACCAATACCAATACTAAAACCGTTGTGTAGCAACCAGTAGTTAACAATGCGCTGCATGTTGCTGATAAATTGCGAGGACACATAAGGTCCCTTTTCTCTGAAAATGGTGTGAATAACACCACCAGCAGTGGCACCGACGGCCTTTTTGTCAATCACACCATACATGATCTCACCCTTGTAAATCAGGAGACCATTATCTTTGGGACTTGTGATGGGATTATTGTCGTCGAATCTCTGCAAGAAGATACCGCTAGGAATGGCTAAACTCACCATCTGCTTACCAGTCCAAAGAGGCTTGGGCTTAAGGATAGCAGGAGGAGGCACAATACCATCCCAAGAAGGCACCCAGAACAGAATATTCATAACCTGTTGGTAATCGATAAAAGTATCACGGACCGAAATTTTGCGGACACCGCACAGCGTATCCTGAACGATACCCATAACAGGCTTGTTTGATTGAGGCGACACAATCTGGAGAGGAACAGCACACAACTGGCTCAGCTCTGCGCGTGACTCCTCAGATTGGGGCACATGCAAATTCATTTCGTCACCATCGAAATCGGCATTATAAGGAGCAGTGACTGACAAGTTAAGACGGAAAGTAGAGTACGGCATGACCTTGACTCTGTGGGCCATCATGGACATTTTGTGTAGAGAGGGCTGACGGTTGAAGAGAACAGGGTCATTATCCATCAAGTGGCGTTCCACTTTCCATCCGTATTGCAAGGCAATGTCTCCGATACGTTTGTGGTACCGCAGATCGATACGCTCACCTGTATCACGAATAATATATTTGGCACCCGGGTGCTCATTAGGACCGTTACGCACCAACTTTGTGAGACGGTGAATGTTATAGGGAGTGACAGTCTCGGGGTATGTCAAAGTACGAGCGATAGAGATAGGCACACCAACTTGATCCAATTCGATATTGGGATCACCAGTAATAACCGTACGAGCAGAGAAGTTAACACGCTTACCCATAAGGTTACCACGCAGACGACCCTCCTTACCCTTCAGACGGGCACGGATGGACTTGACAGGACGACCAGACTTTTGCAGAGCCTGGGGCTGACCTGCAATGTTGTTATCCATGTAGGTGGCAACGTGGTATTGGAGCAGCATCTCAAACTCGTTGATAACGTGGGCAGGGGCACCTTCTTGGTCGCAACGCTCAACATTCGAGTTTGCCTTGAGGATATCAGCCAACTTGTAGGTAAGATCATCTTCACCACGGGCTGAATCGTTAATAGCAATACTGGGACGCACTGGAGGGGGCGGAACCGGCAGCACGGTGATAATGAGCCACTCGGGGCGGGCATAATCTGTGTTAAGACCAATGTTACGAACATCTTGGTCGGAAATGTGCTTGAACACATTGTGGACCTCGCCAGGACTCAAGTAACGACGTTCTGGTTGGTCGAGATCCGAACTTTTATCGCGCTTCCAAGTACCGATGAGACGAAGACCATCTCTCCGGATGGTGGGCTGAGCGTTGCCGCAACCACCATGGAACCGACGGGGTTTGGAAGGGTCCGAACCGGCCAGCGGGTCGTCCACCGAGTCAGCCTCACAAATCATCTTGGACTTGCAAAGCGACCAAACCGCATTAAACCGACGTTTGGGATCCCTAATGCGAATAGCCTGAGCGAAAAGCGGGTTGGACTCATCGAGTTTGACTTTACCGCAGTGTACACAAACCGTTTCCAGAATTTTTTTAATTTTTGAAATGAAACCTATGTGGAAAACGGGTTTGGCAAGCTCGATATGGCCAAAGTGACCGGGGCAGTCAGCCATACCTTCGCCACATGTCTGACACTTGAAATTGCGGTCGATAGAGCCAAGCCGAGGGTCATTGAGACCACCGATTCTTGGACGCATTTTGGTCTCGTCCATGGTCTCGGGGTACTCTATTTTCGCCACAGAAATGGCCTTGACTTCGTCCGGGCTCAACAGTCCGAACTGCACCTCCTTGACGGTGCGCAGAGGCGCGCTGGAGTACGGAAATGGTGCACCACTCATTTTCGGTCTTGCTCTTCTTTGACGACGACTTCTTGTGTGTTTAAGAGACGTACGCCGGTTCCAAACAGACGAAAAAAGGACGAGTCCGGAGGGAAGTGTCAATTCCACCACCACTTGCTTACTTAGCCGGTGCCGTTCCAGGATTATGATGCCGGTCTGAAAATTACCCTAGTTAGTCAGCTAAAGATTCTTTTTTTTTTCATTTTCCCGCCCGAACCCTGACTTTTGCTGAGTCACCGTCCCAACTTCGCTGCGATACCGCGTATTCCTTGCCCTGGACACACGAGATAGCATGCGCCCAAACCCTGCTGATCTGGGGGTGGTGCAGCAGCTTGCAGTGGGATACAATGCGATATGGCAGAGTATATATGGCAATCAGGCTGGTAGAATGCTGGTAATTGTGTGCCATTGAGGGTGTGTGGCTGGTATATCGTTGGGTGAGGTGAGCGTAGCTGTGGGATGTGTAGGCTCGAAACGTAAGATCCAGGCTGATCCGGGTGTTGGAATCGGGTTTTGAGTTTTGGGGGTGTGATTTTGGAACCTTTGTTCAGTATTATTTATGTTAATGTGCTGGTCCTCGAACAATTTTATCGCTTTGCTCGGTTTGGTTGGCCCTGACTGAGCTGAGCTTGGAGCGCTGCCAGATGGAAATTTCAGCTTAGTCAGTGGTGAAATATCCAGCTCCTCGATCCTGGCATCTGATTCCAAGGTCCCGGCTGCCAGAGCGATTGTCTGCTGTATTTGCAGGAGTAGGTGGTATAATGGCCGTGGGAGAATTAGAGGGCATAGTTGCTGCTCTGAGCAACAAACCATCAGCGTCACAGATCACTGATGCGTTGAATACACTCAAAACACAGGACTTGAACAAGCCCACTTCCGATCTCCTCCAGGTATTCAATGTTCTGGTTTCTGAATCAGTCTACGATTTCCACGAGGTTTCAGGCATTGACTTCAAACCTGTATTCTCAAACTATGTTGGTCTGAGCACGCTGCTTTCAAGATTGCAGCTGTTAGCCCAGTCCCAATCGACAGTCGTGCACAAGAAGGTGCTCCTGGACATCCTGCTTGAAGCTTTGGACGGCCAACAGCTATTCCAGACTATTTATACTGCATACCCCCACAAAGATGTGATCACGCTGTTTTGTGGATCAAGATTATTATCGGTGGTTTCATCTCTGGGTGAAGATATTTGGCCAGCCTCGGGCTCGACCTACACTGGCTGGCTGGGAGGTCAATTAAAACAGTTCGAGGAGATCCCTCCGAACGCATTGGATCGCTCATTCAAGTTGGGCTACCCAGTTGACCTGGCCGCTCTATTTCTATCCGAGGATTTACACAAAATCAAGAGCTCGCTGGCCCAGCTCCGACCCACCCAACGGTCATTTATTATTTACAACTTCTTGAGAGCCCTCGAGACTAAGGGTTCTGTTGGAGCTGTCGCTGCTGTATGGCAGTACCTTGGTCCAGGCAGTGACGATGAGATATTGAGAGTCGCTGCTTCAAGCGTACCCCCGTTTTCCCAGAAAATCCAGCGGGCCTGCGTTCTGGTGGTTAATGCAAAGAACCTAGAAAAGGCCACCATCAATTTTATTGAAACTTGGGGTGATAAGGCTACTTTGCAACTAAGTTCTATTGTCGAGCAGCACTGCCAGACTCAGGTACTGCTCCTTTGTGCTGCCCGTTTGGAACCTGCCGCTGCTAGGCGGGTGACCCAATCGGCTCCATTTATTTCAGCCATCTCTAACCATTTAGAGAACCACAGTGAACGGACTCGTAGTATGGGTACCCTTGTTGCCGAGGCCCTCAGTCGCCGTGGTGGAGATGGACTTAGATTCGAAATCGAGTACGACAAGACGGAATGGATCATTGGAGTTGACGAGACAATTTCCATCGAACAGGCGCTTGTTGAGCTTCAACAGGAACAGAAAGCTGTACCAGAACCCACCTTCCAATCTGATATCGAAGCAGTCTTTAACAACGAGCCACAGGATACTGGACCCGAGCTCAAATTCGACAGTGACGATGAAGACCCTCCAGAGGTTGTAGCCACGCCTGTTTACATCAAAGATCTGGTTGATTACCTTGGCAGTGATGATTTTGCAAAGGTCCAAAGTGCGTTGTCTGGTGGTCCAGCTCTGGTGAAGCGCAAGGCCCAATTTGGTTCTGAAGTCAAGCAGTACGCTCAGGACGTCCTTCGGCTGGCCGCGGGATTGACTGATAAGTTCAATATGGACGACTTTTCGCAGATGCGGCAGAATTTCCTCACTTCAGTTGTTGTTGCCGACCCTACACAGGCCCCCGAAGTGAGCCGACTACTGGTTACAGGAGACTATTCGTTATACCAAAGAACATCGCTACTGAGCACGCTTGTTCTGGCAGCTCAGCAGCTTGCCGCATACAACAGTAATGTTGATGTGAGCAAGCGGTTGCCAGCAGCGCTGCACCGGGCTTTTATCAGCGATGTTGATGCTCTGGCCCTGGATCTCCAGGACAAACTGGTGCGGAGCACAAGGGACCAGCACGAGAGTCAACTGGGCCCCCAGGTTCTGCGGGTGTCAAAGAAATTGATGCAAGAACGTGAGAAATACGATGTTCATGAATCTAAGAATAAGAATATGTACTCTGCCCTAGCAGGACGATACTTTTTTTTCCCACTGGCTGCTGCGTGGGGAAGAGGTACAAGCATGCAATTTGGAGGAAGCTACGCACCGCTGCTACACGCCCACTGGCTCAAAACAATGGCGCTTCTGGTGTATCTGGCATATCCCAGCAACGACATGGGAGATATGGTCGGAGAAATGGTGCAAATCTGGCTGGCCAACCGGACAGAGACCCAGGCAGCAGGGCTCGAGGCTCTGTATACCAGCATTCTGGCCGTGTGTGAAGTTGCCGGCGCGCTGCTAATCCAGCAATGGCCCCGCGAGGTGTCACTAATGACAGAATGGGCCGGCAAAACCTGGCAGAGCAGCCCGTCGGACACCACGCAGAAGCTGGGGGCCGCGGCTGTGCTCAAGCTCCAGGAGCTCCAGGAGCAGATCCAGAGCCAGTTTACTGCGTTTGCTTGACCTCCCACTCCTCAGGGGTGTAATTCTTTTGTGTGAATGCGTGGACGGCAGCAATCTCGGTCTTCAATGCCTGGTTGACCGTGCGGTGCCGTGCCAATTTGTTCTTGCCTTCAAACACACTGGCAACGACCACCACCTCGAACGCCTGGCCACAGCCGCCCGAAGTGTCGGTCACAATCACGGAGGTGGCACCCAGCCGCTCTTTGATAGCCTTGTCAAGTTGCTGAACCGTCACCATAGTAGTATTAGCCGAATATCGGAGGAATAAGGCGGAAGAGATCTTCGAGATTACAATAGACGATATGCCGTTAGTCACGTGGGTTAGGGCCCATATTTCAATATATATCCTCGAGGACTTGATTGCAGCCAAGCAACAAACAATGAGCAAAAGCGTCAGGGCTCTCACTAGAGCCATTCAGAGACTCTATCCCAAGGAACTGGCCGACAGCTCGTGGGACAACACCGGACTGCTTGTGGATGCATCTAGTCCTACAAACAACGAGGCCCCCAGCATTCTTCTGACTATCGACCTGACAGCAGCGGTGTGCGATGAGGCGATTTCCAACAAAAATAACATCATTGTGGCTTACCACCCATTTATCTTCCGGGGATTGAAGAGCATCACTGGCCAGGACCCCCAGCAACGGTCGCTGCTGCGTCTGATCCAGAACGGTGTCTCTGTGTACTCCCCGCATACTGCTGTTGATGCAGCGGTTGGTGGAGTCAATGATTGGCTGGCTGACGGTGCTTCGGACGGAAAAGAGGTTTCCAGAACCGTCCTTACTCCTGTAACCGGCGTGGCTGGCCACGAGGGTGCTGGAATGGGTCGTCGGGTAGAGCTCGAGACCCCCGTTGCCTTCCACGATCTGGTCAAGCGGGTCAAAACTTCCCTGGGCCTCGACACAGTGCAAATTGTCCTTGCTGAGCAACACAAGCACAACCCCATCAAGTCCTTTGCTGTGTGTGCCGGCTCGGGTGCATCGGTCCTTAAGGGTGCCAATGCTGATGTTCATATCACTGGTGAGCTGGGCCACCACGAGATGCTGTATCTGCGGGAAACCGGTGTCAGTGCTATTGTTGCTGGTCATTCAAACACTGAGAGGGGTTTCTTGGCCACATTGAAGACCCAGCTCCAGCAAGAGCTGCCTGAGGCCTCCATCTCCATCTCTCAATCCGATAGGGATCCTATTGAATATGCTTAAAGCTTTATGTAAATAATCTAGTCATAGCAGTAATGCGCCAGAGTCTCAATCTCCTCGATCAAGGCCGTAGGTTTGGGGCCAGCCTGACCCTTGATCCAGCTGGCCAGGCTCAAGAGGTTGAAGCGACCTTCGACGTAATAAAGACCAGGCTTTTCCTCAAAGTGGGGGAGCTTGGGTCTCCGCTTCTTGGGCTTCTTGGGGGTAGAAGGCTCAGCCTTGGTGTCTGTCTTGGTATCTGCCTCGGGCTTTTCTGCTGTCTCAGGTTTATCCACATCCATAGCATTTTCATCATCGCCATGGGACTCACCATCAGCAGCCGCTGCATCTGCCGAGCTAGTTCCATTGGTGGTGGTCTTGTCATTATTAGCCTTCTTCTCGGCAGCCTTTTCTGCCGCCTGTTCGGCTTTTTCTTTGATGGCCCGTTGGCGAGCAGCCACCAGGGCCGCAATGTAATTGCCAATCTGTTTGCCATCAGACTGTTGTGGCAGGCGCTTCATTTCACAAACGATCCAGGTGCCCCAAGATGGGATGTCTTTAGACTTTTGTTGGAAGCCCCAGTACATATTATTGGCATTGTCCCGACCCAGCGGCGCGGTGCGCAGATTGTACTTGCGGACTTGTTGGTATATCGTTTGTTCTGTGCGGAAGATACGCTCTTGTGACGTTCTTTCGGCCGAAGCCAACCGGTCCTCGTAGATCTGCATGTCTGTACTCTTGAGCTTCTCCAGCTTGGCCTGTGTGTCGACCCAGTTTTGTTGGTACTTTTTCACCTGCTCTGCAGAATCTTTTTGAAGTTGGTACAACTGCTCGTGGTCATTGGCTACAGTTAAACGGATGGTGCCTGTGCCTGTGGTAAGAACCATGAGACGACGCACCAGCTCGAGACGGTATAATTCGCCAGTAAGATCATCAGATTTGGAAGCATAGGGATCACACTGGGCAATGAACTCGGCCAAAGTCTCCCACAACACTGGTGAGTCGGCGGGGGTACGCTCGATCTCAGTCAGGAACTGTCTGGCCTGCTCGAAGATAGGCACGGTGTCATTCTCGATGAGCCTGAACAGAGCAACGATGGCAGCCTTATAAAGATAGTCGTTCCAGGGCTGGAGAGGGTCATTGATGCTCGTAGCATGGCGAGTTGGCAGTCTACACAGCTTATCGAACCGCAACAGGAACTCGCGAAGGGTCAGTCGCAGCCAAAAGACCTCTGGATCCGTGCCAACGTCGATGGGAACGAATTCAGGCAGAGGCTGCTTGTTGGCGTAGGAAAGCTTGACAATCATTTTTGGTTTCTTCTTCTCGGGGGTTTTGGCAATGCCTCCCGATTTGCGGGACTTTGATTTAGCGGCAGGCTTTGTGGGCTCGTCGCCAGCAGGCTTCTTGGACGAGTCTGCGGTCTCTGATTTGACGGCCTTGTCGGTCTTCTCGGTCTTCTCTGCTTTCTTCGATACTTTGGAGCTGCCGCCGGCCCGCGACGGAACAGGCTCGGCTACGTAGACGTCAGTGGGAACGCGCTGGCGGCCAGACCGACGCCGAGCAGGAGGGAGCTTGATTTTAATAGTAGGGCCGTTGGCATCCGACTCAGTTTTGACATTTTCCATACTGTCGTCACCGTTCTCGTGTTCAGGCTCGCCAGTCTCAGCCTCCAGGTCCCCATGCTGAGGGTCCTGGTCCGGCTCGGGGCCAGCAGAACCAGCCAAAGAAGGAACTTCATGAACAACAGATGTGTCCGCTTCCATAGGCGTTTCTAGAGGCGGGGCAGCTTCCATTCCAAAACCTTCCAACTGAGCTGCGAAAAAAAGGGTGGGAAAGTTGGGCGGATGCTTACTGCCAAATCTCGAGGGTTCAACCAAGTGGCAGAGGGAAGAGGGGAGGATACGGCCAGAGGGGCCAATTCACGGAATTAGTCTAATTAGAAAGCTATTTAAATACGTGGCTGCATTGTCCGTGGGCAATTTGATGTCTAATCTCCAACTGATTAAAGGGGCTGTTCGCAAGACACTGCACGCGACTGATACTGGCTAGTAATTGGATTTGGAACGCGGCATGTGCCAGGGCGGTTATTGGGATGATCTGCCAATAGAAACGCACCAATTTTTGCTATGTGGTTTGGATGCACACTGCCAGTGCTACGGCAAAACTGGGGCTAAATCCTACGTGTGCAACCCCTTTTTAAGCCAGCCTGAACATGGTGGTCCCGAGACCTCCATCACCCAGGAACCCTGCTGCAGAACCCTGAGCAGTGGGCTGGTGACTCAGCAGAGCCGTGATAAAGCAGAGGCCACCAGATGAAAGCTGTTCACTAACATCACACTGATTTGTGGCTTTGCGGTCACATTGGCATTGCGAAGCGTTGTGAATTGGCTGAGAGCAGGCTACTTTTGAGCTAGAAGACCCGAATGCGTGCAATCACATCCTCGAGCGAGCTGGACAAGCACATTGCCAAGCCCGTGGCTCTGGTGAAGTTCACGGCGTCGTGGTGCGGCCCGTGCAAGGCCATTGCTCCTTCTGTGGAGCGCCTGGTCACCAAGTACCCGCAGGTGGCTGCTGTGGAGGTGGACATTGACCAGGGCCAGTCGCTGGCTGCCCGGTACTCCGTGTCGGCCGTCCCCACGTTCCTGTTCTTCGAGAAGGGCCGTTTGGTGGAGACCGTGCGTGGCGCTGATCTGAACGGTGTCACTCGCAACATTGAGGCACTGGCTGCCAAGGGCAAGACCGGTGGCAGTGCATTCTCCGATGGATCGTTTGGCCAGGGCAGAACGCTGAACTCCAAGACAACAGCTGCCCCCAAGCCCGCCCAGCGTTCTGCGGCCGGTGTCCCCTCTGCCCGGCTTGACCTTAAGAAATTGCAGAGCCAGGGCTTCCTGTCCGCTATTTTCGCATTCATTGCCGCCTATTTTATTACCCTGTTCTCGCTGGATCCCCGTGAAGCTGGCCGTGCTGCCGGCCTGGACCTCAAGACCTTTTAAGACCTTCTAAGACCTTCTAAGCTGTCCCACTGCGATCCTAAAACACACAACAAGAAATTCCCCCGAACTTGTTGGACTTTTTTATTGATGTAACCGTATTATATTCTCGTCTGGTGCGAGGGCCGTGCTGCAGGCATGTGCATGGCCCTAACCCACGTAGTAAATCTTAAAATGTGCCCTAGCCCTCTTATTAATTGGTGAGTCGCCAGGGCTTCAGGGCTTCCCGCAGTCACAACAGGCCCACTCGCGGCCCTGCCTCTAATCCCAAAGCTCAAGCCAGGCCTAAATTTCAACAACACTATGGGTGCCTACAAGTACTTGGAAGAGATCGCTCGCAACAAGCAGTCCGATGTTCTGCGTTTCCTTTTGCGTGTCCGCTGCTGGGAGTACCGCCAGTTGAACGTTATTCACCGTGCTTCCCGTCCTTCTCGCCCCGATAAGGCTCGCCGTCTCGGTTACAAGGCCAAGCAGGGCTACGTTATCTACCGCATCCGTGTTCGTCGCGGTGGCCGCAAGAAGCCCGCCCACAAGGGTGCCACCTACGGTAAGCCCACCAACATGGGTATCAACCACCTCAAGTACCAGCGCTCTCACCGTGCTACCGCTGAGGAGCGTGTTGCCCGCCGTGCCCCTAACTTGCGTGTCCTTAACTCCTACTGGGTTAACCAGGACTCCACCTACAAGTACTTCGAGGTCATCCTCGTCGACCCCAACCACAAGGCTATCCGCCGCGATGCCCGCATCAACTGGATTGCCAACCCCGTCCACAAGCACCGCGAGGCTCGTGCTCTTACTGCCACCGGCAAGAAGTCCCGTGGTATCAACAAGGGTCACCGCTACAACAACACCAGCTCCGGTCGCCGGAAGATCTGGAAGAAGCACAACACTCTTCAGGTCTGGCGTTACCGCTCTTAATAGCTCGGCTTCCTGCCTGGCTTTTGTGTCGTCATGGCTGTCTCTATGTAATGCATTTATTTTAGCGTAGCCTGAAAATTATATTCTTTCTTGATGTAAACTCGATACCCGCAAGATTATTTCATTTAATTCGTAGTACCGGATAATTTGCTGATGGTTTTATTTGATAATTTTTTACGCCTCGCCTAGCCCTGCAGCTGCCCGGCCACTCCCACGCTAAATAATTATTCTGTAGAGTCCTGATGTTTTGGACCGGTTTTTGAACAGTTATTGTGAATATCGATTAAATATTTGCAAATAAATGCTGTCTTGCTGCACATATTAGGCCGCTTCTAGATTTATAGCCCTCTATACCCTTGCAATTGGTACAATACAGGTGGTGAAGCCAAAATTATTGGGTGCAACCTGTCTATAGTGAATATTTGTAAATATTTGAACGCCATAACTTGTTTTGAGAGTACTTTTGATTGCTTGCACTGATTTTGTGCTCTACACCACCAGTTTGCTCACACCAAGGGCCACCATGATGCCATAGCATGCCGCAGCATGCCGTCGCACCCCCACTACGCCAATATTCAAGAAATCGGCGTCAAGCTTGCCCGGTCCTCAGTAGAGTCTGGCCACTTCTCTCAACATGTCGATCCCAATAAACGGATCAGATCGATAGTGCCAGACGACACCCCTACCCAAACAAATCGCCAACCAGGCCGCATGCGTTAAAGAAACAGCTAACAGATTTATCAATATATATAATAATTCTGGAAATTATTTTAATTAGTCTTGTAGTATATGGCGTAACTGTTTTTGTCTTACATTTTCTAGGGCATTCCGGTGAGATCAATTTGATCAAAGTGCTGTGTAGCTTGGCATCACTCGAGACCCCTCCTGGGTATGACGAGCCAAAGACAGGGACCCAATTTCCACGATGTGGAACAATTTGCTGCCGCCAATGCTAATTGTTGCGTTATTATTGCTTGCCATGCAGTGGTTCGGGTAATAATGTGAGCATTGACGCCCGCAGTGTCCGAACTAATTAAGAACAATGTTGCAAAGGCCAATATATCAAAACCATCCAAGCCACCAAGTCCCCTCGTCCCATCAGTAATCCATTTCGAAGATCTGTGTTTTCGATCCATGGAACGGACTCAGGAGTCAAAGTCTAGATTGCAGATCCGGGCGGGTATGCACGGTGATTTCAGCCCCGAGTTGAATGGCCACACTTGTGGCTGGAGATATGAAATTTACATGGGAAAATTATTTACCATTTTCCAATCCTGATTAAATTGTTCCAAGCCTGTCATGAAGACCGTTTTGACCTAATATCAGGGGAGTGTAGCCACCTGCACAATCCCACGCATCTACATATTAAGGATCGACACAAGAAAAAGCGGGGTACCAGTCTGTTGCAATAGGTATTCGATTTAAATTGAATTTAGTTAGCAATACCAGTAATAAAACACTCACATATTTTCGCATTGGCCTTTTCCAAAAATTAAAAGCCCGGCCGTTTGGCCCTGCCTATTGCGCGACATTTCCAGCTGCTGCGCACATACGGCATGATGCACAGTTCACGTAAAGACACTAAGTCTAATGATAATCGATTTGCAGATCACTGGTCCAACTCCTTGTTTGAATTGGGTCTGAAATTTTATGATTCCTCGGAGAATAGGATATTTGAACCAGGTATGAGTTGGAGCTGGACCCGGAGCTTTTTGGATGCATGTTCTAGGACACTTGGTTTAAAGTTTGATCCAATAATTGCCTCATGCCAAGCAATGCCACCCACTTGTCACCTACTTAGATCTTGCTATGAGCTGTTCTCGGGTTGATCTTCCTCCTTCACCCCCCACTACAGTTGCCTATATAAGGAGTCCAAATTTCCACAATTAACACTATCAACTTCTAACACCTTTCAACAATGCAATTCTCTAACGCTCTTCTCGCTGCTGCCGCTGTCTCTGTGGTCTCTGCCAACTTCTCCGAGTCTGTCGACCAGGCTATCTCCTCCCTTAACGCTCTTGACAGTGCTGTCAAGGGCTGGAGCTCTGGTGCCGGTCTTGTCGGCGCTCTTGCTATTCAGAACAAGTACGCTCCTTTGACCAGCGCTGTCAACAACTTGGCCGGTGCTGTTGGTTCTGCTTCCCAGGCCGACATCGAGGGCAGTAACATTGTCCAGCTTGGTTCTTCCATTGTCTCTACTCTTGACAGTCTTGTTGCCAAGGCCAACGACATCAAGGCCGTTGGTGCTTCTTCCATTGTCTCCAGCGACATCAAGGGTCTGCTTGACCCCACCAAGAACATTGAGTCTGGCCTCAAGAAGGTCGTCAGTGACCAGGCCTACCTTTCCAACACTGCCAAGCCTGCTTTGGACAAGGTTGCCCAGGCCTTCACCTCCGCTGGCTCTGTCTACGGTGTTGACGTTGGTACCTTCCCCAACATCTAAACAGTTTAGAATTTATTTAGATAAACTTTTTTCTTTGATTGACAATTGCTTCCTGTCTTTATGTAGAATGTTCAGCTTCGTTGAACAATTGCAATGGATACAATGATCCTATTGTCTTTTAATTTTTTATGAATATACCATTCAATCTTTTAATCTTTGATCAACTTTACATTTAATGACTGTGAGGTTTTCTTCTGATAATCCTACCTGTCCAAGACCTATGCACATTGATCAACTAGTACATGGAGTAGAACCAGATCAATTGGTCCGTGGAATTTGAATCATTCTGGAATATCATCAGAAAATGATATTAGTACTATAATATTTATCAACAAAGCCTTTATTCTTTACAATATAGTCAATAGCAATTTTTTTACAACAATACTGAGCCGTAACTGGTCCATACAACAACAGTCCAGTGCCAGCCACAGCATGCCACAGAGAAAACTTTTCAACAACAAGTCAAACGATATCATGTATTGTAAAACATTAATTAGTAAATAAAATATATTCAAGCTATTTGCATCTAAGTGGAAGATTGTCCCCCCGATCATTGCACTCCTCTACATCAGGACCACGAAGGGTATCCTTAAGAGCACTGCACCCAAGATCGAGTGTTTTTTCTCCGGCCCGCTGAATTACTTATATCCTGGGGGCAGCCTTAATAAAGGGCCCCTCGTAGTAATGCTATTAAGCTGGCCGTGAAATTTGCGTTAGTGAAGAAACTTTTTTGTCGACCGCAGATTTATATATTTGTTGCTTACCCAAGCAGCAGCCTTTGATGCTGTCAGCAAATTTTTTTCACTGCAGTCACTCAGATTTGCTAGAATAATAAATATATCTGGGACCAGTGGCCATCCAACCTAATTTTTATTTGCCAGGATGAACGAGTCCAGTTTTACTTGTAACACATGTGGACTGGCCTTCCAGGAGGCTGACTTCCAAAGAGAACACATGAAGACAGATTGGCACAGATATAACTTGAAGCGTCGAGTTGCCGGCCTGCCGCCGATTCCATCTGATGTCTTTGCTGAAAAGATGATCCAGCAGCGGTCGGCACAGCTCGAGCCCGAGACCAAGAACTCCAGCCGTCGCCAGATCACTAAAAAAGACAAGAAGCGCATGGAGAAGGAGAAACGCCGGGAGGAATTGCGCCAGCAGCAAGGCGAGCCCGAGGCCCGCAGCAGAGCAAGCAGCATGACCAGCGGTGTCTCCAGCTTTTCTCTGGGCAAGCCCGTTAGCAGTGCCTACGATTCTGATGCTGAGGACACACCCAGCAGAGAGTCCAGTGCTGTGCCCACTCGTGACGAGGAGGCATTGATCCAGGAGAAGCTGGCCAACATGGTCAAGATCCCCACCAATGTTTCTTTTATTGATGGCAAGTCCTTCGACAGTGTCGAGGAGAACGTCGAGTACATGGAGAAGAAGTACGGCCTGGTTATCCCCGAACCTAAGTACCTCGAGAGCCTGGACGGTCTTATCGAGTATCTCAACGAGAAGGTGGGTCTTGGTAACTGCTGCTTGTACTGCAGTTACATGGGCCGCTCCGTCGAGGCTGTCCGCGCACACATGATTTCGAAGGCTCATGTCAAAATCCCCTATGAGACCGACGAGCAACGCATGGAGCTGGCCGACTTCTACGACTTCTCCACCTCATACAAGGCTCCTGCCGGCGGCGACGACGGCTGGGAGAATGTCAGTGACGACGATTTCGCTGATGAGGACGCTGACGAGACTGTGATGATGGATGTTGACGAACAGGAGACCGACAACTTCGAGAGAGACGTTTATGTGAACGGCTTCGAGCTGCAGCTGGCCCCCGGTGTTTCCGCCGGCCACCGCTCCCTCCAGAGATACTACAAGCAGCGTTTCCCCGGCTTCAATGGTGAGAAGCCCGAACGCAAGGCTGTGAAGATGATTGACATGCGTGCCCCCGGTGTCAGTGAGAAGCAGGCTGCTAAAATGATCAAGAATCAGTGGAAGGAGGAGAAGCGGGCCAAGTTCGAGGTGCTCAAGCATGACAAGTACGTCAATTTCCAGAAGCACTACCGCGACCAACTGCTCCAATAGTTATTTATCTATTTATGTATCTTGTTTCTAACTTCGCATAGGCTAATCCTACCCCCACCACCAGAAACCCCCTCTCCTATCACAATCGCCCCGGCAATCGCACAATCAGTCAATCAGTCAATCAGATATCGTGAGTCAGCGGGGTAAGGGGCCATCTGGCTTGTGCGAAGAAAAAGTCGATCTAGCAGCAAAACCCACCAACTTTAACATCATTCTGTTCAATGACAGTTAAAACTGCGATTGTTTCCGTCCACGATAAGACCGGCTTGCTGGATTTAGCCAAGGGCCTTGTCCGCAACGACGTCCGTATCCTGGCTTCCGGTGGTACTGCTCGTATGATCCGTGAAGCTGGCTTCCCTGTTGAGGACGTTTCTTCAATCACCCATGCTCCTGAGATGCTGGGCGGTCGTGTTAAGACCCTGCACCCTGCTGTGCACGCTGGTATTCTTGCCCGTAACATTGACTCCGATAAGCAGGACCTGGCCAACCAGGGTATTGGCACCGTGGACTTTGTCGTCTGCAACCTCTACCCCTTCAAGGAGACTGTTTCCAAGGTGAATGTCACTATTGATGAGGCTGTCGAGGAGATTGACATTGGTGGTGTCACCCTGCTGCGTGCTGCTGCCAAGAACCACGCCCGTGTCACCATTCTCAGCGACCCTACCGACTACCACGTCTTCCTTGCTGAGCTCGACAAGGGCGAGATTTCTGTCGAGTCCCGCAACAAGTTTGCCCTCAAGGCCTTCGAGATGACCGCCGAGTACGACGCTACCATCTCCGACTTCTTCCGCAAGAAGTACGCTGAGGACGTCTCCCAGCTGCCTCTCCGCTACGGTGCCAACCCCCACCAGCGCCCTGCCCAGGCCTTTGTTCCTCACGGCAACCTGCCCTTCAAGACTCTCAGCGGCTCCCCCGGTTACATCAACCTGCTTGATGCCCTGAACTCTTGGCAATTGGTCAAGGAGCTCAGCGCTTCCCTCAACCTCCCTGCTGCTGCCTCCTTCAAGCACGTCTCTCCCGCCGGTGCTGCCGTTGGTCTGCCTCTTTCCGACGCCGAGAAGAAGGTCTACTTTGTCAATGACATCGAGAACCTGTCTCCTCTGGCCAACGCCTACGCCCGTGCCCGTGGTGCCGACCGTATGTCCTCTTTCGGCGACTGGATCGCCCTCAGTAACAAGGTCGATGTCCCCACTGCCCAGATCATCTCCAAGGAGGTCAGCGATGGTGTCATTGCCCCTGGTTACGAGCCCGAGGCTCTGGAGATCCTCAAGAAGAAGAAGGGTGGTAAGTACTGCGTCCTTGAGATCGACCCCTCCTACACTCCCGGTCCCATGGAGACCCGCACTGTTTTCGGCATTGAGCTCCAACAGAAGCGCAACGATGCATTCTTCACCTCCTCCTCTTTCTCTGAGATCATCTCTGCCAACAAGGAGCTCACCGAGCAGGCCAAGATCGACTTGACTGTCGCTACCATTGCCCTCAAGTACACCCAGTCCAACTCTGTGTGCTACGCCAAGGACGGTATGGTCGTTGGTCTCGGTGCTGGTCAGCAGTCCCGTATCCACTGCACCCGTCTTGCCGGTGACAAGGCCGACAACTGGTGGCTGCGTTTCCACCCCAAGGTCCTGGGCTTCAAGTGGGCTAAGGGCACCAAGCGCCCCGACAAGAGCAATGCCATTGACCTGTTCGTCTCTGGCCAGGTTCCTACCGAGGGCCCTGAGAAGGCTGACTACGATGCCAAGTTCGAGGTTATTCCCGAGCCTTTGACCGCTGCTGAGCGCAAGGAGTGGGCCTCCAAGCTCAACGACGTCGCCCTCTCATCGGACGCTTTCTTCCCCTTCTCTGACAACGTCTACCGCGCTGTCCGCTCCGGTGTCAAGTACGTCTTTGCTCCCACCGGTTCCGTCCAGGACAATGCCGTTCTCGATGCTGCCAACGCCAACGACCTGGTCTACGTCGAGAACAGCATCCGTCTGTTCCACCACTAAACTTTGTATAATGCAGTCGCTTAGCTATAAATATATACTCTTTAATCGGTACACACATGGCAGTATGCTTTTCAGGTATGGTCGGATCAACTGAGATCGAAACCAGCGTTCGACTCGATCGATTGAAGGAGTTTGCGACGTAGGATCTCAATGTTCGAGTATTCGGGTAACTTGAGCAGGTTCGTGCAGGTTGACGCAGTTGGAAGCCAGTCGTCATTGCGGCCAGCACTACGGATGCCAAACTTGGGCGTCAATCTGTTGAATCCCAGTAAGGGCCCCTTGGGCACCGAAGTGACGAATTTCAAAAGCTGGCTGCGTTGCTTGGGTGTCATTTCCCGCACAACCTTCCAGAAATCCCGCAGCGAATTTGAGCTGAGGAAACCATGGGAAACAGAGTTGGCCATGAGATCATCAACATCAATGTCCTGGCTCTTACCACTGATCAACGTTTGGATTTCGGTAGGATTGAACATTTTCAACCAGCTTAGCGAAATCACATCACTCATTCCCTTGAGGAACCATTTGGACTGGGGTCCCAAAACAGTATTGAGCTTGTAATTTGCAACAGCATAAATGTATTCCAGCTTATTGGCATTGGTTACCGCAATCTGCGAGCCATTCGGCTTGAGTTCAATCAGCTCGTCACTGCCGGGAACAGTAAAGTCCAGGCCCATATCCTCCACATCGCCCTCATATTCGTAGAGCTTGATCAAACTGTTGTAGATGGCAGGATCCATGAGATACAGGTCGTCAAAAGAGCTCTTGGTCGCCGCGCTACCAGCCCATTTCTGTAAAAAGAAGGCTGCAAATTCCACGTCAACCATCAAGTTTTCGTAGAGACACTTGGCAATGGTTTGGCCAAGGAATATGTACATGTCTCTAATCAAGCCCATGTTCTGGTTGTTTGAGGAAAGGCCATATGCGGGGTTTGGATAGAGAGTATGGCCCACTGATTCAATAAAAAGAGAATTGTATGGATCCACAGCATCTGGGCCAAATACTTCGCTACAAATAGCTGTGAGAATTTCTTTTGTCAATCCACCACCATCGATACCAGCCTCGGGCATGTCATTGGAAAAGAACTGTACTCTAAGCTTGTGTTTGAGATTCGGTCCGAGCTGAGCGAAAACTGAGCGAGCATCATCAAGCAGAGATTCGCGGTTGATCGTGTAGTGCTGATCAGGAGTGGTAAGGAAGAAAAAGTCCTGTGGATCCCGGCTGCGGAGGTTGATTTTGCTTTGACGGGTGAAGCCGCTGAATATAGCCACACGAGTGCGGAAGGGGATAAAGAAAGGAACTTCACGAAGAACAGCCAGACGCGGTGACTGTGGTTTGATAACAATTCTTCCTCTTCCCTCATCTTCATCTTCATCGTCTGTGTCCTCATCGTCGTCATTGTATCCAAACTCGATATCATCCTTCAATGACTCTTCAGTAATCTGCTCCATTGATCCAGATCCCATGTATTGATCCATGAGCCAGAAACGCTCGGGTAGAAACTCACGTCTAGAATCACGCACATAGATCTGGCGGATAGTGGTGAGCATAACTGCTTTTGCAGCCAATAGTCTAGGGATCTCAGGGGTTTCCCAGATCAATGTGAAACAAAGATTGCGCAGGACTTCGGAAACAATGCAGATGTCTTCCAAAGGCAGACCTTGCTTGGAGTTTGAAAGGAATTCTGAGTCGTTACTGACAACCAACCAGTAAGAGAAAAGTTCCAGGGCGATTTCCAAAACTGTCCAGTCGCTAGAGTCAACAAGCTTGCCAACACTGCCCGGCAATTGCAGAGCCAGAGCACAAGTAGTCGAGTTCTTGAAATGGTTCCAGAACTGATGCAGGAGCGGCTGGCTTCCTGTGAGAGACAGATGCATGAGCAGTTCTGTCTTGCGATGTGGATTTGCAGTGAGTAAAGCAAGCAAGAATCCTGCGAGCACTGGTGGTTGTGGCTGTGCCTCAACGATTTCTAGGACGAACGCTTTACTGTAAAGTGAGCTCAGAATGTGAAGGATCTCCTGGCTCAGACGGCCACCACTAGTGGTGATCACACTTACCAGGCTCATCAACAGAGGAAGAGCCTGGCCAGCAGAAGGAGCCAGTACTCTAACCAGCTCAGCTAAGGCCTTACGAGGGTGAATAGATAGTGCCATATGGTCTGGCTGATGCATAAATAAGGGGGATAACGACTGTAACGACACAGATTTCAGAACAGGGGTAGAACTGAGCACCGCATCCAGAGTTTCATTGGGATGGTGTGTGGCCAAAACAAAAATGATATGTTCAATGAAAGTGTTCAGGTCTTCAGCAAGAGCTGGAGGAGCTCTGACAATGAACTGCACAATTGCTTTGGGTGTGGTAGAGGAATAGGGAGGAGGCAGATTGGCGAACACACCCACTGCTTCCTTGATAACTGCCGGCTCAATTGGGTCATGTGCCCACACAGTGTCCAGTGCTTTGGAGACAATACGACCAGTGTTGGCCAGGCCATTAGAATTACCTATAGAGGCCAGTGCAGCCACCAGCAGCTGGGCTGTCTCAGGTCCCTTTTCAAATAGAACAGGAGAAAAGTAGATAAAGTCCATAATGTACTGCTCAGCACTCAGCTGGTGGGCGTGGCCCAGTCTCAGGGCCTTGATGTAGCCATCACGAGCAGCTCTCTGCTGGGTGCGTCTGCGGAATTGAGCCCTCAGGCCTCTCTGGAACTTCTGGACAGCGGTCGTACGCAACCTCAGCTGCTCACGGTCCAAACGCTGCTGCTTGGCCTGCTCTAGAAGCTCGTTTCGAGATGTCTGTTTCTTGTTGCCCAGGTTGATGTTGCGACCCCGGCGGATCTGGCCATTGAAGTTCATGGTGATTTACGTACAAAGATATGTTCAATTGCCTGCTCACTAGTTCCCCCCTGCCTTTGAATCCAGCCTTCGAATTGCAAGCAAGACGTCCTGGCCAGCTGGGAGGCAAATTGGAAATTAGGTCTGGATCGTCGGGCGAGCTGAAATTGAGATCGCCATTAATCAGCAGGGGCAGGCAGTAAAGGAAGCCGGTCGAAGGAGGAAACTTGGAATCTTTGTATATCTGATTGATTTCTTTGGGATTCATATTTGATTAACAATGTCGTCTGAAGCAATCAGTCTTTACCGTGGTCTCATGAGACACGCCACCCGCGTGGCCGGCTACAACTTCCGGCAGTACGCCATTCGCCGTATCAGAGACGGATTCATCTCGAACCGGGCTGTCAGCGACCCCGAGCAGGTTGCCGAGCTGCTCAAGGACGGCCGCAAGCAGCTGTCTCTTGTGTCCCGGCAGGCTACCATCAGCCAGATGTACGCTGTGCCCAACCTTGTTGTTGAAAGACAGGCCTAATCGGACTGGGCTGCCTGGGCTGGGCTGCCTAGGCCTGGGAATTGAACATAGTTAGTGGCAATAAGTCTGTAGACTGGAATTATTTAAATTACAACTTATATTGTAGCCTTTTTATCGCTTTGTGCTTGGTGTGTGGAGCTGAAGCGGGCTGTTATGTGCATGGGGGAGGGGCCCGGGGGACCGCTCAGAAATTCAAATAAGTGTTGGTGACATCAACGATCTTCTTGCCTCTGTTGGCAGCGATTTCGTCAATGGAGACCTGCTTGGTGGCCAGAGCCTCGAGCGCAGTCTTAGCAACGTTCATCTTGTTGCGTGACCGGTAGACGTTACCGACGAGATCCTTGATACCGGCGACCTTGCAGATTTCATAAATGATATGGTTGACACGCAGACCGGAACCGGGGGCAGCGGCCCGCAGGTTCACGACAACGGCACCGCTCTTGTGCGAAATGTTACCGTAGATGGTCCGCTCCTCGAAACGGGGGATGTACTGGAGGTTCTTGGCAGCCTCCCAGTGGGCCCGGGCCACGGCCAGCGAAATAAGCTTGGAGTCACGGCCCTCACCAATACCAACGTAACCGTTCTGGTCTCCGACAACAGCCAGAGCATAAAAACTGGGGATCTTACCCAGACGGGTCATGTTGACGACCTTTTTCCGGATCAGCGACTTGGCAACCAGGGTGCGCAGGTAGTCCACCTTCAGGCCGGTCAGCTGCTCGAGCTTGGACAGGTTGATGGCTGTGGCAGATCTACCGGACATCACATCGGGCAGCAGGGCCTGGCCCGGAGGAATCTGTTGAGGAATAGGCTGGCGGGGCTTGGATGTGTCGAGCCAGTCGCCCTGGGGGAAGTCGTACAACGAGTCGTACTCGGAGTAGTCGTCCGCGTACTGGGGGGCAAACTCGCGAATAGGGCTCTTGGCGTTGGCCAGCTGTGAGGGGGTGACGGCGGATTCGGCCGACAGAATAGACTTGACAAGACTGGGGGGGTAGAACTTCTCCAGCCGGGCCAGGTGCTCGTCTCTCTTCTTTTTGGCGAGCTCGGCGTCGTCGCCCTGGGGCTCGGAGGAGCTGTAATATCTAACAGAGCCCAATGAGCTTCTTAACGAGGGGCGGAGAGCCGCTCTTAACACCGTTTGTCTGATCATATTTGAACGACTCAGGTTGCACTGACAAATTTCACTTGGAGACGCAGAGGAGGGACGAGTTTGGAGGTTCAAGCGGGACCCTTGCCCAGGCCTAACCCTGGTAAATTTACTGGGTACGAAATTTTTAATCAGAAATTTAGACGATATTGGATTTGCTTGACGCTTTTCGGTCACACTGGCTTCAAGTACGCAAAAATCATCAAAAATGGCATTGGATCTGGCATCCTTACAAGGCAAAGAGGTCTGGCTCGTCCAGGTGCCTAAAAACACCGACGCTAAAGACATCACTCTCACAGACACCTCCGCGAAGATCGGCAATTCCACATACAACTTCAAGCCCGAATCAATCGCTGAGGGATCCCTCCAGGTGCTGCTTTCCTCGGGCTCAGACAGCTTCAAGCCCACGGGCATTTCGCTGTCCAAGTCCATCACATTGTCCAAGGCTGTGTCGGTGCCCAAGGTCGATTTCGACGAGGTCCACCAGCTCAAGCCCAAGGTCGAGCAGATCACCGGATTGAGACTGCGGCACTTTCCCACCGGCTACTCTGCCGAGTCTATTGGCGTAGAGGCCACCAAGAGAGTGGCTTCGGAAGACACCCCCCGCAAGAAGGCCAAGAAGATGGTGAGCGAGGACAAGGAGGAAAAGAAGGAAAAGAAGAGCAGCAAAGAAAAGAAGGAGAAGAAGGAGAAGAAAGAAAAGAAGGAGAAGAAGGACAAAAAGAACAAATAATCACTACACATCTTCTAAACTCCCTGGCTATGTATTCCACCTCTTATATATATTATCCACTGTACTGTTACGCAGCACTGCGCTGTTACACTTGATCCTCGGACTGGTGCCAGATGTTGAAATCCCGCGACACCACCGTTCCATCAAGGATATCCTTATCGATGTACTGTACAGCCCCGTCATAACCCACTAGAATAATAGTTTGCGTTCTTGTACCATAGACCAAGCCATTGAGCTCCATCTTGGGCACGAAGATAGTCTTGCGTAGATCCATGATACCAGCAGTTTTAGGGTCAATGTTTGGGGTGCTGAGCAAGTCGAACAGGCCCTCGACAAGATCGAGGCCCTGGAGCGGCAACAGCTTCTCGAACCCTGCCACGGCGGCAGCAGTCTTGGGCCACTCCTCATCGTCCATTTTACCGTTCGAAAGACTAATTGTCTGCGGTCCCGAGTCGTCTAGCACCTGCTCGTCCTCCTGGCGGTTCGACAGCACCTTGAGCGGCGTGAGCTTGCCATCGGGGCCCAGCTCGAGCTCGCCGCACATCATGGTGAAGCCTCCGACCTGTTTCATGTGGTCTCCGAACGTCTCCTCGGTCATTTTGATCCAGTCTACCGCCTTCATGTCCGAGGTCAGGTAGTTTTTGGTCAGGGCACCCCGGGACAGCGGCGAGTCCTTGTAGTGATCGGGATCCAGCTCCTGGTAATTGACGAGAATTGCCAGACGACCGCTGTTGGAGATGCCGATCCAGGTGCCCCGCTCCTCTTTCTCGAGGTCCTGGGGCCCGTACACCTGGGTGCCGTCCCAAATGTGCGGTCTGGCTGTCTTTCGCCCAAACACCTCGTCTCTGTTGGAGATGACGATAAGAGCACTGGGTTAGTACCGCCCGAGGCAGCAGGGGCCGCAGCCACTGCTTTATACTTACTAGTCGGGGTGTTCTCGTGAAGCTACAAATATACACATGGTGAGAGAATTGGATCAGGGCTAATTACCCCGGATTCTTATACGGGAGGTCCCGATATTACGGTGCTGCCCGCTGCAGGTTGATGAGCGCCCGCTGAGTCAGCGGTGGAGATGTGGAAAATCGCAGGCTTCTGGCAAAAGTCTCTTGTTCCTGAACATTCTCCTGGCCGTGGCAAATGAGTCTCTGTCTCAATCGTCTGCAAGAAGAACGCAAGCAGTGGCGTAAAGACCACCCCTTTGGCTTCTACGCCAAGCCCCGCCGGAAGAGCGACGGTGGCCTGGATCTCATGATCTGGGACCTGGGCATTCCAGGCAAAGACGGCACAGACTGGGCCGGAGCAACGTATCCGGTGACTGTTTCCTTCACTGCCGAGTACCCCACCAAGCCCCCCAAGTGCCAGTTCCCCCAGGGCTTCTACCACCCCAACATCTATCCCTCGGGCACTGTGTGCCTGAGCATCCTTAATGAGTCCGAGGACTGGCGTCCTGCCCTCAACATGAAGCAGATTGCACTGGGTATCCAGGAGCTTTTGGATACACCTAATATTGAGTCGCCTGCCCAGAGCGAGGCGTTCCAGCAGTTCCGCGACGACAAGGCATTGTACAAAAAGAAGGTGAAGGAGCAGGCTCGTGCCTACACGGAGTAGACGATTATTTATGTTCAACTAAAATGTAATATAGCATATGTCAGTGAGTGTGTGAGTGTGTGAGTGAGGGGGCGAGTGCCAGTGTGCCAGTGTGAACGCTGCTGGTGCGACTGCGAGCAGCAGGCAGTACGCAGCTGTTGGTGCCAGCAACGGTGCGGATTGAGATACAGATTAACTGGTAGCTGGTTGTACTGCTGGTTATACCGCTCTGAATGTGCAAGGGTCTCGTTGTCAGGTGCACCGCATATGATCGGCGATGCAGCGTCATGCAGACTGATGTCGAGATAATCAGATGCATATTAGAGTTGTAGTCAAGTAGTGCTAGTCTGTCCTGTTTTATTGTATTGTGTGGCCATTCATTCTTTGTGATAATGGTTTTGTGATTGAGCGTCGCAGCGTAGGGGCCGGCTGTGTGCTTGTGCTTTGGGCTAGTGCCAAGGCTTAGGTGCGTAGGCAGGCTGGTCGCGTTAAAAGGCCTTCAATCGTGTTGTAATTAGTTTATCTTTACTCTAGTACACTCAAGTACTACAAACGCAAACCAGAGCCTGCAATTATACGAACTCTTTCATGCTATTCCAGTTGGTCTCCTAACTACAGCCATCACCCAGCATCCATAGCACTGACAGCACTTCTAGCACCCAATTGATTAAATCCAATTAATTTAAAAGACTAAAAACCCCCATAAACGTTAACCACACTTGCCATCATACTCTCACCCACACCACCAGACTCGACTTGACTCCTCCAGTACTCACCTGCATGGCACGGATCTAAAACAGCTATCACAGCAGACACAGCAGCACATTCCAAACAAGCGAGGCAGCACCGATTTGTCTAAAAATACACCACTCCCATCCAGTTTCCCATTAAATATATAAATTAATTAAAAAGCACCTCCAAAAGCACCCCCAATACATCCAAAACACCTCCAAACGCCTCCATGTACTGCTCGCTTCTCACCGCTGCTCGCTACAGACACCAACGACAACAACACACCATCACGTAGCCACATGCTGGCCGTTTCACACCCACAGAGTGCCCCAACGTCCCATTTATCCGGGCTGGGCCATAACATGACGTACGTGATCCATGGGCCGCCAGCGGTCTGCAAACAGCTGCGTAGCGTTCCATCCACCGGGCCTCCATCTCGCAGGTGGGAGCGATAGGCCGCAGTCGCTTATCCCCAGATCTGTCACCAGATCTGTCAGGTCGATAAGCCCGCACGCTACATCGAAATGCTCCCAGCAAGCAGTGGACAGGCAAAACAAGGCTTCTTTTACTGAACACTGCTTGCAGGATTAGTATAAATACGGGGCTGCTGCCGCGGGTCTGCACTGCTGGTTGCTGGGCCTGCTGGCGGGCGGCCTGGGCAGCCAGCAGTGCCAACCAGGCAGATCAGCCTAAACCCCGGGCACGCCTACCGCGTGTTTTGTTGCTGCCCTGTGGTTTGCACTTGCTGGTATAGCCGTTAGCTGATGCTGGGTGATCTGGTATGGACGCACCTCCACGTGCTGCAGGAACACGTGCCGCTGGGGAAACAGGCATTTGATGGCTGTGAGCGGGGTGCGAATTAGCCGGGCGGGCTCTGAGGGGCCTGGCCCGGGTTGGGGGGTGGTTGGTTGCCCAAAAAATACCGTGGAGCGGCCGGAGCGGCCGTCTGGCTGCTGCTGTGCCGTTGCCATCCCAAACAATCCCAATCGCTCTGACATGCCGGGCTCCGCAGCAGGCTGCAGCGACCCGCACGCGGCCGCTTGGGGGTGTGGACCCGCCGCTGAGTCAGCAGGGGCCCAAACCATTGATTATAGCAACTTGGCCGGACACCAACAAGAAATAGAAGGGCCAGCGGGTTTCCAAGAGCGAAGAAACGACGGTCCAAATCGGCTGCCCTGGTTCCCTGTCCTTCCCTGCTTGTCATTAGTTTAGTATGCAAGTAAAAGAAGCTGATCCCAGCACCCCGCGGGCCCGTAAGGCCTCCCAGTCGCTGCGGCTGTTCAACGACCAGCAGACGGCCTCTCCGGCGCCTCGCCAGCCGTCCTCAGGCACTCTGAGCCCCATCAAGGAGGGATCTGCCACCGAGCGGGCCGTGGGGGCCGTGGCCCCGCCCGTGGGCGCCCTGAGCCCGCTATCACAGCCCGTAGGCTCGTCCAGCTCGTCCAGCTCGCTGGGCAAGATCAGAGCGTCGCCCATCCTGCCGGGCACGACATCCCCCGAGGCGCTGCGGTGCCAGCCCGACCGCTCTCCGCGGCTGCCCCGGGTCGCTGAGCCCTCGGCCTCCGAGCGTCTGCCGCCTGCTGTTGGTGGCCGTCCGCTGTCGTCCAAACAGAGCTCGTCCCGCAAAAAGTACTCGACCCGGCCCTCGGCGGTCAGCGAGGCTACATACGTGCCCCGGCCGCCCATCGAGGAGAACGAGGACACCGCTGTGGTGAGCGACAACGACTCGGACGCAACAGAGCACGGCGAGACCGACGACGAATCAAACTACCCGCTCTCGGTGGAATTGACCCCGTTCCAGCACAAGGTAGGCGGCCACACTGCCATTTTCCAGTTCTCCAAGAAGGCCGTGTGCAAGACCCTGATCAATCGTGAGGACATGTTCTACGAGACCATCGAGCACAACCACCAGGAACTTCTGGCCTTCATGCCCAAGTACATTGGCGTGCTGAATGTGCGGCACACCGTGCCCATTGACACCACAGAATCCCAGGATGCCACACCAGAACCGGCTTCGCCCCATGCCAAGGCCGTCGCTACCAGTGCTCCCTCCAACAAGAAAGCTAACTGGCCCCCTGCTGTGTCAGAGGTGCTGCTCGATGATAATATCCACATTCTCCCCACATCTATGATTCCGCCCAGCCGGCGCAGTTCCTTTGCGACCAATGGTGATGGCCTGGGTACATCCCCACTGACCCCTAATGGCGAGCCTGTTCCTCTTGAAGATGGCAAGCCGTCCATCATGAAGTGGGGTGCTACCTCCATCAACCGCCAGCTACGCGATCTCGTGCTCAAAGAGGTTTTCCAGCCCAGACACCCTCACCACCACCGTAGTGTTCCCAACATCACCAGAGACCCCGGCCTTCGTAGCCCTGGTAAGGCCTCTGACGATGAAGGTATGTTCACCATGGACGGCGAGTCCTCAGACCCTTCGCTTCCGTCTCCCCAGTCAGCACCGCTTTCACCTAACCTGGCGCCCTCGCCGCTGCTCACTGCGACCCCCGAAGGCTCGGAGGCCTCGGCCATGTCCCTTTCTATGCGCAGCGCTTCAGCCCCTCAGACCCGGCCCATGGCCCGCTCCATGTCCTCGTCTTTCTCCGGATCCTCTCCTTCTTTGCGGCCCAGTGGCTACTACACCAAGACAGAGAGATTTCTCCTTGTTGAAGATCTTACTGATGGCCGTAAGAAGCCCTGTGTTCTTGACTTGAAGATGGGCACACGCCAGTACGGTGTCGATGCCACCACCAAGAAACAGAAGTCTCAGACCGAGAAATGCCGCAGTACCACCAGTCGCCGACTCGGTGTCCGTGTCTGTGGCATGCAGGTGTGGAACACCAAGACCGAGCAGTCGTTCTTCCGTGACAAATACTTTGGACGTGACATCAAGGCCGGTCCACAGTTCCGCACCACACTGATGCGGTTCCTGTACGACGGATCCAGCTCGTGGTCTGTGCTCAAGCACATCCCCAAGCTGATCAAGCGCCTCGACAGCCTGTATGCCATCATCGAGGGCCTTACCGACTACCGTCTGTACGGTGCCAGTTTGCTGATGGTGTACGATGGAACGCAGCACGACAAGACAGACATCTCGATTCGACTGATTGACTTTGCCCAGTGCGTGACGGCCGAGAACTTCCCTGAGGAGGCTGATGCTCCGCCCAAGAAACGGGGCTGCCCCGACCGTGGATTCCTGAGAGGACTGAAAACGCTCAAGGAAACCTTTTTATACATCTACGAGTCCCTAACTGACGAGAAATTCACACCCGAGAGTTTCAACGGGCTGGACCCCGCGTTATTCTCCGGCAGTGTTCCTGAACTCGACGAATTTAATATTACGGCATTGCCCACCGATGCCATTGACGACGACCACGACTTATCCGACCTCTCATATTAGTTTTAGCATGTAAACTTATTTACTACAAGTTAACCCCTCGCTCCTGATCCGCCCAAACAGGTCAACCAAGTCTGATCCTGCTGATCTGATCTCATTTAAGCACCGTTCGAGTCCAGATTTGTCATGTCTTCCTCCGCACTTCCTTTCACCCCGGAGGTGATGCGGTCATTTGCTCCAGCAAAGGACCTGAAGAATCATTCTCAGGAGGCTTTAATTACATCAATAGATTACGATGATACCGGTCTGTGGTGCCTGACGTCGGGCAGCGACGAGACGATCCAGCTGTACGACTGCAAGGCTGGAAAGCACGAAAAGGCTGTGTCCTCGAAAAAGTACGGTGCCCACCTTGCCAAGTTCACCCACACATCAACAAACTGCGTGTATGCATCCACAAAAGAAGATGATACTATCAGATACCTGTCTCTGCACGACAACCAATTCGTCCGCTACTTCAAGGGCCATAAGAACAAGGTCACCGCCATTGAAGTGTCCCCGATCGATGATACCATTCTCACCACCGCGCTGGATCGTTCGATGAGAATCTGGGATCTGCGGTCGCCCAACGCCCGAGGCATTCTGAACGTGCCCACGGCGTCACTTGCATTCGATGCCACGGGCCTTGTGTTCGCCGTGGCCTCGCAGGATCTGCGTACTGTTGCTTTGTACGACGTGAGACAGTTTGATAAAGAGCCGTTCTTGCGGTTTAGATCTGACGCTGAGGGCCCCTGGTCCAAGCTGGAGTTCTCCAACAATGGCCGTCACATTGTCCTGGCCACTGGCAAGCACAGCCACGAACTCTACGATTCCTTCACCGGTAAGCACGTCACATCCATTGTTGGCTTCCAACCCATCAAGCGGTCATTCCCATCCACTTCTCCTGTGGCTTTCTCTCTTGATGGCCGCTACCTGTTTGGTGGATCCAACGATAAGACCGTGGCTATTTGGGATCTTGAAAACGTGAAAGAGGGCGATGCTCCTCTGACCCCCACAGACACAATTGAAGCCTTGCAACAGCCTTCTTTGATCGCGTTCAGCCCCAAGCTGATGCAGATGGCTACCGCCGACTCGTCGTTGACATTATGGCTGCCCCAGAACTCATGATGGCCGACGCCTGTACTATACACTTTAACTAATTATTTACATGTTGCATCCAATGCCAAATTAATCGAATCTATAAACTGTAATCTCTAAATTTTTTTGCCTTTCCCTCGAAAACCAGAAATTCTGGTCAGAAAAAAATCCAGGTCACGTGAAAACCATGTGATCAAAATTTATTTTTCAACCCAGAACTTCGATCTAATAAATATACCAAAGTAGTCGACTCCAAGCCATGGATCGGTTACAAAAACTCCTGGATTCTCCCCAGGATCCAGAGCTTGTAGAGGTTCTGTCAAAAGTCAAGGACCAGCTGGTCTCAGACTGGTCCTATGCGGCAGGAACCTCCAACCATGCTGCCTTGGCTGCTGCGTCGAATCAGCTGGCCAAAGTTCTTGGTATTGCAAACGATATTCCCCAATTAACGTCTATTGGTATCGAGATTGGTCGCTCTATAATTAAGGATAACCTTCGTGTGATTTACCGTAGTCTGTTCATCACTAGACCCCGTCAGACCCTTCCTGCATTGAAGATTCTTCAACGCTTGACCGAGATTTCCAAGGGTGCCCTTGCCGATGAGCTTTTTAACACCTTTGACTTCAGTCTTAAGGTTATTCCTCAGCTCTTATCCTCGGGTGATTTCCGCCAGGCCTTTATTCAGTTCTACCTGAGCTTCATCTCCCATGTCAGCCCTGCTGTTAGAAAAGATTTGCTGTCCCAGAAGCGTATTATCACCGGCTGGCTCGGTCGTTTGCCTGAGGACAAGGATGAGACTATCATCGAGTCTCTTAATGTACTCAAAAAGTATGTCGCCAGAGATCCCTCGGCCAACAAGAAGGCAAAGATGACCTTCTTCAACGACCTGACTTTGGGTCATATCATCAAGATTATTGCTAGACAAGGTGATATTTCTAATGTTGCGTCTAACTTCTTGATCTCTTTGTTCTTTGATAATGACTATGGTATTAAATTCAACGATAATGGATGGTATGGCGATGCTAACAACAAGCTGGCACTTGCTCTCCTCAAGCTGCTCAAACCTTGGGAAAACATTTCTCAAATGAACTTGGCACTTTACTTCCTTGAGCACTTGCCTGAACTTGTCTTGCCATACTTCAAGTCTCTTGAGGCAAGCTTTCCATTCACCCCCAAGCTCACCATGTTTTGGTTCTCATATGCCGTGCTGCACATTCGTACAATCACACTGCCCATTTGTGAGCTTGATAACCTTCAAGCACCTTCAGTGGAGTCGGTCATTGCCAACACTCTCCCTACATCCTTGACCAAGTCTCATCTTTACACATCTATCCAGTTCAAAGAGTCTGCTCTTGTGCGCTATGAGGCTGGCCAAATCATCTTCCATGCCCTTTCCAAGTTGGAGAAGATCATTGAGATTTACAAGAAGAATGGCTGGGATCCTCTTCCTGTTGCTAACGATGTGCTGCTCCGTATTCCAGAGATCCATCTTTTCATTCGTGAGATTGAACCAGAGCTGCTACAAACTACTTTCTTGTCTGTTGTTCAACAATACTATCGCGTTGTTTCTGCCCTGGAGTCATTCACAGGTGGCCAGTCCTTGCCTGTTATCCCTCCTTCATTGACTGCGATTCTTGAACATGAAGAAATCAGTGGCTTGAAGCTTATCCAGGCCGAGTCTATTCTGGAAATTCAGACTTTCTCAATTGGTCAAACAAAGTGGTGGAACAGAAATAAGGACAAGTACAGCTTTTTCACCAAGTTGGTCAAGTTCTCCAGCTTGAATCCCACACTTGCTGATGCTAGTAACAAATTGCTCGAGTACCTTACCGAGCCTACTCTGTTGTTCCAGAGAGAAACTGTTGCCAGCCCTGTGAGCGCCTTGCTGTACTCCTTAGATGTCGCCCTCCCTTCTATGCCTGCTGAACAGCGTGAGAAACTCTGGCTTTTGCTTGATGAGGCTGTTTCTCGTGCTGCCCGTGCTCCTTATGGCTACATTGACAAGTTCAAGACCAATGTGAGCCCATTTGCTGTGGCTTTGGTGGAGCAGCATGCATTTATTGACAAGAATAGTGCCCACGATGCTGTGACACAATGGTTGTACGCCTATATCCGTGATCTGGGTATTATCGGTGAGGACCAGGCTGCCATCACTGCACTGCTCGGTGAACTTGGTGATGTCGAACTCAATCTGTCGCTGGACGACTACTTTGAGTTTGTTCTCAAAGCTCCAGAGAGTGAGATCCTTAGTCGTAAGGATATTATCTTCAAGATCAGCAACCCTCTTGAATTTATGGCCACTATTTCGAGAGCCATGGAGACTACTTCTCCTAAATTGGGCGAATTCCTGTTCCGTAACATTCCTTCTGACTTGGCTGATCTCCTGACCAAGAAGGCTTGTTATGGCCGCATTCTCAATAACACTTCCGAGAAGATCGGCCTGTTCATTGGTGCTATCAGACACCACCAGCTCGGTTCTGCAGAGCTGAATGTTGACTTGGGTGCTGGTGAGTATTGGAAATATGCCATTGATCTGATTGGCAGTGATATCTTGCTTGTTAAGGCTCGCGAGATTGCCGAGAATGAGCACGAGCTTGGTCTCCGGGTGGTGACTGAGTTGACCAACCGCAATGTGACCCTGCCTTATGACCTTTTGCCTCAGTATCTTGACCATTCAAGCCAGCTGCGTTTGCAGAAATTGACTGTTCAACAGGGTAAAGAGTTGATGGCAATGACAAGCGAAATCGAGGCTCTCGCATCTCTGATTCAGGCTTCAGGCTACTACGATTCTTCCTTGCCTCAGGTATCCAGAATTCTACTTGCTGCTAGTGTTTACGCTCCTGAATACTTGAATGAGGATAGTACTCAAGCAATTGTGGAGATCGCTCTTGGCTCGCTGGAAAAGAACCAGTCATCCCTCCAGCTCCTTGACCTCCACAAGGAGGCTATCTCTGATGCTCAAAAAGTGGAACTCTCCAACTTTTTCGAGACCACAAAGCAATCCCTGCACACTGGACTTGTTAGTTTGGCTTCAATCTTGGATGAGACTGATAAAGGAAAGCAGACATGGCTTAAGCGTGTTGTTCTCCAGCTCACCAAGGCATTTGCTGAGAAGCCCGTTATCAGTGAACAAATCCCCTTCTTGGAATCATTCTCAGCAGCATTGGCGAACTTCTCATTGTGGGAGCATGTTAATTCAAGCTCCTTGAATGCTCTGTTGTCCACTGCTATTGGACGTCAGGACAACATCCCTGAGGTGTACGAGCTTATTGTTCAGGTTGTTTTCGCTGCCCGGGCTGATCGTATTCAGCATACCGAGCACCTTCAGAAGCTCTTGACCAAGCCCACAGTGGCTACAGTCGAAGGCAAGACCCGTATGACTGTTAATGTCACTATCTGGAAGCTGTTTGGATTGAACGTTCGCGCCAACTCCACCGATGCCATCCAAAAGAGCATTCTTTCTCTTTACCGTGGTACTGCTGAATCCACTGACAATATTTTGCTTGAAGTTCTGCGTGGTATTGAAGGCGAGACTGCCCAGTCGTGGGTTAATGATGTTGACGGATGGGAGCTGAGAACTGCCGAAGTTGTTGACGATTATGAGATCCCTCCATTGGCTGTTGTTACCGGAAGCACTTTGCAAATGACTCTTGATAAGGATAAGATCCTGTCGGTTGTTAACAACTATGCACCTGATTCTGCCATGGCTGCACCTGAAGCCACTGACTCGTACGAGACTGTGATTGAGAAACTGGAGGCCCATGATATTGCCCACCCCAGCTTTGGTTACAATGAGGAGTTCCTGCTTAACTGCTTGTTCAGTTTGGACTCAATTGTCAAGGATGGTGCCATCAATGTCAAGGTGCTTGTGGAGTCGGGTCTGCTGGCTTTCACTATCTGCTGCACGGCCAGTTTCAACAAGGACGTTTCCCAGATTGCCCGTGAAATGCTTGCTGCTGTTTCCAAGACCCTTGACGCTGAAGAGAAGCCTTTCAAGGAGCATGTGGCTACCAGACTTGCTGTTAACAAGGCTCTGCTGTACCTGTTCAAGGAAGAGCTTGAGCGGTTCCCCACGCACCAGGCAGTGTTTTTGGCCCACATCACACAGATCTCGGTCAACCCCAGCCATTTCATGCATGAGAAGATCAGTAACTGGTTGCTGGCCGGCCCCAGCATCCAGCCGTACGAGATTCCCATGTTCAAGGACATTATCCAGAGCACGTCTGACAAGAAGCTGAGCGAGCAAGGCTGGCTCTTAGATACATTGACATCTGCCCTTGGCCACAAGGAGGTTGTTGGCAGCTACTTGAAGGCTGGTGTCATTGAATGGGCGCTGTCGCTGCAGACCCTGGTCACCCCCAAGGCGTTCAACCTTAGACGGTCGTCGGAGAAGCTGTTGAAGAAGGCTGAGGAAACTGGTGGATCTCTGGCACTCATCAAGCGTTCTGCTGTGCTTTCGTGGCCCAACAACGACTCGACACTGATTCGCAGCGTTGCACCCGAGGCCATTGGCCAGTGGATTGGAGTGCAGACTGAGAGCGAGACTGCTGAGACCGCTGAGACTGCTGAGACCGCTGAGACCGCTGCCGAGCCCATGGCCGAGGTCGAAGTCGCAGAAAACTAGATGCCAACACGGATGTAAATATTATTTATATGTAATTGTAAAATATGGATGCTACAAGGCTGATTGAGCAGTTGAACAAGCGCACCAGCTATATATTTCACTATATCCAGGGTTAGGTCAAAACCGAACTGGCGGAAATGACATAAGCACAGGGTTTTCCACACTTACCCGGCTCGACGCTCCCGACACTCGAAATCGACATCGTCCCATCACACGCTCCAATTGGCTCATCCTCCCAACAATGGCTTCCAAGCAGGTCACGACAAAGCTCGACTGGGGAAAGATCGTGTCGACCCTGGGTCTGACCGGTAGCACCGCCAGCTCGCTGCTCGCCTTCCGCAAGCGTAACGAGGACGCCAAGGTCAAATTGGGCAACCTCGAGGCCGAGCCCACCTCCGTGGACTTCGACTACTACAAGAAGACCCTCAAGAACCAGAAGATTGTCGCCGAGATTGAGAGCGCCTTCACCGGCTTCAAGCCCGTCACCTACGACGTCAGCAAGCAGCTCAAGACCCTCGAGGCTTTCGAGGCCAAGGCCCTCGAGAACGCCGAGGCCACCCAGTCCAAGGTCAAGGAGGAGCTTGTTTCCCTCAACAAGACCCTTGACAACATCAAGTCCGCCCGTGCTTTCGAGGACCTTGTTGTCGAGGACATCACCAAGGCTGTGCCCGATGTCGACAAGAAGGTCGAGGAGCTCGTCAAGCGCGGTCGCTGGAACGTCCCCGGTTACGAGGAGAAGTTCGGCTCCACTGTTCTTATGTAGTGGTCCTGCTTTTCTTTTGGTTCAACATCCCTGCTGCGGTGGGGCTAGTTCATGTAGAAGGTATAAGCCTTGATAAAAATGACATTAAATACATAACGACCGCCAGGCTGCAGGCCTGAGGAACGAGACCGTGCCCGGGCTGCTCGGGCGGGCACTGCAACATTAATTTTTGCTTTAACAATGGCAAATGTTGCGGAAATTCCCGCATTGCATTAATTAATTCCTGTTTCATGTCTCCTCGCTTGGTATGCCCGTAAACCACATTGCCAGACCCGACCATTGCACCTTACCCAATTCAGCCCCCGGGTGCATGGTCTGAAATATAGCATTTAAACCCCCGCAAATTCCCGTCAAAGTGCCATGTCCGACACTATCACTGACAAAATAGACGATGTACTTCAGTATGCTCCTCGAGGTTTCCTGTTCACTACAGCAAGAGCTACTTTTGACAAGGTTCTACTCGTTTCTGCTGCCCTTGGAGGCATCCTATTTACAGGACTGACGCTGGCCGCCCTGAGCCCGGTCATGTACCCTCAATTCTGGCTGTTCTTCTCTATTCTCGGCTTCTTTCACCTGGCCGAGTTCTACGTCACTGCCGTCTACAATCTGTCCAAGCTGCGCATGACGTCGTTCCTGCTCACAAACGGCACAGGCTACCTGTACGCCCAGCTGCTGGCTGTTACTGAGGCTGTGATTGTGCACATCTTTAGGCCGCAATGGCACACCTCCGTCTGGACGTGGGTGGGCCTTGCTCTGGTCGTGGTAGGCCAGTACATTCGCATCCAGGCCATGGTGACGGCTGCTAGCAGCTTCAGCCACCTGCTGGCCGTTGAAAAGCGTAGAGACCATGCACTAATCAAGCACGGCATCTACTCGTGGTTCAGACACCCCTCGTACACCGGTTACCTGGTGTGGGCAGTCGGTTCTCAGATCTTCATCATGAATCCCCTGTCCACCATTGTGTTTGCCGCTGTGCTGTGGGTCTTCTTTGCTGGCCGCATTCCCAGAGAAGAGCAATATCTTACCGAGTTCTTCGGTAAGGAGTACACAGAGTACAAGAAGGAAACATGGTCGGGCATCCCGTTTTTGGCGTGAGCCCGCAGAGTACGTTTATAAGTTATTGTCATTAATCTATAGTCATTATGTGGTTCTAGACACTTGCGGAGACTAGAACATGCTTAAACGCCAGCAGCAGTGGTAGCAGTGCTGAGCGACTTGTAGTTGATCTCGTCTGCCTTCTCCTCCTCGACAGGAGTCTCAGGAGTCTCGGTGACGATGCCAACCTTGGTGGTGTAGCGAGACTTGGAACGGATCCAGGCACCGTACCGGTAGAAAAGGAAAGGAACAGGCAAAAGCAGCAAACTGAGGCAGCCAATAAGGGTACCGGCCCACTGGATGCCCAAGTTCTGGAACATGGCACGGGCAAACAGAGGGAAGGCAGCACCAAGGGCACCACGCATCAGGGCATTGCCAGAAAGAGCCGAGGCGGCAACATCCTGGTAGGTATCAATCACATAGCTGAAAACAGGGGTAAACAAGGAAACAAATCCAATACCGTAGCAGCATGCACCAAGACAGGGAACGATCCAGTGGACGTGCTGGGGGTAGGCACCACTCCAGCACAGCCAGAACAGACCCAGACTGAAGAAAATACCACCGAACATCATCACAGGAAGACGAGCCTCGGGGAGAACAGGAAGGCCACTGGCTTTGAGGTCTCTGCGGAACTTGGGGTCGAAAATAGACACGGCAACGACAACAGACAGAATGCAGCCGATGAACAGAGAGACGTAGGGCAGGTACAGTTTACCACCGGTCCAGCCGTAACCAGAGAAAATAAAAGGCATAGACTCAAGAGACATGTACAGAATACCGTACACAAAACCGTTGTACAGAGAAATCAGCAGCAGAATAGGCTCGGTAGCCAACATGACGGTGGGCTTGAGAATGTTTCTCCGGACAATGTTACTGATACTGAACTCAAAAGTCTCGAGCTCGGCATAAATGGCCCAGTTGCCAGTTCTCTTTCTGAGGTTGCGGGCCTTCCAGCTCAAAACACTAGGAGCATAGGTCTCGTCCTGGAAAATGATGAGCAGAACAAAGGAGGCAGCAGACATGATACCAGTGATATACAGGGTCCAACGCCAGCCCAGGTACGAGCTAGCAATAAAGGCAGCAACAACAGGAGCAATCATGGGTCCACCCATGATACACAGAGTGAAAATGTTCATGGCCACACCACGCAGCTCAATGCTGAACATATCGGAAAGGATAGCGGCACCGACAGTCACTGGGGCAGAACCAAGAGCACCACCAAAGAAACGGCACAGCATAAGAGTCTGGTAATCCTTGGCAGCAGCAGAGCCAAAAGTGAAACATGTGAGAAGGAAGAAAGAGGCCAGCATGGGCAGTTTACGGCCATAGACCTCGGAAAGGGGGCCCCACACCACAGGGCCGGTAGCGAAACCCAGAACATAGAAAGAGATACCAAGGGCAGCAACAACATTGCCGACGTGGAATCTGTGTTCAATACCTTCCATTGCAGGTGCGTAACTGGCGGAACCCCAGGCCACAGACAAAGTGCCAAAGGAGACAACAGCAGCGACCTTCAGTTTTCTGGCCATGGGCCAATTCACGGGACGGATAGGGTCGTCAGGACCATCAAATCCAACACGGTACTGTTCTCTGTTATTGATCATGGGAGGGTAGCGCTTGCCTTCACCCATTTTGGGCAGGTCACTGTTGTCGAAGTCCTCGACTTGACCGCTAAATCTTCTGGAGATGATCCGAGAAACACGGTTCTCAATCTCAGGACCCTCATAGTCCTCGATTGCTTCTTCTGAGCTTGACGCGGATCTGAACTTGGTGACGCGTTCCATGCTATATGTGTATCGGGAGAGTTTTTCAACTTCCGACACTCTGGATATATCAGTATCTCCTGCAAAGGTTAGGGCCGGATTTTTTTTCCATGCCGGGCCGACGTTGTATAGCACGGAAACCCCTACAAAGGTTGGTTTCGGGGACTTATTTTGGACTCATAATTGCAGACAACTATATGAAACAATATAATGAAAAAATAAATCGAAACAAAGGCCTTATCACCGGGTTATACACGGTTAACGGCTATGCATGATCTCGCATCTTTTCATGTCGGCGTTCGAAGCTAGCAGGTCGGGTGAGATCTATTGCCGAAGTTCTGTAACAACCCGGGTATTATCGGAATTCGACAATGGGGCATTGTGACCTTATAGAAATTGCTTCAATTTCATGAATAGAGCCGTATATCAAAATTTGTCGCAAAATTTCAGCCAAAAGTCCCATAAAATGGCCAAAAAACGTCCGCGACATTTGGCGACTTTTTCAGGGACATGCATCAATTGGCATTTTGCTGGTCAAACACACACTTTTTCCCCTGCAAACACGTATATTTACGGCTTTATTTCAATTATACCTGATTCACTTATCTGGCTATCAGTAGACACCGCCGAGACTAGGGCTTCCGTACCCACTGCTTGACACCCGCGGTATCTCGCCGGCCCTTGCCCATAATGTCGCCCACGTGACTTGATGAGTCTTGTGCCACATTTAGGTGTGGCAACAGTGCAGATTTGCTTTGCAGGAGCGACATATAACGACAGGACCCCTGCAATAAAAATTACCACTTTGCAAACATATCTGTATGCTATTAGTTTTCATAGAAACACAAGCAGCCAAACCCGGCTCCATTAAAGCCCTACAGGCCGCTAGAGCCTCTTTCAGGACCCCGAATTAGCCTTCGCTTGCTTCAGACCCTTGCCCTGAGTCATTAGATAGCTCGGTACCACCCGACCCGGATTTTAACGTTCTAATTGAACCTATTAACCTACGTGAGTATCTAGACATGGTTAACTTGACTCACTTTACACTGCGCAACGGCCAGAAGATCCCTCTGACCGGCTTCGGCCTGTACCTGGTGCCCATTGACGAGGCCCAGAGAGCGACATACGATGCGCTCAAAGCTGGCTACCGGTTGGTCGACACAGCGACTGTGTACCTGAACGAGGCCGAGACCGGCAAGGGCGTCGTGCAATTCCTCAAGGAACACCCCGAGGTCAAGCGCAGCGACATCATCTACGGTTCCAAGCTGTGGGAGAAGGACTACGACTACCCCGATGCTGTCAAGGCCATCCAGACCTCGCTCAACAAGGTCAAGGACCTGGGCTACATGGACTACTATCTGATCCACAGCAGTGGTACTGGCAAGAAACAGCGCCTTGAGGCCTACAAGGCGATCCAGGAGGCTGTTCAGCGCGGCGAGGTCAAGCACATCGGTGTGTCCAACTGGGGTCTTAAGCACCTGCAGGAGCTGTACGAGTGGCCCGGCCTCGAGGTCGAGCCTTCCATCAACCAAATTGAGCTGAACCCCTGGCTGCTGCACCAGGACATTGTGGATTTCTGCAACGAAAAGAACATCATTGTCGAGGCCTACTCCCCCCTGACCCAGGGCCTGCGCATCAACGATCCCAAAATTACTGCTCTGGCGCAAAAGTACAAGAAGTCCAACGCCCAGATCCTGCTGCGGTGGGCCATTGACCGCAAGACACTGCCCATTGCCAAGTCTGTCAAGCCCGACCGTGTGAGAGAGAACCTGGACATCCTCGAGTGGGACCTGACTGATAAGGACGTGGAGGAGCTTGGCGACCCCAACTCGTACTTCATTTGCAGCAGCACCTGGGATCCCACCGTCCGCCCTTGAAGATACCAGTGCAGTAGTTTTAGTCCATCGTCTGTAGTTGTAGCGGTAGTGATGCTAGTAATGTGCTGCGTGGTATGATGTAACGCTCTAGTCGTAGTGATTGATTTTAATGTCAGTGCTGAGTGCCAACGGCCTACGCTATATACTAATCCTGGTCCCAGTCGCCGCCCTGCTTGGGCATGGTGGGGCCACCGGAGCGCTTGGCCATGATGATCTGGTCGACAGAAAGCACGGTCGACGCCGCCTGCGTCGCCAACTCGATGGCTGATCTCTTGGCCAGTTCAATGTCGAGGATCTCCGCAGCCACGGCATCCACGGTGCCGGTCTCGTTGGTGCCGTCCATGTCCACACCCAGGCTCTGGCCGCGGGCGTGACCGCTGTACAACTCGGCAACAACAGCAGTGCCGTCAAGACCGGCGTTCTCAGCGAGGGTGCGGGGCACAACCTCGAAGGCACGGCCGTAATGCTTGATGGCGTACTGGAGAGTGCTGGAGGTACGCTCACCCTCCTTGACAACCTCGGAGGCAATGGCGATCTCAGATGCACCAGCACCAGGAACACCGGTAGCGTCTCTGGTCAGAGCCTTGATGGCAGCAACACCGTCATCAACAGCACGCTCAAGGTCGTCGAGCAGGTTGGTGGTGGCACCACGAAGAACAATGGTGGAGGTTCTGGTCGAAGTCTCGGACTGGCGGAAAATGGTCACACGGTCACCGCCAATCTCGGCGGTCTCAACAACATCGATGGCACCCATCTCGTCAGGAGTGGGAGCACCGAGACGAGCAAGAGGAGTGGCACCAGTGACACGGCACAGACGCTGGAGCTCGAACTTGGACGAGACGCGGAACACCAGCACGCCTGCGCGGTTCAAGTAATGCAAGGTCAGGGCACCAACACCGGCACCAGCCACAACAACATTGACGCCAGCGCCATCAGCGATCTCCTTGACCAGCTTCTCAATCTGCTGCTCCTCGCCCTTGGAGAAGTCAAGCATTTCCTGTGCAGAGTGGAGCAGCACAGTGCCCTTGGTCTCTGTCTGCGAAATATCGACGGGGGTATTGAATACAGCAACCTTGGCGTTCACGGCCTTGCGCACAACGCCCTCGGGAGGGTAGTTGAACACCATGCCCTTGACGACGTGGGAGCTCTCGAGGGAGGCGCCCAGCACCTTGACAACCCGGACGTTGTCGACGTTGAATGCAGCAGGGTTCTTGGGCATGATATCAGCGATAGCCTCAGCCACAAGCTCAGACAGGGTATCTTCGCTGCCGTACTGCTTGGAGGCAATAACGGATTTGAGGGCCTTTTTCAGCGAGGCAGCATCGCGCAGATCCTCGACAAGAGGGCGGGTCTGGGCTGCAAGTGCCTTGAGAGCGTATGTCTGGGCCAGCTCGTAACCCTGGATAATCTCTGTGGGGGCCATACCGATACGCAGCAGGTCCTCAGCCTGGCTCAGCAGCTCGCCAGCCAAAATAACCACCAGGTTGGAGGCATCACCCAGCTCAGCTTCCTGCTGCTGGGAGGCCATCACAACCACTTTGACAGCAGGGTGGATGATCTCGAGCTCACGCAAAATGGTGCTGGCATCAGAGGTCAGGAAAATCTTGCCCAGGTGGTTGACGACAATCTTATTGCGACCAGAAGGACCAACAGATGTGCGCACCATGCCGGCGATTTCCCGCACGGCCGCAATGTTTCTGTTGACCACACCGTCCTCGCTCTGGTACGAGTTCATTCCCTGCTTGAACAGGCCCGCGTTAGGGGCCGTTGGCAGTTTCATTGACGACATGTTCAAGTGGTTTGGATAAAGGAAACCTTTTAATGTCTTTGCAGTTGTTCAACCACGTTCGATCCATGACGTTCCTGATGACTCAGCGGGCGCATTTTGGCAGCGCGGGCCCCAGCGCTGGTGGCCGATTGCAAAGACCTGCGTTTTCTGGTTGTAATTGCTGCATTAATTGCAAAATTTTGGGGCGCAGGCTTGGCTATTGATCTCTACGGTGTATAGTAATGGCGCCTTCCCCGAATTCCACGGGCGACCCCGATCCCGTGCGACTGCTGAACCAAATATTCACCACCCCGGAATCGCTCGACAATTTGGACCAGGCGCGCGCATTTGTTGGTATGACGGCAGACTATTTGCAATTGCAGCTTGCTGAGCGCGCAGTGCAGACGCCCAGCCAGGTGAAAGCCTACGAAGCGGCGCTGGCAGCTCCCCAGGGCCTGGCAGACTTGACCCAGGATATCCGCAATGTCCAGGAGCTAGGCTCTAATGCCCGGCGTGAGATCTCTGCAATGACCGCGGATATCCAGCGCTTGGACCGCACCAAAGATAACCTGGTGCAGAGCATCACAATGATCAAACGGTTGCAGATGTTGACCAAGCTCTACACTCAGCTTGATAGTCTGCTTAAAGCACGCCAGTACCCGGAAATTGCTCGCGCGGTGGCTGCTGCTGCCGAGCTCACCAGCTACTTTAGACCCTTCCGGTCAGTTAAGCAGGTGGCCGAACTCAGCAGACAGGTTGGTGCGCTGGAGGACCGTATTTATGCTCAGATTGACGAAGATATCAAGAGCGTTGTCCTGGGCAAGCCCGACCCATCCAATGGTGGGCTTATGATGGCCGGCAAGGCGCTGGACGCACTGCCAAGTGGCCAGAAAACCAAGGATTCTCTCATCAAGTGGTACTGCTCCACGCTGTTGTCAGAGTACAGCGAGGTGTTCCGGGTTGGCGACGAAGCCGGAAGCCTCGAGAACATTGCAAGACGCTATGCATTCCTCAAAAAGGTTATTCAAAGATATTCAGAACACGAGCGGATATTCACCCCTGAGTGGCAGGTCAGATTGCATCTCACCCGGTATGCCTGTGAGCGCACTCGGACAGACATTGAGACCTTGTCCTCCCAGTTCCGCCAACGTCAAAATTCTCATGGTGCAGATGATGTCCAGCTGCTCCTCAATGCTCTTCATGAAACCACCGAATTCGAAAAGTATTTGGTCCGCACAACAGGTACCAAAGAGTTCGAGTCCGCTATCTCCCCCGCATTCGTCAGTCACCTTAACATTTGGGTCGAGTACCAGGATCGCCAGCTAGCGCAAAGAATGGAAAGGTACCGTATGAACCCTGCCCAGGCTAGTACTGAAGGCGAGGATGCTACCAGTGACGACTCCGAGGTGCTTCAATCATCAGCAGATCTATTTATTGTCTACCGCCAATCGCTGGCTCAAATGGCCAAGGTTTCGAATGGCGAGCCACTTTACCAATTGAGCCGTGTTTTCGCTAAATGGCTCACAAATTATGGCCAGAGCGTTCTGCGTAACTTCATCCCTCCTACGCTCGCAAATGGCAGTGATATTGTTCCTGTTGCCCGGGTGCTCAAGACTGCCGACTACTGTATCACCACTGTCCGGCAATTGGAGGAAACTATCATTGAACAGATTGCCGATAAATACAAAGAGAAAATTGAGTTTGAGAACCAGCAGGAATGCTTCCTTGAGATTGTTAACCTGGCCTTGTCTTCCCTCGCATCGTTTGTTGATAACACCATTGAGCCATCCTGGCGTGAAATGTCCAACTCCAACTGGTTCCGCATCAACCATGTTGGTGATCAAAGTGGCTATGTGTCGCATTTGATTCTGTCTATCCGCAATAGCTCCAAGGCTGTGCTTGAGCCTGTCACCAAGCTTTCACACAGCCGTCTGCTCAGCGACAAGATTGTGGACTCGGTTTGTGTATCATTTGTTTCTACAGCTATGAAAGTGCGGCCTATGCCTGAAGTGGCTGCTGAACAGATGTTGTTGGACTTGTATGTGATCAAGGGAGCGCTTTTGGAAGTATTGTCGTTTGCTCCTTCTGCCCAAGACAAGACCGACAAACTTGATTCATTCAAGCAAAATACTGTGCGTGTTGTGGAACGTGTTGAGGCTGTGTTCAAGGTCCTTTTGACCCGGGCCGAGCCTGCTGAGATGCTGGTCCAGAACTATCTGTTGCTCATCAAGGACCGGTCGGTAGCAAACTTCCGCAAGATTCTTGAGGTCAAGGGCGCCCGCAATACCATTCGGTTGGTTGAAATTTTCAGAGAAAAGGCCACTGACCCTGAGCTTGCCAACGAGTCACCTCTTTTGGCCCAAATCTCTATCTCCCGTACCACCACTCGGCCCATCAACAGTCCCACCATTGGCCACTCTCTGTTCGAGCGTGGCGATCAAAATGGTAATGGCGGCGGTGTATTCAAGTTTAATGAGAACTTCCGCAAGATCGGTGATCTGCTTCGTAGGGATTCTCCCCAGAGTCCTGTGCGCAATTAGATGGCCGCAGCCAGACATAAAACAACATAATAACAATATAAAAATGCATATATATAAATCTATCTAATCATACAAAATGGAATGCTAGTTTTTTTGGAATAAACAATCATCGAGCAGCTGCCGTTGACATTATCTTCGTACGGTCATACGCTCAGACCTGGGGGTTCTGGGCATTATCATCAATCAATAACAATTCGGTCGCGGCTGAGCCAAGTTGAATGACATCCTTGTCCAGCAGCTCGACGTACCGAAGGGCCGGAATCCGTTTGCTGTTGAGGTTGGTGCCGGACTCGCTGGTCAGGTCCAGAATATACACGCGGATGGCCATCTCTGGTTTCCGGAACTGGATGACGGCATGCCGTGCAGCAACAGATTCGTGTTTAATGACAATATCGCAATCGGGATGGCTTCCGATCACATAGTGGCTCTTCTTATCGAGGCCAATGGTGGCCTGAATGTCATCGTGGTCTTCAAAAGAGTACAACCGGTAGGGGTTGGACGACGGAGGCTGGCATCCGTCTGGAGGGTCTGAATAGGCGGACGAGCCACTGAGGCCTTTCTGGGCCGCATCCTCATCCAAAATGCCACTGGGGGTATAGTCAACGCCGAGCGAGGCCCCCAGCGGTAACTGGCTGTTGCTTGCATTCATGGCGGCCGGTGAATCTACACCAGCAACGGGGCCCGGGGACAAAACGGAACCATCCATTGTGCTGCCAGGAGTACCACCAGCAGCACCAGCAGCACCGTCGGTCAGGTCACCCGCATTACCAGCAGGGGTTCCCCCCACACCGGGCGTGCTGAACCCAGCACTCGCCAGGCCCGAACCAGCGCTGGCAACACCATTAACACCGACCGAACCAGCGGCACTATTGAAATCGTCGCCTGACCGCAGGTTCGGGCTCAGCGAGTCGTCCCTGGGGCTATCTGTGGGCTCGACAGACCTTGTCTCAGGTGTGGCGCTGGACAGGCGCGTGCGCGCAGCGCGAGCTTTTAGAAGGTGCAGCCGTTTGTTTCCTCGGGTCTCGGGCAAAGGAGAAGCCTCGACTTTGCCTGGAGCGGAGTCCAGTTCTCGCTTCATATCTAATTAGGGGCACAATCCCGCCTGTTTCTATTGTCGGCGCAAATATAAATATCCTCGGCGCTTCACCAGTAATTTCCACAAGCTGGCACCACTTTTTGCGCAGCGCTTGCTATTTATATTAGGCTTGATGGATCCCCGCTTTTTGGTCCAAACGCTGCTATTTAGGCTTTGGAATGATGCAGGGTTTGGCGCATATTCGGAGGGAAATGATTTGACTGCGCTGGGGAGCGCGCGCGCCGCTGACTTTGCTGCGTTGACGACTGGAGCCCGCGCACGCCGGGGCGCTGCGCGCAGCCCATAATGCGCCGGATAGCTGTTTGCTGGCGCGCGGCGCAAGGCTGGAATTATATTTGCGCGCGGGGCTTGCGCCCGCGCGGACCGCAGTTGTTAATTCTAGCTACTTTTATTTGCTTTTACAGGGCGCGCCTATCGGAGTTACAAAAACCTTGTGTGATCGACGATTGTCAGTCAGCATGCATTTGTGTCGCCAGGAGCACAGCGGCCGGCTGCAAGAAGCTTGTTCTCTAGCGACGGCCCTAACCCCCGTGCATAACAGCATGTGAGCGAGCACCCAGCAACGGTTTAGTGGCGCTTCTGGTGGCGGTGACCCAATATTAATTGATAGACATATTTATAAATATTCATGAGAGCTCTGTGGGCTCTTGCGAGTGTTCGTCCTGGCGCTCGCCTGCGGCATTAAAGCCCTCACTTGAGTGCGGCTACAAAATCGTCCTCACTAAGCCCGGAATCAAGGGCCATGGAGTGAAACACGCTCGTTGCGTCTTTAAACAGAGCGTGCGGGTTGCCATGCTCCCGGATCTCTCCCTTGTCCATGACAACAACACGGTCGTAGCCAATGATGGTCTGTAGACGATGCGCAATACTGAGAATGGTCGCTCCCTTGAACTCCCGGGCAATGGTCTCCTGGATCATGCGGTCGGTCTCAAAATCAACGCTGGCGGTGGCTTCGTCAAGAGCAATGATTTTGGACTGGCGCACAAGAGCACGCGCAAGCGTCAGCAGCTGCCGCTCACCCAGACTCAGGTTGGTACCGTCAGAATCAATCTTGGTATCAAGGTGGAACTTGTGCTCGCTGTTGACCTGGCCATTAACGATCTCGTTCTCGCGGATAACACCACTGCGGCGCAAACTGTCCCACAGTTCGGCATCAGTGTGCTGCCCAAAGGGGTCAACATTGAACCGGATGGTACCCTGGAACAGGACAGGCTCCTGAGGAATGATGGCCAGCTTCTGACGAAGGTCCTCCAAACCAATGGTAGCAATATCCACACCATCAATCACAATCTTACCTCCACTCAGCTCGTTAAGGCGGAACAAGGCAGACATGATGGTACTCTTACCGGCACCAGTGCGGCCAACAATACCCACCTTCTCACCAGGCTTGATGTCAAGACTAAGGTTCTTGAGCACATCAGGCAGCTCGGGACGGTAGCGTAAGCTGGCATCCACAAAGGAGATGGAACCGGTCTCGGGCCAGTTCTCAGCAGGTTTGGCAGTTTCGATGTGGTAGGCAGCCTCCTGGGGAATATCGTGAGCAAGCTCATAGAGACGCTCGACGGAGTTAACCTGGTTCTCCAATTCAGCAAAAATGGGCAGGATCATACCAAGTGAAATGGAGACAGAGGGAAGCAACGACAGCAACATACCCACGCTGGCGGCATCAAGACTAAACACTTGGAAAACAGCAAGCATGATGGTCAAGAACACAATGATCGTGGCAGCAAGAACGACACGCAGAGCCATCCAGTACTGCGAAGCAGTAGCCAAACTGAAGGTAGCATTAAGGTCATCGATACGCTCATTAAGGATTTCACGGTACTCGACGCCACGCTTGTAGGCCAAAATGACAGGCAATCCACTAACAGTCTCCATAACAACAGAGAACATCTTGGATCTGAACAGAGAGTTAATACGCTTGAGTTCACGGGATCCAGCACGGTAGTAGGTCATGAAGATAGCGGCAATAATGAGAACAGGAACGATCGCAATGATAGTGTAGGGCACATAGACAAAGATAACAATCAAACTTCCGGTGAGCATACTGCACGAGAACAGGAACATACGAACCAACATGTACAGTTGGGTGTCCAGGTTGGCAGTATCATCAGTGAAACGGTTGATCAAACGACCAAGAGGAGTGGAATCAAAGTATGAGATAGGTGCACGGTACAGGTTTTCGACAGCCTTGTTGTGGACAACAGAAGCAGCAGTGAAACAGAACGAAGCAATAGAAATAGTAAGACAGACATAACCAAGGAAACGGGAGAACATGACAACAGCGTACATACCAATGTAGAAACCGTTGCTTTTGTGGTAGCGATCGCTGGACCAGAAGTTCAGGAATACGGTCTGCATGGTCGAGGCAGTAGCAACCCAGGCAGCAAAGAAGAAGATAATGAAGATAAACCAGAAACCGATTCTATTACCAGAGTTCATATATTCGAACACGATGTTGCCCTTGACCTGGCCACGGGCACGCTGCTCGGCAATCATCAGCTTGGCGTCGGCATGCTCTGGAGCACGCGAGAGTTGGCGCTTGGCCACAACGCCTTCGGCAGTTGCAACCTTGCTGATCTCCTTGACATCCTCCTCGTCATTTTCATAGTTTTCATCGCTTTCATCGTCCTTCTTCTCGTTTTCAGCGGCCTCAGTACTCTTCTCAAGGTCGTCCTGCTCATTAACGTTCAGACCACTGACATACATGCTCTTGAACGACTCGTTGCTCTGCAACAGCTCAGGAAGCGTACCAACAGAGATACCTCCGAAACCGTCCATGAAAATCACCCGGTCAGCTTGACTCAGAAGCTTCAAATTATGGGTAGAGATCACACGGGTGGTGTTGCGGAGGTAGCCGAGAATACACTCGTTGAAGATGTAGGCAGCGACTTTACCATCGACAGCACTGAGAACATCATCAAGAAGGATGGTGTCGCCACCGTGGTACACACATCTGGCCAGAGAGATACGAGCCTTCTGACCACCACTCAGGGTGATACCACGCTCACCAACCTCGACAAAGTCGCGACTGGGGAACTGGGCGAAATCAGACTCGAGACTGCACACTCTGACGACTTCAGCATATCTCTCAGCGTCGTAGTCCTGGCCGAAAAGAATGTTATCGCGAATAGTGGCATTTTGGGACCAGGTGGACAGCACGGAACTCACGCGGCCGGCAACCTCGACAGAGCCATCGAGCTTGGTGATGTTACCAACAAAAGAAGAAAGAAGACTCGTCTTACCGGAACCAATAGTGCCCACAATCATGATAAGCTCATTACGCTTGATGTCCAGGTTGATGTTGACCAGACCAGGGAACTTCTTGGCACCGGCACGGGACAGATCACGGGCGGTCTCGCCTTCGTTCTTCTCCGCAATGAAGTCTGCCTCATCGTTCTCCAGGGATTGGCGGCCCGGCAGGAGATCAGCATTAGGGTTGTTTTCTTGGCGCTTGGCACTTGCATTTAAGAAACGCAGGAACCTGCGCTCCTTCTTCTTTTCCTGGGGTGTAATGGGTTCGACGTCCCACTTGAAATGGCCACCCTTGATCACAATGCTGGAAGGCGAGTCGGCAGGAGTCGTTTGGATGTAAGTAGTCTCTTCGTCGGCATTAAAGAATTCGTTCAGGCGCCGGAGAGACGCAAGTGCATCGGCATGGGTATTGATACCGGCAGAGAAGAACATGGTCAGGGGCACGAACAATTGGAACACACTCAATGAAGGGAATGCAAGAGCAGGCTCCAGGTTCTTGCCAATAATGATGCGGACAGCGAATGCAAGGAGACCAGCAAAGAATGGCATGGAGGTGGTCATGGCGTCAGTGATACCTTCAACCAGACCCAGCAGTTTGAGGAAATGGGCCTCCGTCCAGCGGGCCTTGGAAATCAGGTCCACAAACGACAATTCCCAGCCATAGAACTTGATGATGCGCATATTCTCGACGGTCTCTCTGATGGCAGCAATACGGCGGTCAGCAAAGGGAATACTCTTACGACGCAACCGCGTAATGAGACGACTCAGAATGACGTTCAGGCAGATACCCAGGACAACCAGGCCAATACCCGGCAATGCAGAAATGCCAATGTAGCTGTATAGCAAGCCCAGCATGGCGCCGAATGCAGGTAGGAAAGAAAACAGCATGGGCGTCCAGCGTGCAGCCATGAAAAGACGGTTGGTGTCTGTGGTGATGATACTGGTGATTTTGCTGGGCGGGAACTGCTGGCGGCCCCGAGGACTCAGACGGGTGACCTTATCGAAGATGGCAGAGATGGCCATGGTCCGGGTCAGCTCAGCAAAGTAACGGGTCTTGTAGCCGAACCACACCAAAAACACCTGGAATGTGATGCTAATCAGAGTGTTACCGATCGCCAGGCCCACGGCCCGGCCATGGTTAGTCTTTTGATGGGTGTAAATAAGTGAGATCTCGGAAATCAAGTGGCGGGAGATCAGCGTCACGCACAGCTCGGCCGCAATGTAGCAGCACACAACGACAAACGTGAGAAAAAAGCGGAACTTCATGGCGTGCATGGCAGCAAAGATTTCCTTGTATTGCGTCCGGCCAGACTTTTCGTACTCCTCGATTTTTTTACGGTACACAGCCATCCGATGGTAGTTCTTGTCACGGTCGTTGGCCAGCGGCATATCATTGAATTCCAGCGTACGGTCGAAACCGGTGCGGATGTACGGCGTGAGCCACTGCCATGTTATTTGCGAAAACAGGTTTGCCTTGCCTTTTCTGCTCTCTGTACGCTGGGGAGGGATCGGCTGGATTTTGCCACCTAAAAGAAACTTCACGAAGGGGTGGTGCTCCTGGACGGTGATTTTTTGCTCCGCGTCGACGTCGGCATTTCGAGCCTTCTCAGCGGGCGCCTTGTCGGGTCCAGACACTGTCTTGGAGGACTGCAAACTGTGCTCAGAGCTGACGGACTGCTCGCTAGGAGGGTCGGCTGGCTTTTTACGAAATATTGCCATTTTGCAAGCCCCGCGTTCTGGACGGTTCGTTTGTGTTGCAAAATGCGATCGAACCGGAGGGGCAATCGAATTACCAGGTTGTGGGGCAATCGCTAGTTTTTATATCTCTGATGGGATTCATCTGCCAGGCGCCACCCTTACCCACACGCCGCGTTATCCCCGGGGCTCGATCTGCAGGGTCAGGGGCTGCGGTTAGGGCGCACGGGGCCTCAGATGGCTGAATCAGCCTTCAGGGTCAGAGCGCTGGAGGTGTTTAGGGCCAGCTAAGCCATCCGTGCCGGGTGATCTGCGGGTTTTCCAAGGGTGCATGTGTCCACGTTCGAATACCTGGCCATTTTGACGGGGAACTTGCTGCCTTTTATCATCGGCGCGGGCCATTTGCAGCCGTGCAGCGCCTCACGGCGCCTCAGGTCTTGCCACCTTCTTATCAGCTAATTACTAAGTGCGGTCACGTCAATCTCATGCAGCTTCAGTGATGCCGTGCATGGTTACAGCATGGTTACAGCAGCGGGCTCCAGCTCATTTAAGGCTGTGCAGCGGCAAATGAGCTACGAGGTGGGTTAAACAAGTCTGGTTTGTGTAAAACCGGCGTCAAAGCAGCGCTCCAAACTACATAAGCAACGCTGTCCGGCCCGGCCCAACACAGCACCCGGCCCTGCGGCTGCGGCTGGTCTTATCTGACTGCTACTGACTGCTACTGACCGCATTTCCTCTGGCCGTTTGGGTTGGGCGGGCTGGAATTTTTCGATGGAGAGCCACTATCAGCTGGTTTTTAGCCTGGTGCAATTGCCGTGCTGTTAAACAACCTTAAAAGCCGTACAGAGCGGGGTTGGTTGGTAATGGCAGGCTGCGATTGGTAACGGGGTCGTAGGGGTACTAGGACGGTACCAATTGGTGGTATGGCTGGTAATGGCAGGTGCATGTACGGACGGTCGAGCAGCTCCCAATGGGTCCGAGTGGATTGGTTTAATGTATTTTCTGGCTAGTTTCTGGTTATATTCTGGTTATGTTCTGGTTATTATCTGGTTATTCTCTGTTATTATCTCGGATAGTCCCCTGGACTATCGCATTGGTGCCGTTTGGCCGTATCTTAGGCATCAAACACTGATCATCGATCAACAGGATGGTTTGACAACTAATTATACTTGTGCGTGGTGCCGCATAAGATTAGATCTTCATCTATTATCTTTGCGAATACGAGATGAACAAGGAATACTGCTAGTAAATGGGCTGGTGGTGGACTAGGGCCCTAGCAACCCTGGGTACTATGGGACTAGCTAAATTTAGATTAAAGTATGAGATCCCCGGGTACAAATACATGGCGACCCCGAAATATCGCTGTTGGAGTTTATCCAAGGTTTCACACCGAGGATGGTCCGAGTATTTTTATCTTTTGTGTTAGTTGTGCTTGTGCTAGCAGGGCTGCAACAATGCTGGTGATCATCTAGATAAGAACGCACATAGCCTAGTACACAGTAGCACTGGTGGAGCACTGGTGGAGCATTGGTGGAGCACAGCATTAGATGGTGAATGTTTGAGTCTATAGATATAATATAAATTACCGAGCAATTACCAGGCGCTGGGCTCACTGTTGCGAGGCCACACCCGCTTGTACAGGGCCATGGCGATAGAATCAGCAGGGTCGATCTTGCCATCAAAGGTAGCCTTGAAGTATCCGTGGGTACCAAGACTCTCCTTGATGTATCCTGACCGGCCGGACTTTGTGAACAGAGGCACAGACTTGAACCAGGCAACATCCTTGGGGTTGAAGAACATGTAGCGCACGGTAACGAGCTTCTTGTGGATCTTCAACGGGTGGCCGGTGATAACAGCAGTCTTGACAATCACACGGCTGGTGTCGGTGTTCTCAATAGTACCGGTACCAATGAGCTGTGGGGTGGATGAGTTGCTGTAGTATACAATGGGAACGTGGCCAAGCATGGGAGGGGCCAGCACAGTGGCCATGGCAGATCTGCCGGGCTGCAAGTACCGGAAGTACTTGTACACGTTGTTGCCATCGCCAGAACCGGGCTGCGAGTACAGAGGGCGGATGATCATTCTGCGGGGTCCGTACTGGGCAACAATGGCCTGCTTGGAGGCCAGAGGGCTGGTGTACTCGCTGTCAAGAGCAATAGACATGTTCAGCAAAGAGGTCTTGTGCTCGTAGCGCAGCAAACCGTACAGGGTGACGGGGACACCACGGGAAGTCTGCTCAACCATCTGGTTGGCCTGCTCAGCGGAAATACCATTGACCAGGGGCAGGTAGGCAATAACACGAGTACCGACGGTGGCACCCTCGTATGTCTGCTTTTGAATAAAGTTCTTGGTGGCAACAATGTTACCGGGCTTGGACAGACGGGTCCACTCCTCGGGGGCACGGGGGTCGCTCTCATTGGCGTCCCACTCGCAGGTTCTGAGAGAACGAACACCTCTGTAGCGGTTGAATCTCTCAACAGCGCTCTCATTAGGGTTGAGCTCGATCTCATCGGGGAACTCGGCGTCTTCCTTGGCCTTTTCACGGAACTCCTTGAGCTGGCGCTCCTCTTCCTCGGGGCTGAGCTCCTCCATATCATTATCGTCGTCTTGCTCATCGATCTGCTCGTCCTCCTCGTCATCGTCGTCCATCTCCATGCCTTCGTCGTTGTCAGGAACAAGTTCACCTTCTTCGTCAGTGAGCACCTCGTCTTCATCGGGGTTGTCGAACTCGTCCTCCTCGAAACCGTAGTCCTCGCCCTCGAGCAACCAAGAGGCCTGGTAGTCAGACATACCCTTGGGGATCTTTTTGATGTTTCTGGGACCGCCGTCACCGAATTCGGCATCAATCATATCATGCACATAGTAGTGGCCGTCGACGCGGATACCAGCACCGTCAACACGCTCATCAACATCAGGCTCGTTCATCTCAATAGCGTCTTCGGCAAGAACATCAAGCGATTCCTGCTCGCTTGTAGGTTGCCAGACCTTGGAATCGACGTCCATGCCACGGTCGTGGCGAGGGACCTCCTCAAGTTTTGAGATTTGCACATCACCAACACCGGGAATGTGCACAAGCTGATCGGGGTTGAGATCCTGGCCACGAACAAGACCCTGGACAATCAAACCTTCATTGGTGGCCTCGAGCTTCTCAGCGACAATGTAAGGTCTCTCGTCACGCCAGCTGATACCCTTGGGGGCCTTTTGCACAATAAATCTGATGGCATTGAGAGTCTCATTGACATTCTGGAGACTGTAGAGCTTGTCGAACTCAGAGAAAAAGTGTCCAAACCAGCTGGTAAGAGAGTCGCGGGCCTGGGCCTGGGCCTTTTGGTTGCCGGCATGCTCCAAGTTGTAGATAACACCAACACTGGTTGTAGAGGCCTGAGCACCAATACAACGGACAATCTGCTCACCGTAATCACCAGCCTCGTTAGCAGCAGATAGAACGTAGAGACAAAAGTCAGCAGCACGGGCAGCATCGAGCAGATCAGAGAATGCATTGTAGGAAGGAGCGAAGAACCGCAACTTCTGGCAGAAACGAGGAATATCAATCACACCGGGAACATTGGGGTCGTTCACACCCTCGACACTGGCTCTCAAGGTTTCAGCAACAGCAGCGGAATCAACGTCAGGACCCAGAGGGATAATGGCAATGTTACGGGGCACAGCGTCCTTGCCCTCGAAGATCTTGATCTTATCGGCAGACTCGAGCTTCTTAGCGGCCTTGACCTGGTTGTTCATGTTCTTTCTGTCCTGTTTGGTCACGGTCTTAGCTTTAGGACCCGATCCATCCTTGGCAATCCGACCCTTATTAGCGGCCTTGATGGCACCCTTGGACTTGTGGGCCGATTTAAAACCTTTCTGTTTATGTTTCAAAGTTGCTCTATGAACAGTCATATTAACAACTCGATGCTTCAACAGGAATTTGGCTGGTTTTTATGAACCTGAATAAAACTGGTAAATTTCTGGGTCCAAAAATTTATTATTCTATCACAGCTTCCCCCGTCCACGTGACCCAAATATTTTTTTTGACAAATTTCTGGACGACAGTTGGTTACGTCATCATTTTTCATTTTCCATCTCCCAGGGCTTGGGGCTTAGGGCTTTTCTTGTCCCAGTCCCCCCTGCGGCCCCGACTCACTATACCTGATCACGAACGACGGTTGGATCTACTAACTAAACCATGGCTCACGAGAACGTCTGGCACAGCCACCCCCGTCGCTACGGTAAGGGCTCCCGCGCCTGCCGCATCACCGGCTCCAAGAACGCCGTCATCCGCAAGTACGGTCTTAACCTTTCTCGTCAGTGCTTCCGTGAGAAGGCTGCCGACATCGGTTTCGTCAAGAACCGCTAAATGCGTCTTTATTGCCCCGAGGGCTTCATTCGTTTAAGGCTTGCGTAATTGGATAACACATCTCTGTTTGTTCTGCTACCCATCTGGAACCTGTGTAGCCCCCCGTTCATATAATATATCTAGGTAGCATGCTGCTGTACTCGTACTAAGCGTTTGCTAGATTAAATCATTCACACCTACATCTATTTAGATCTTACTAGAAGGCACAAGCACCAACGAGCCGGTGGTCTTGCGACTGACCAGGTCGTCCTGGGCCTTGGGCGCGTCCTCGAGAGGGTAGCGGTTGATCACGTCGAGCTTGATGTCGCCGCTGGCAATAAGGCGGAAGTACTCGTCGGCAGCCTTTTGCAGCTTCTCCTGTGTGTTGTCGTAGTGGCCAAGAACTGGTCTGGTCACAGTGATAGAGCCCTTAGCGGCCAAAGTGCCCAGACTGACGCCAGTGACAGGACCGGACGCATTACCGTAGCTAACAATCAGACCCAGTGGGGCGATACTGTCAAGAGAGGGCTCCCAAGTGGCTTTGCCAACAGAGTCGTAGATAGTGTCAACACCACGGCCATTTGTGAGCTCGCGGACCCGCTTGGCAATATCCTCGGTGGTGTAGTTGATGGTCTCCCAGGCACCGTACTTCTTGGCCAGATCAAGCTTCTCTTGGGTACTGGCGGTAGCAATTACCTTGACACCGAGGTATCTGGCCCATTGCATGGCGATCAGACCCACACCACCGGCAGCAGCGTGGAACAGAATGACATCGCCCTTCTTGAGCACCTTGGTCTGGCGGAACAGGTACTCAACGGTAAGACCACGGATGATGGTGGCAGCCACGGCCTCGAGGTCAATGTGTTCGGGGACCTTGACAAATATGTTCTCAGGGCCAATGTACTCTTCTCCGTAGGATCCAGTAGGACCGTAGCTAAAGGTCAGGCGATCGCCCTCCTTGAACAATTTCACGTCCTTGCCGACTTCGGCAACAATGCCAGCACCAGAGCTGCCAGCGGTGGCAGGGAATCCGGCAACAGGGTAAAGACCGGTGCGGAAGTAGGTCTCAATGAAATTGACACCAGCATAGACGTTCTTGAGACGGACCTCGTTGGGCTGCAAAGGACGACGCTCAGTATCAACAAGCTTGAGCACGCTGGAGTCACCGTACTTGTCGAACTGGAATTGCTTGAAGGTATTGGCCATTGTGATTTTTGTTGTGTGTAGACATCTTACACCGGAATGGCGATATTTGTAGTTTGATCCACCGTTACCCGGCTGGACGACAGATAATTGTACTGATTGCGGGGACAAGATACCACGCAAGCTTCCCAGGCTTTGCACGTTGATACAGGACACCTTGAGGCCACTCCGGCAGGAATTGGATATGCTGAGACCCTTGAACATGACCTGGAACCTCGTTTATTGCTTCGGCTTCGCGGAATTTCTAAGATGGCGTGAGTAATGGCGTGCGATTTGTATATGCACCCTTATGTGACAAATACAGGGCCTGCAGCTGGCCACAGACGGTGGAGATTCGATTGGTTGCTGACGGATGCAGTCATCCTTGGTCAAACTAATTGAGTTACAGGGATGCAGCATTTATAATGAGTTGTTAGGGGTTTAGCAGGGTATTTACGAGGTTACGATAGATTATCATGGAGGTTATGTAGCAAAAATTCTGGGGAAAATGTGGCGGACAGCGTCCAGAATCCCAGAATTTCACAGAATAAATTAGTTGCGTCGTTTCATGGGGAAAAACTCATAGAACATCTCTTCTTTGAAGAATTTCCAGAATGTCTGTCTTTTACGGCGCCGAATAAGTATCTCCTGGTCCCGTATCCGGTTAATTGCCTCGATGTCGGGAAAGTGAGCGGCGTTGTATCCCTCTCTGTTGAGCGCCCTGACAAGCCGGTGGAAGCGGGGTGAAGCAAGAAACTTCTGCACAAGGTATCTGTGCACTCTTTCCTGCCACATTTCACGCTAGCAGTTGCTTGCTGGTCGCGCTATTGGATCAGTTCGGAGCTTCGAAAAGACGGTGGTCCGGTAGAGATTATTAATGCAGACTACCATGCAAGCAGATGTGGCGTGTGTGGCGCACGCTCACCCGCATGTTTAGCTGGTACACGGCATTAAAAAGTTGGATCAAGAGACAGACCTCTGGCACTGAGCACTTTGAAAACCGCTTGGAGGCAAGTACAGTAGATTCAGGCCCGGCAACTATGAAATTTCAGTAAAATATAGTATTAATAGTAGGTAATATAGTAGTGGTAGCACATCCAAGGGATGGGTCGGATCGAATCAAACGCTAGGCGCTTGAGATATCCGCGGCCTCTTTTTCCAACTTGTTCATGCTACTATGGCACGCATCTAAAGCTCTGGTAATAGCACTGGAAACAGAGGGATCAGTTGCTCCTTTCATTGCCTCGCTGCAAATCTGCATGTATGCCGAAATCTTCTTCATCTTGACATCAAGGCTAGCATAACTGGGTATGAGAAGTTGCACATATACCCCGATCAAATGGAAGTACACGACTCTGTTCATCAAAAGGAGATTAGCTGGTGATTCTTCGAGGTCATTGCTCGCTATGAATTTCATGACATACTCTGCATAATCGCGATCAGTTACCAAAAGTAGCATAGCTGCAGACAAGTAAGTAAGCGCAGTGGTTTTCAACTCTTTCTGAGCTGCCCTATTGATAGCGGAGTCGAGGACCAAATTGGTAGCAGCCTGCCTGTCTGTCGGGAATATGTGTTTGACAAACTTCCGGAGAACTGCATTCGCACCTGGTTGAACTGGCGTTGTAGGTTCTTTCATATGCAAAAACATTTCAATGACAGGGATCAGCGTGGATGGGCTGGAGGGGTTCGATGTCCTACCAGCCCCCTGGTATGCCGCGAGTTGTTCAAGCAATGAAAACCCGTATGACGCAAGTTGGGATGTACTCAAGAGGCCGTCAAGTTCTGCTTTTGTAAACATTTTTCCAGCTATCACAAATCAGACAGTGTTCTGCGATGTGCACTATGAACGAATTCTCGGGGCTTTATATTGTTGGGCCTACTCCACCTGCAGGAAGTCAACCGGGTCGAATTGTTTCAGATATCCAATGCATTGCATATATTATCGATACTAATTATGCATCAGGTATAAGTCGGGTGACCTTTAATTTCTCATTAACCTGCATCTCAGCTCCGAGGGACATTTACGACTGCTCCATGAGTCTTTATCTGAACCAGAGACTAATTGACCTCATTTCGAAGTATAAATCACACGCTAAAACCGTTATTTAATATATTAACCGGCTCATATGCGGGATTTTGAATGAAAGCGGGACTCTTCCTATCTGGTTCGCGTGGATCCTACTATGAAACACACCTTGCCCTTGCATGTAAATGTGGTATCACCATAGTATCGCTCCAGAACATTCAGTTGCAATGCAAGGCCCAGCTCTTAAATCAGTTTCGGATATACTGGCTCTATTATTATATTCATATACATTGTGGATGCCTGTGTTCCCTCGACCTTGACAAACTTCATGTACGGCATTCGAGTAGGCGCTGTAGGACAGAACTATCAAAGTTATAGTAGAATAGTAGTAATAATAGGTAGTAGTGGCAGTTAATGGAAGGTCTTAATTAACTCTGGGCAATTGCATCATTTGCTACCTCTCGTTCCAGATGTCTCATGCTGTTACGGCAAGTTTCTAAAGCATCGGCAATAATCCAGGAGACTCTGTGATCAGTCTCAACTTTCTTTGCATTGCGGCATATTTTCAAGTATGCCGAAATCTTCATCAGCTTGAGCTTAGGACGGGTATCACTGGCCATGATGATTTTCATATTCAGCTGGATGAGATGGAAGTACAAGTTACGGTAGAGTACAACAAAAGACGGTATCACTAAGTGCATTAGTGGCAAGTGAACCATGAAGAATTTCTCATAATGCTTTTTATACTCGCTATCAGTCCTGATAAGCAGAAAATGAATGGTCATAAAAGTCATTTCAGTAATTATGTTGTCTGGCGTGTAGTGGTCCGCCGACGAACTAAGCAAGAAATCTCTTTGAGGCATCTTCTTGTTCATAGCAGTATCCAGCATGGAATTGATCTCAGCTTGAGACTCAGCCGGATACAGTTTTTTAACGAACTCACGAAGAACTGCATTCGCACCGGGCCAGGCCCTCGCTACAGGTTCCTTCAATTCCATGAACGGTTCAAGAAGAGGGAGGAGCAATGGTAGATTTCTATGGCCATTTGCAAGTTTACCATTGTGCTCTTTCTCGTAGTCCCAGACCTTCTGGCACATGGAATCGAAAAAGTCTGGACTTGGTAGCATAAATCCGAACATGATGATAGACACTTGTTGTATGGTGGGATGTGTGCTGAGATCGAATTTGTGGGCTTTATATATTTGGGCCAGTTCCATTTGTAGGCAATTAGACGGGTCACCTGTTTCAGGTACTCGACGCATGGTATTTATTAGCGGCAATAAGGATGCATCACATCAATGCGGGTGTCCCTTCTCATTAACCTGCATCCCACATTCTAAGAGGCATTTGTAGCTGGTCTCAAGGCCAATTCCGGTCAATAAAAACCCTCTCATGACTTTAAATTTAATCCCACTGTAGTGGAAAAATATCCACAAGATTCTTACCCCCATTGTCAAATGGAAGAGGATTATCCTGTCTTGTCAATGTGGTCCTACTATGAAACACCCCTTGCCCCTCTGCATTCACTGAGGTCTGGCAGTTTGCAATAATGCATCGCTCTCCAAGTTTTTAGACCATGTTTTCAGAACTATTGCCCTATTGTTATATTCAAATGCATCACTGGACAGGTTATAGCTCCCAAAAGAGTGCCTAAAAGCTACTGATGCGGGGTGTGATAACTATCAAAGAATTAGAATAAATATCTGCTTAATTGTCTCATTGACTGCTTTTAGGAGGATTCGATCCCGTGGTCTGGCCAGTCGCAGGACCTGTGGGTCCCTGGATTTTGGGCAGCCTGTCGAGGTCGGCCTTGCCGCTCTCAAGCCAAGCAGGGTCGATCAGCTTGTCCTTGGCCTCGTAGAGAATCTTGTAGGACGTTCTCATGGTGGCATCACTGACACCGGTGTGCTCAGCAATGCTGGCCGCAGAAATCGCCTCGCCAAAAAGGGCACTGCTCATATAGATGGCAGCGGCAGCCACGGACAGCGGAGAGCGGCCCAGGTCGTCGACCCGCTGCGAGATGTACTCGGCAGCCCTGGTGACCTGCATGGACAGGCCCAGGTTGGAGCCGAATCTCCGCATCAGGTCCACGGCACGAGTCTGGCCCGACTTGTAGTCGAGGGTGTTGCCTGCCGACTTCTTGAGCACCCGCTCGAAGATACCGAACGTCTTGCCAATGTCCGCGTAGGGCAGCGAGGCCAGCACGGCGATCTCCTTGAACGTTCTCGGCACACCTGCGTGTCTGCATCCGATGAAAATTGCCGTGGCCAGGATGCTCTGCTGGGTCCTCGACTTGAGCTTGGGCTGGTCGTACACGAGCTTGTAGACCTGCTTGGCCGAGTCCTGGACGGTTCGGGGCAAAGCAAACGCCTCGCACATCTGGGAGATCTTGCCAAACGCCGTGAGCAGCGTGGTGTCCTTGCGATCCGTCGCTGAGCGGTTCTGGGCTCGGCTCAGGTCGCGGCCCATGGTCTGTCCCGGGGCACCCACGGCCACGATGGTGCTCAGCTGGGCACCGTCCAGCAGGGGGTTGGCAGCGTCACCAACACGGCTCGGGTCGTCACCGTTGTTGTCGTCGTTGGCAAACGTACGCCATTCAGACCGTACATCCACCGTCCGGTCGCTCAGGACCAGCCCACAGTTTCCACAGACCATGTCGCCCTCGGCAAACCGCTCGACAATGTCGGGCGGGTCGATCCGGCACTCGTGGCATATTAACTTGACGCTCAGGTCGGGCCGGTACGGGTTCTCAGCAGTAGCCATTGCACAGAGAGACAGTTGAAAAACAGCTGGCAAGCTTTCAGCGGCCGGAGCGACTTGTCACTGCCGTCTTAGTCATTGTCAGGTGCCCCCGTTCTGTGGGACGGCCGGGCAGGATGTGTATAGGGATATGAGCTTGTTATATAGTTATTTAGGGGGCTACGGGCTTGGCAGGGTGGAAATTTCACTGCATTTCGCGGTGAATGGCATGCGTGCGGCTGAACCAGCGGGCTGCCTTTATATCACTGCTGAGTCAGCGGGCCCTGAAGTGGTCTGGCCAGGTACAGAGGTTTGATGAAGTAGGTCATGAATCTATATAATATTTGAAGCACAGCGGTTGCGGGCGGTTGTTTTTTGCGCTGGTCTGTGTAGCAGTGTATGTTTTAGTTTGCAGGGCCCAGGACAGGCCAATGCACCCGGACCAGGGCCCGGAATGGCTGTTTCGCGACAGCCCACCGCGTATAGCCCGTGGCGAGCACCCCAGAGCGCTCGTGGGCCCGTGCCGCGCTACTCAGTTGGAGGAGCGGACATTACGGTCAATGAAGTGGAAAACAGCAATCAGCAGCACGGCAGAGGTGCCGAGGGTCAGCACCAGCGTCTCGAGCTGCGTGTCCTTGATCATGATTGAGGATGGGCCGCTGAGTCAGGGGAGCTGATGAAGTCGTGCTCCAGCACAGCTCAGCTCAGCACTAAACTCCCAGCTCAGCTCCAGCAGCTCCAGCAGCTCAGCTCAGCCAGCTCAGCCAGCTCCAGGGTACGGTTCTAGCTTCAACACTGCTGAGAACCCTGGTCAGGCGCTTAAACAGTCCCTGGCAGAGTGGGGATGGCACCCAACAGATCCGAAACCAATTGTGACAGATCTGGAACTGCGCTGTTCCAGTCAGTCAGTCAGTCCCAGTCAGTCCCAGCCAGTCCCAGCCAGTCCCAGCCAGTCCCAGCCAGTCCCAGCAGTCCCGTCCCAGTCCCAGTCCCAGCACTGGGATCACAAGCTACTGCCCGGAGTCAAGACGAAGCACTGCTGGATGCGCAGTCCCGCACGCAGTCCCGCACGGTCCCGCATGTTAAAGTGCACGCAGCCCACACACTGAAGCGCACGTTGCACTGCAGCCCAACTCGGCCCAACACCCTGAGGCAGACCCCCTGCGACATTGGGGCATGGCTGGGCCTGTGGCTTTTTCTCGCACCTGTCACCCGAATCATCCATCGGCAAGGAACCTCGCAGCCGCCACGAGATGCATCGCAGCTAGGGTCCGCGTGGGCAGCTGGGTGACACCGTGACGCCGGGTGACATCATAACCCTTGACCGGGCGCCCAATCGAGTAGGGAGCGAAGGACACCAAGAAACCGGTCGTGTCCACGGGTTCCGGGTTTGGTCAGCGGGCAGCCGCCTGGTGCGCTGCTGCTGGTGCTGCTGGTTCTGCTGGCGGGCCGTGCAGCGCTGGAAAACGCTCGCTGGGTGCCTGCAGTCCAGCAGCCCCGTGGGAGTCAGAAGCCGGTGGGAGTCCAGCAGCCCGGTGGGCGTCCAGCAGAATATCACAACCAGCGAACCAGTGCCAGTCCGGAGTCCCGTGGTAAACACCACGCTGTGCTCGGTGCTCCAACAAGGCTGGGCACGATGTCGCACGTGCACACATGTACATGGCAGCGTGAAAAGTCTCGGCAAATTCCCCACGTTTTTTCACAGTCTGCTGCTTGTCTGCTGCTGTCTGCTGCTAGATGGATCGCGACGATGATATGCACTAGCCGTAGCCGAAGCTACGAGCTGATCCGGGCACCAGCAAATGCCGGCGACCATCAGTGGCCATCAACGGCCATCAAAGACTATCAGGAACTATCAGGAACAACTAGGAACAACCAGGAACTATCAGCCGGCAGCAGTGCCCGACCGGGCCCAGCCGGGCGGGCCTCTGGGCCAGCCGTATCTGGCACACAGCCTATTCTTGGGTCTCCCGCCATGTTTTGGGTCCCTTGCTGCGCACAATCTGTGTGACCCTATGCAGTTACGGAATTTTGCAGAATGCCGGATAGCAGGCTGGTGCAGCTGGCGATACAACTCTAATGCCGGATTATTCGATTGGCGTCCGGCCCTGATGGCTCGCGGGACAAAAGCACCGTGCGAGGCCCGGCTTGTCTGCTAACGGGGTGCCAGCCCGCACAAGCCGCGCACTATCAGTGTTTCGCTAGGGTAGCAGCAAGCAATGGAGTGCAGAGAAACAGCCCTGCACCGCCGAGTCTAGGGTATGTGTGGAAGCCCGAGCTTCAGTGTAATTAATCAGTTAATCTCCATGTAACTTGGCGGCCGCCGGAACCGTAGCCCGGTGGCTGCTGGCGGACACAACCAGCATCAACTAGAACACACTTGCAGAACGAGTGTCTGCCCACGACGAACAGAGCCCGCTATCTCTGTCACTTTTCCATCACTGCTCCATCACATCCCAGACAGTCTGCAGAACAACCCTGTCCCTGCCCCACACTCACCCTGTCCCTACCCTGTCCTTGCCCTGTCCCTGCCCTAGCCGTGCCCTAGCCGTGCCCTAGCCTTGCCCAACCCCTGCCCCCTGGGAACGGCAGCGCAGGTGGCAGGCAGCTTTGGACCAACGGAGAAAATCGAGGACCGCTGACACATCCAGCCCGCGCAGGTCGGGCCCTCGATAGCCATTCAACTTGGCGACCTGAAAGTGACCGAGTTTGGCACAACTTGACCAAGTAACGTTGAGTTGTCTGCAACCCCCAACTACAACCCCCCGTTGCCTCCAGCGTATTCACCCGTCCACCGGTGGTTTTCAGCTGGCTCCCTGTGATTGGCAACCGTCTTTGCTGCGATTAATTAAAAGTGCAGCTGGTGTTTCTGCTGCCTTGCAACCTTCTCTCCGCCGTGTTGCGCCCCATCCCCGAACCGGTTGCAATTGCCGTGTCCAGTCCTGCGTTAGCGTCTGGATTTCTCCCGTAAACCCCCGGAAACCGTTGTGATTCACCCCAGTCCCCGCTCACCCGTTGCTTTTGAGCTGATCCGTCACTCAGACCGCCGGCTACATTTGAATGAGTAAAATGGGTCTGTTTCACATGAACAAACAGAAGGAGATGAGCTTCAAAAGCACGCCCCGCAAAGCTCTACCCCCGGATAACAACCTCATGGCCTGCGGCCCCGAGGCCTGCCACTGCGTCTCCAATTCAGAGCTCGACCGCCGCTACGACGTGCTCAGAGCAGAGGAGCACGCCCGCATCGACGGCCTGTGCGGCGACGAGTGGAAACGCGAAGTCAGCACCAGCGCCGTCAACCGCGACAGAAACCGCTACAACAACATCACCCCGTGGGATCACTCCCGGGTCAAGCTGCCCGTCAAGGAGGGCGGCAACGACTACATCAACGCCTCGTGGATCCAGCTCGGCCACAAGGTCTACCTGGCCACCCAGGGCCCGCTCGGCTCCACCAGCGGCCACTTTTGGCAGATGGCCTACGCCTACGGCGGCAGCCCCATCGTCATCGTCATGCTCACCGCCCTCTACGAGAACTCGGTCGAGAAGTGCGCAAAGTACTGGCCAGATACCCGCGAGCAGCCGCTCCACTACGGCCCCGAGAAGGATTTTGCATTCGGCATGTCTGTGGAGTTCGAGAAGTCTACCCAAAACGAGCACTACAACTACTCCCAGCTCCGCCTGATCCCCGACGATCCCCAGTTCCCCCCGAAAACAGTTCATCATATTTATTACCATTCGTGGTCTGATTTCACAAAGCCCAACATGGACGCGGATATCCGCTCCGTTATCCACCTCGTGAACAACAACTTGAAGAACCCCGGTGCTCCGCCTATTATCCACTGCTCAGCAGGCATTGGCCGCACAGGTACCTTTATTGCCCTGGATTCGCTGCTGTCCAAGATTGACCACGATATTTCAACGTCCTATTCCCCCTTGGCATCACCGGTCTGGAGCAACGACACCGCGTCGTTCATCAACAAGGATACCCTGTTCACGGGACCCAGCGAAGATCATGCCGATCTGGGCTCTCCCCACCCTACTAACGGTGTTGCCAGTGTCGGTGCCCACTCTACGGGCTCACAGGCGATTGCCTCGTCGTTTGATCCCACCAGCCCCCGCTCCATGCGCCGTGGACCCTCCTCGCCCGGATCTCCCCCAACTGATGTTCTCAGTGCTCACAAGGTCGAGGTTCCTGTTAATGGCAACAAGATCTCTGCATTGTCTGCTGCCTTGAACCAGGAGAAAGATACCAAGCTTGAAGGCGTCGACGAGGAATCGGTCATTGTCGAAGCCGATGGCACCTTCGAGGATGCCCAGGAGTCGGTCCCTGAAACCAATGGCACAGTAAACGGTACAGCAAATGGTACAGCAAATGGTACAGTAAACGGCACAGCAAATGGTACACCAAACGGAAAGGTGAACGGCAAAGTTCCTGGCCTTGAGTCTCCTCACATCTCTGTCACCGAGTCTGTTGATCCAGATGCCACCAATGCCACAGCTGATGGTTCCCCAGGTCCTCAGCTCAACGGCGATGCCAAGATTAATGGCACCGCTGCCCAGGCCATTGCTGAAAGAAGAGAATCTTCTGCCAAGACCGGCCCTGTTTTGTACTCGTCTTCCAAGACAGGTCCCTGTATTTCCAACAAGGCTCTCAGCGAGAACGTCAAGTCTCTCACACCATCCAAGATCAACGTTGTGGACTGGTACAATGAGGGCGAGGATCCTGTCATGTCCGTGATCAAGTTGATGCGTGTGCAACGGCCCAAGATGGTTCAGGGAACCGAGCAGTTGGGTTATATTTATGACCAGTTCGAAGTGGGTCAACAGTTTGCAAAGGCCTACGGCCCCGAGCCCATCAGAAGAAGAGCCACCGTCACCGACTTTGGCCCCTCGAGTGTCCGCAGCAACATGTCCATCGAGCCCACCGGTCGCAAGAACAGCGTGAGCTCTACATCTAGCCAGGGCAAAAAGTTGACAAGAACCCATACTTTCACCACTATTTCATCGCTCTTCTCGTCTAATGGCAACCGCCAAAGAGGAGCATCCACGAGTTCTGCATCAGTGAAGAGACAAAACTCACTTAGAAGTTAACCAATTCAGTGTGTAGCGTTTTTATAGACAATTTTCGAACAGATCGACCAGCACAAGCTAGAGTTTTCGTACGTTGGATAATAGGCATCACATCATTTATTCTAAAAAAGCTATCTACAAGCTATTAATCAACCGGAGCACATCTCGCAAGCCTCGGGGTTAGCGATGGAGCAAGAAAGAACCTCGTCACTGAAAATATTGACCTCACCGGTCTTCTTAACGGGCTCGGCCTCACCAATGACAGTCACATCTGCAGAGCTGTCAGCGGGAGTCTCGGGTCCGGGGGAGGGAGTGGATTCCTCGGTAGCAAGAACAGCAACACCGTTGGTGATCTCAGAAACGGCGGCGGTCTCAGCAACCTCAGCAGCCTCGGGGGTGCTGTTGTGGGCAATGTACTTCTTGCGGATCAAAGGACGCTGGGCAACGTTGGCATCAGCAACACCCAAAGCAGTCTGGTCAACAGTGAACTGGATGGGGGCAGAGGCAGCCTGGGTACGCAAGTAGTACATACCAGTCTTAAGACCCTTCTGCCATCCGTAGAAGTGCATACTGGTCAACTTACCCATGGTGGGAGACTGGATGTAGATGTTCAGGGACTGACTCTGATCAATGAAGGCAGCACGATCAGCAGCCATGTCAATAATAGTCTTTTGACTGATCTCCCAAACGGTCTTGTACAGAGCCTTGAGGTCATCGGGAATACTGGGGATGTCCTTGACGGAACCACCGCTAGCAACAAGACGGTTCTTCATATCCTCATTCCACAGACCCATGTCAACAAGATCCTTGAGCAAGTAAGGGTTGACAATCTGGAACTCACCAGCAAGGACACGGCGGGAGTAGATGTTGGAGGTGTAAGGCTCGAAGCACTCATTAAAGCCCAAAATCTGAGAGGTGGAAGCAGTAGGCATGGGAGCAACCAAAAGAGAGTTGCGAAGACCGTACTTGGCAAGGTCAGCCTTCAAGGTATCCCAATCCCAGAGATCAGTGGGGGTGACACCCCACATGTCGTACTGAAGCTCACCCTTGGAGGCAGGGGAGCCGGGGTAGGACTCGTAAGGGCCAAGCTCCTTGGCCAACTCAATGGAGGCCTCGACAGCACCGTGGTAGATGGTCTCAAAGATCTGCTGGTTGAGCTCACGGGCCTCGGGGGAATCGAAGGGCAGGCGGAGCATGAAGAAGGTATCAGCAAGACCCTGGACACCAAGAGCAATAGGGCGGTTTCTGAAGTTGGAGTAGCTGGCCTCAGGAACAGGGTAGTAGTTCTTCTCGATGATCATGTTCAAGTTGCGAGTGACAACCTTGGCAACATCGTGAAGCTTCTTGAAGTCGTACCAAACACCGTCGTCATTGCTCTCAACGTAGGTGGGCAAAGCAAGAGAAGCAAGGTTGCAAACAGCGACCTCATCGGCAGCAGAGTACTCCATGATCTCGCAGCACAGGTTAGAAGACTTGATGACACCAAGGTTCTTCTGGTTGGACTTTCTGTTGGCAGAGTCCTTGTAAAGCATGAAGGGGTTACCGGTCTCGGTCTGGGCCTCAAGAATGGCGTACCAGAGCTTCTGGGCCTTGATGGTGCGGCGACCCTTTCCTTTCTGCTCGTAAGAGGTGTAGAGCTTCTCGAACTCGTCACCGTAGACATCAGCAAGACCAGGGCACTCGTTGGGGCACATCAAAGTCCAGTCGCCGTTCTCCTTGACACGCTTCATGAACAGATCAGGGATCCAGAGGGCGAGGAACAGGTCGCGGGCACGGACCTCCTCCTTACCGTGGTTCTTTCTCAACTCGATGAAGTCGAAGACATCATCGTGCCAAGGCTCAAGATAAATAGCAAAAGCACCGGGGCGCTTGTTACCACCCTGGTCGACGTAACGGGCGGTGTTGTTGAACACACGCAGCATGGGCAGGATACCGTTGGAGGTACCGTTGGTGCCGGCAATGTAGGAGCCGGTAGCACGAATGTTGTGGACGTGCAGACCAATACCACCGGCGGATTTTGAGATCAGAGCACAGGTCTTGAGGGTGTCGTAGATACCGTCAATGGAGTCGTCCTTCATGGCGATCAGGAAGCACGACGACATCTGGGGGTAGGGGGTACCGGCGTTGTACAAGGTAGGAGAAGCGTGGGTGAAGAACTTCTGGGACATGAGCTCATAAGTCTCGATGACCTTGGGGATATCAGCACCGTGGATACCAAGAGCAACACGCATGATCATGTGCTGGGGACGCTCGGCGACCTTGCCGTCAAGCTTGAGCAGGTAGGAGCGCTCGAGAGTCTTGAAGCCAAAGTAGTTGTAGTTGAAGTCGCGGTCGTAGACGATGGCAGAGTTAAGCTCGTCAGCGTGATCCTTGACAACCTTGTAGACCTCCTCGGAGATCATGGGAGAGTGCTTCTCGTTACGAGGGTTCACGTAGGTGAAGAGGTCCTCGATGACCTGGGAGAACTGCTTCTTGGTCTGTTTGTGCAGGTTGGACACGGCGATTCTGGCGGCCAGAATGGCGTAGTCGGGGTGGATGGTGGTCATGGAGGCGGCGGTCTCGGCAGCAAGATTGTCGAGCTCGACGGTGGTCACACCGTGGTACACACCATTGATGGTACGCTGGGTGATTTGCACAGCGTCAACGTGTTTGGGGTCAAGGCCGTAGCAGAGACGAGACACACGCGCGGTGATCTTGTCGAACTGGACCTTTTCCTTGCGGCCGTCTCTCTTGTAGACAAACATTTGGCAGCAGATGGATGAGTGCAAGTGCGAGGCACGCGTAATTTATAATGGGTTTGTGACGCGTAGCCCTACCCTCAGGAATGTGTAATGGTTAGTAAACAAAGTGATCTTGTGGGCGCGGGAGAGCGGCAGCGGTGTCTACGGGACGGTAGTATTATGGGCCGGGGCCTGGCGGTATTTATTTATGTTTTTTCTACGGGGTTTGGTGCTGTTTCGGGCCAGATACATCGCTGGCGCGGTTGCTCGATCTAAATTAATAACGCGTGTTTTGGTCTGCAAGTAAATTTGTGTGCAGTGACTAAGTGCGTTTACTAATTGCGCATCGACCCGGAGACCCTGATTCGATGTGGCGGAAAAACACTGATTTGCTCAGCAGTCGTCCCAATGAGGCTGCTGTCCGTTACGTAACGGGATGGCTCCACTGATTCCCAGATAACATGCAGAGCCCTGCACGGCCCTGCTGCAGTGGTGCGTGAGTCAATTACAACTGGTCACCTCGAGCTCGTCCACCAAGTGACTGCATGATGCGGCATGAAAAAAACAAAGATATGGCTGATTTCGATGCACACTGTTTCACAGTCGGTCAGTGTCTATTTGGGCGTCCTTTCAGCAATTCTCGGTGACTTTTAGTGCTTGTTGCTGGCCTGGATTCTCAGTGGGTCCTACCTCCGCTTGCTCTCCCAGCAATCACAGTGTTACTACAGACAGTCCACCACTGGCACTACCAAGCTCGAGCCCGCAGTTGATAGCCCAGCTCTGATCCCATGCACGGCACCGCAATTTACATATCGAGATAGCGATATGTGGCACAATAAAAAACGAATAGTCTTTTTGGTTCTTTTGGTTTTACTGTCCTGGCTCCAACGTGCCTGTCTACCAGCTCCCACGGGCCCTTCTTGTCTCTCTGTGTCGGGGCTGCTTCCTGTCCTCGTCACCTTGCAATCACTAGGAACCCCTCCTTCACCCGCCATGACTGCATGCACACCGATCATCATGTACATTACGTAACGGGCATTTGACCTGCCAATCCGTCTATATTATAACCTGCCGTCCTTCTCTTCACCATTGATACATGTATTCGTGGATAACCGAGAGCATACAAAGCTCGGTGGAAAGTCTCGTCTCCAGTGACCCGGACCTGCAGTGCCAGGGTCCGTTCTGGAGAATTGACAGGATCAACACCTGCCATTTGCAACGCTACGTCGACTTCTATCCTTTATCAATACTCCTCGGGGCTTTTCTAATTTACACCTTGTCCAGGACTCTCCCCGGTTTTGTTCAAGCCTCATATTCTTTATTTCATTCCTTATTCCAGTCAAGATCACAGCCCCTCCTGACGGATAACCAATCAGACGACAATTCGCCGCCATTCTCCCCGTCACAGCCCCAATCCCCGGTGCCTAGCGAGCGGAATCTCAGAGATAAGTCATTGATTGATTTCCCCGCAAACAGATCAGATAAAAAGGCCTTTGTCGTCATCAAGGGCAAGTCCATCACCGACAAGTTCAGATTGGTATGCGAGCTCATTCTTAGCGTGGGCGACCTGGTGTTTGCAGCTTTTGGCTGGCTCAACCCAGAGATCTCGGATTATTACTTGAAATATGCCCCTAACTTTCCCCTGCTGTTTGTTTTATTCAGTGCTTATACCACCCTTATTGTGCTATACAGAGTTATCGGTATGAACTCGGTCAATCCTTTACCCGCCCATCCTTTCTTCCAATCGGCTTGGCTTTATTCCCTGACCTTGGTCTTGGCCTTCATCCACACATATACCAACTATGTCACCGACAATGCTCGGGTTCCTACCATTGTCTATGCTGCCTGGGCGGTTGATAACCTTATCAGATGGACCATCCTGTTCAGCTCCCCTATGGGCGATCACAGTGCCCGGGTTTACACAAAGCCCGGTGTGGACTCGTCTCCTGAAGCTACCAGTTCTTTGTTTAAGACTTTGACTTGTTGCTGGACTCTCGATATGATGATTGTTGCTTCCAAGAGAGTTTTGCAGTTTGACGATATCTGGGAACTTAGCGAAAGAAATCACACTTATAAGATCTACGAGTCTTACAAGAAAACAAACGCCGCCAGCCATTTTGTTTGGCGTATGGTTAGTGCTTTCCGTTTTGAACTTTCTATGCATCTGTTGATGGGTATTTCCGGCGCTATTTTGTCTATGGTCCCCACCGTCTTTGTAAACCTCATTCTTCGGTACCTGGAGGACGATTCCAGTATTCCTCGCCATGTTGCCTGGCTTTATGTTTTCGGAATCGGTTTTTCGCAGGTCTTCCAGGACGTTGTCGAGAACCAAGCCTTCTACTATGGTCGTAGACTGTCTGTCCTCGTCCGTGCAGTCCTCATGGGTGAAATCTACCACAAGGCTCTTTTCAGAGAAATGAGCACTGAGCAGGATGAAGAAAGTGAAGAGCAGCAACCTGAGGATAAGAATGATGATGATCTGGATTTGCAGTTTGATGCTAACAACTCTGGTGCTATTCTCAACTTGATGAGTGTTGATACTTTCAAGATTGCCGAACAAGTGTCCTACTGCCATTTCAACATCTCTAGTCCTATTGCTGTTGCTATCTCCACTTACTTTTTGTGGCGTGTTCTCCATTGGAGTGCCCTTGCCGGTGTCGGTATCATGGTTCTCAGTTTGCCTCTTAACTACGTCATTGCCGAGAAGATTGCCAAGATTAACGAAGATTTGATGGCTGTAACTGATAAGCGTGTTGATAAGACCAATGAGGTTCTTTCTGCTATTCGTATTATCAAGTTCTTTGCCTGGGAGACCAAGTTTGTTGGTGAGATTTTCAACCTGCGTACCAAGGAGCTCCATCTCTTATATGTGAGTTTCATGTGGCGCATTGTCTCCGCTACTGTATTTTTCTTGTTGCCCATTCTCTTCACCCTTGTTTCTTTCTCATGCTACGTTCTCATTGAAGGCAAGACCCTGACCAGTTCTGTTGCTTTCACATCCCTCTCAATTTTCAGTATCTTGCGTTACCCATTGGATGATGTTGCCAACATGATCAGCTCCCTTGCTTCGGCAAAGGTGTCTGTCGACCGTATCAAGGAGTTCCTTGAAGTCAGTGACTCTCCCAAGTACGCTCAACTCGATTCTAAACAGCCTCGCGGTCCTGACTCGCCTGCCATTGGTATTGAAAAGGCTACTCTGCGTTGGGGTAAGCTTGGCCGTGACCAGAACTCTTTCAAGCTGCGCGATATCAACGTGTCCTTCTTGGAAGGTGATCTGAATGTCGTCATTGGTCCTACTGGTTCTGGTAAGACTTCATTGTTGCTGGCATTGCTTGGTGAAATGTATCTTGAGACTGGTAAGATCTTCTTGCCTTCTCCTGAAGATAGAAGCAAGGCTAAGGTTGATCCTGTTACTGGTCTTTCAGAGAGTATCGCTTACTGCCCTCAACAAGCTTGGCTTGTTAATGACACTGTGCGTAATAACATTGTGTTTTCTGCTCCTTTCGATAGAAGACGCTACGATGCCGTGGTTCAGGCTTGTCAGCTTGAACGTGATTTCGAGATTTTGGCTGATGGTGATCAGACTTTGATCGGTGATAAGGGTATCACTTTATCTGGTGGCCAGAAGCAGCGTGTTTCTATGGCCCGTGCTCTTTACTCTAACTCCCGCCATCTGATTCTTGATGATTGTCTTAGTGCCGTCGATTCTCACACTGCTGAAGCTCTTTATAAGGTTGCTCTTACCGGTCCTATTGGTAGAAACAGAACCATCATTCTTGTTTCTCACAATGTTGCCCTCACGATTTCTCAAGCTGCTAAGGTTATCGTTATGTCCAATGGTCGTATCACCGCCCAGGGTTCCCCTGCTGAGCTCAGTGCCAAGGGTCTTCTCGGTGACGATGATCTTGTCCTCAAGAGTGCTCGTGAATCTGTCATTAGCCGTACCAATTCATCTAGTGCCCTGGCTCAGCTCGCCGATCACACTGCTCAACCTGTTGAAGATGCCCACGCTATCCCCGAACCTGATAACGTCCTGGCCGAGGAGGAGCGTGGTTTTGGAAGTATCCCTCTATCCACATACGTCAAGTTTGCTCAGGCACTTGGTTCTGTTTCTTGGTGGGTAATCTTTGTTGCATCCATGATGGCAGTTCCTATCACCCAGTATATTCAATCCTGGTGGTTGAAGAGCTGGACATCTGCTGGTGAGGAGCAAAACCTTCATTCCGTTGTTCTGAGCAAGATCCAGGCGTTTGATTCCTTGATGTTTGGTGTCAAGAATACTGACGAAGGTGAGCATGATATCATGTTCTATATTGCTATCTATGCATTGATTGGTCTTGGTGTCGTTATTGTATCTGTCTTGCGTGAGTTCCTTGCCTTTTCTGGTTCCGTTCGTGCCTCTAAAAAGTTATTCAGACAACTTCTGGACTCTGTTATCCATGCTCGTATCCGTTTCTTCGACTCCACTCCTGTTGGTCGTATCATTAACAGATTTAGTAAGGATGTTGAGACTGTTGATCAGGAAATGGTTCCCCAAACCATCTTCCTTATCAGTTCAGTTCTGGATGCCCTGGCCGTTGGTGCAGTTGTCAGTTACCTGATTCCTCCTTTGATTCCTGCTATGTTTGTGGTGATCTGGATCTACATTGTGTTTGGTAGTCTCTACTTGAACTGTTCTCGTGAGCTCAAACGCTTCGAATCTACATCTCGCTCTCCTATCTTCCAACAGTTTGGTGAAATTCTTACTGGTGCAGTTACTATTCGTGCTTTTGGTGATACCACTCGGTTTTTGAACCTGAACAGAACCACAGTCGATACTAGCCATCGCCCTTACTTCTATCTTTGGTTGTCTAACAGATGGCTGGCATTCTGGAGTTTCATTATTTCTGCTGGTGTCTCTGTTGTTACCGCTCTGTTCTTGATTTGGAAGTCTGACCAGATTGCCAGTGGTACTGCCGGTATTGCTTTGACCTACTCGATGATGTTTGGTGACGCTATTTTGTGGATCACTCGCTCGTACTCGCAGGTGGAGATTAACTTGAACTCTGTTGAGCGTATTGAGGAATACATTGACATTGAGCATGAGGCTCCTGCTGTGATTCCTGAAAGTCGCCCTCCTCCCGCTTGGCCCCATAAGGGTGAGGTAGAGTTCAAGAACCTGTCTTTGCGTTATGCTGATGACCTTCCTATGGTAATCAAGGATGTTTCATTTGTCGTTGGTGGTGGTATGAAGGTTGGTGTTGTTGGCAGAACTGGTGCTGGTAAATCAACTATCATCACAGCTTTGTTCAGAATGCTTGAACCTGCTGGTGGCTCTATTACAATTGACGGTCTCGATATCTCTACCATTGGACTTGATGACTTGCGTAATGGCCTGTCGATTATCCCTCAAGACCCTACCCTTTTCAACGGTACTCTGCGCAGTAACATGGATCCTTTCAATGAGAATGACGATAACTCTATTTTCACTGCTTTGTCCCGTGTTCGCCTTGTTCCTCTGGGTACCACTGCTGAATCTGCTGCCAGTGCTGCTGTAGCTGAAGGTGAGAATGCCAACAAGTTCCTTGATCTTGATTCCGAAATCACCGAAGGTGGTAACAACCTCAGTCAAGGTCAACGCCAATTGGTGTGTCTTGCCCGGTCCATCCTTAAGGCACCCAGAATCTTGCTTTTGGATGAAGCCACTGCTTCTATTGACTATGAGACAGATGCTATGATTCAGACTACCATTCGTGAGGAGTTCACTGACGTCACTATCCTGACCATTGCCCATCGCCTCCGTACTATCGCTGATTATGATCGCATCCTTGTCCTGGATAAGGGTCAGCTTGCACAATTCGGCCACCCCGCTGAACTGCTCAGAGACAAGAAGGGTCTATTCTATTCTATGGCTGAAAAGAGTGGTGAAATGGAAGCTTTGGTTAGCTTGGCTAATAAAGCTGAATCCGCTTGAACCTGAAACTCAAACAAAAAAAACTTTTAACACAAAGTAGATCTTTGTAATTAATTTATCTTAATCATAAGAATACATTGCAAAATAAAATTATTCGACGATACCAGCAGCACGGGCAGCTTCCAGAACCTGTTTGGATGCACTTTTGATGGGGGCATCATCGACAGTGGGAGGATCAAACTTGAGGCCATTCAAGCTTGCAACAGTGTAAATCTCTAAGAGAGCATTGATACCAGCAGTTGATTTGGTCCAAATATAATCGACAGCCTTTTGAGCGGCTTCTTTGTTACCTTTCAGTCCAAGAACCCGTGCCAATGGCAGCACAACGTCGCTGTCCTCCTTCCAGAAATCGACAGAAGCAAACTCTGAGATATCGATCCAGCGTGAAAGGTACAAAGCTTGTGATGCTCTGTCGGCAAGGGGAGATTCCCGTACAAGGATTTGATCAAATGCATCCTGAAGTTTGGTTTGACCCTCTGAATAAAACACCGAAGTGCTATTCAATGCGACATCATCAAAGACCTCTGAGAGAGCATTGAGGATGGTTGTGGAGGGATGTTCAATAAGTGCTTGAACAAGCAAATCAAGGAAAGATTCATATTCTGTGTCGAGACCACGACGCACAATCGCGGATGAATTTAAAAGAGTAGCCAGGCGGACGATGACCGCCAGATAATCATCACTGTACTCGTAACGGGCATAAAGAAGAGGCAGAAGTTCCAGCAAACTTGCAGCAAGATACTCATCTGTTTCATTCTGTGCTTCTCTCTCGTTGCGGGTAAAGCCATCAAGCATATCAAATAGAATAGGAAGGTCGCTGTCCTCGACAGTCAGTGGTTTGAGCCAAGACTTTGTAGTGTTCTTTGAAAAGTCGTGTAGCAGTAAACCAGCAATTGGACGGAAACCGATAGATAGAGATTGGCCAAGATTACGAGCAGCCTGTGAGTTGGGCTTTAATTGGGCAGTGTGGAGAATGAGGGGCCAGTCTCTTTCATCACCCTCAGGCACCTCGTTTTCGAAGAGCTGGCTTTGTGCAAGCACACTGACAAGATCTGCCGAAGCAGCACGAATCTCAGGGCTGTCGTCAAAGATAAGCTTCTGTGCATTTTTGAGGATGTTGTCGGGAACAGTGATGCCGGCCTCTTCAGCAGACTCGGAATCAACGGCGGTAGCAATAACCCGGAGAGCTGCGAGACGGCATTTTTGGTCAACATCACGCTGTGCAATTTCCAACAAGCGTTTCCATTCACGTTGAGGGAAGCTGGGGTACCCAAGGACATCTGAGCTAGTCAAGAGCTTGTGCAAGCCATTCAATGCAGCCAGGCGGACAGCAGTAACTTCATCATTCAAGCCCTGGAAAATGCGGGAGCTGCCTGATAACCAGAGGGATTCAAAAACCTCTTGGCGGATGTTAGCTGCAGAATCAGTTGTACGGGGATTCAAAATCTCAAGGCACATGTCTTTGAGGGCAATTGCACTGTCGAGGTTCTCCTGTACTTCTGCTTGGTGTCTCTTGGAATGTCTGGTCTGTACATCCAAAGAAGTTTTGAACTCGGACACGACAGCAGCAAGCTTCTGGAAGTATGCAGCTGTGAAAATGATCGCAGCGTGTCTGAGGGATCTCAATTGCACCTTGGCCAAGGCTGCGACGTAGCCGAGCACCAGCTTCTGCGCATCGAAGTTTCCTGAGTCAAAGATCCGGGTCACAAAGGCATTGAAGAACTTCTTAAACCGGGTCAGGAAGTCGCGGCGGGTCAATGGATAAGTTGCTGGCGCGTAGTCCTTGCAAGCTTCATTCAGATCCTGGGCGGCCTGGGCAGCACCGATCAATTGCACGCTTGTCTCGCAGCCCGCTGCCTTGACCAAGAAATTCAGGAGCTGTAGATATCCGTCGTCGGGTTCATAATCAAGCATTCTCACGACACTTGAAGCAGCCTCGTCCAGGTCTGTGGCAGGCTCAGTGACGAGATCAAACAGAGGGTTGTCAAGCTTCCGCCGTTTGGCAGCAGGAGCGCCCTCAGCATAGCGAGGCGGATCGTTTTTGGCACCTCTGGATTCAGCCATTAGATTCTATTTACACACGCAGACTCAGGATGTCCTCGTGTGGGTTGTATTGATATAACTTAAGGGCACGGGTGTCGCGTAGTAAATTACAGATCGCAGACGCGTTTGGTAGTAAATTATCATTACGTGATACGATCAGATCACAATCAGATCTGGTTCGACAGAGTTCAAAATAAGAATATTAGGATTAGTTAGATAAATATACAAAATTGGGGCCATGCTTGACTTGAAAGGGTGTACCTGACATTCGAAATAGATCAAATCAACCTAGTTCCAATTAGTGCCAGCCAAGCTAGGCCAGCCAACACGGTCAATTCGTGTGTTGCACCAGGCACTACTGACTATTAAGTAATGAGCGATCGCGGTCGCCCTCATGCTGGGTAGTCAACAATGGCTGAGCTTTGTTCTCAATAGGCCGAGGAGAAGGCTGTGTCTCGTGCTGGGTAGGCTTCACATCAGACTGAGCAACATTGTCGTATAATTGGATATCGTCAGTCGTCAGGCGGATGGTGGTGGCAGGCCTTCTGATCATGGCAAAGTGAGGTGTCAGGAAGCTAACATCACAGTCATCGTCCCCAGTCCACTAGCACGCTCTCAGCCAAGACTTGGCAGTGAACTAGGGTAAGGACAGTGGCAGAACAAGGCAAGTTCAGGTCATCCAGCCAGCTTTGTTAGTCAAACAGGGCCCGTTTTGCTTGGTAATTGAACATATGTCATTTCCTTCCATCCCAGCCCAGAATTTCGAAACCCTCCACCTCTATCGTACCTGGAAGCACCCCAGTTTTCACTATTCAAACCCTTCAATATGGAGGACGAAAACGTCTGCAGAATTTGTCGTGGTGAGGCTGCCCCGGATGAGCCGTTGTTTCATCCGTGCAGGTGTGCCGGCTCCATTCGCTACGTCCATCAGGACTGTCTGATGGAGTGGTTGAACCACGCCGGCAAAGGTGCCAAATGTGAGCTCTGCGGAACTCCGTACACATTCCAAAATATTTACAAGGACGATATGCCCGCACGGCTACCGCTCAAGGCGTATGCCTATAAATTGTACATTACTTATTTCCACATCCTGGGCAAAATCAATATTATTGTTCGGGCGATCGTCATGACGGCCCTCATGTCAATCGTCGTCAAATATGCCTTTGAGTTCTCCACATTGCTGGCCGAGAATTTACGAACCTCCCCGTTTTCGATCCAGCCCACTGTGACCGAGCTCCACCACCGGTTGTTAAGCCGAAGAACTGCCCATTTCAAATACCTGGCCATGGAATTCGAAACCTGGTGGATCCAGGAGCTGTATACGGCCATTATGGATGGTTTTATCCTTTTCGTAGTCATGCTGTTTGTGGCCTTTATTCTCTATTTGGCTACCGTGTGGGCCTTGAATGAACAGACCTTGTTGCACGATTTGGAGCATTTGGCTCGTGGTGAGCCTGGCCACATGGACCTGCCCGAAGAGATGGCTGAGGCTCTGGATCGTAACCATGATCCCGCAGCCAACCGTTTCAATGCTAGATTGGAACAGGCCCAGGCCGATCTGCTCCAGCAGGCCCAGGCCGCTCTTGCCCAGCAGGCTCAAGACGCTGGTGCCAACATTGACCTTGACATCCTCAGAGCTCCCCGTGTCCAGCCTTTGGTCCCCCGTGCTCAGCCTTTGGAAGAGCCTATTATCCCTCCTCCCCCAGCTATTGATGACGATGATGATATTTTTGCACCTTTCGAAGATGATGATATGGACATTTTCGATGAAGGTGAGAACGTTTGGACTTTTATTGAAGGTGTATTCGGCGGCCCCATTTTAATGAAAATCGGCTGGTTTGCTGCTTTTGGTGGTGCTACCATCATTGTTATCTTCTCTCTTTTCCAGGGTCCCTTCAGCTTTGGTCGTTACAGCTTGGAGTCCTCGATTTATCTCACAGAATTGTCCATTGCTTATGTCCAAACTAGATGGCCCCAATATACTCCCACAGCTCTGTCTGATTTTGCTAGAATTCCCAACAAAATTCAGATCCTCTCTGTTTCCCCCGAATTCCATGCTTTCACCTACTGGGTTGGTTGCATGACCATCTTCTTGTCGGTTCATTTGGTCTACAGCCTCTACTTCCATGCTCTGCTCAAGACACCCAGTGGCCGTACCGCTTTGATGTTCTTGAAGCAGTTCCTCGCTATTGGTAAGGTCCTTGGTGTTGTGGTGATCGAATTGATGATTTTCCCTCTGTTTTGCGGTCACCTGCTTCATATTGCAGTGGTTCCTTTGATGGTATACTCTGACTTTGCAACCGCAGTCTCTGTGACTCTGAACCATCCCTGGCTCATGATCTTTGTTCATTGGGGTATCGGTTTGGCATACATGTACATGTTGGCTGGTTTCCTGAGAATCTGCCGTACTTTCTTGCGTCCTGGTGTACTGTACTTTGTCCAAGATCCCAGTGACCCTCGCAATGAGCCAATCAAGACCATTCTTAAGGATGGATGGATCAGACACATGAAGAAAATTGGTATTTCGGCCCTAATTTATTCTGGCCTGTTATTAGGAGGTATTGGTGGTATCTCATTGCCTTTGAGATTGACCACCACTGTTCCTGGTTTGATTCCTGCTCTTGAGCTCACCAAGATCCCTGGCCCAGAGATCTTCAGACTTTGGCCTCTGCCCTTTGTGATTTACACAATCTTTTCTACTGGTCAGGTTTCAAGACAACAAGTCCTTACCTACTTGGAACGTCTGTGGAAGGCCGAGACTTTGAGATCTGCCCAGGCTTTAGATCTTGATTCTTGGATGTTCAAAATCCCCAGAAAGGCGCCTGTCACTGATGATGGTGGCTACTTCGTGAGAGCCCCGATGATTGACAGCTTCGTGACTCGTCGCAAGCTCAAGCTCTTTGTTCCTGTCACTGCTGATGATAAGCGGTTAGATGGTCTTGAGGGCACTCTGCCTAACGAACTTCGCAAGTACACAGTTGTTTGGCGCCCAAGCTTCTTTAAGTTCCGCATCATTTTACATATGCTGTGGCTCTGGGTAACTGGTGTGCGTCTCACATTACTTGGAACACTGCTTCCCTTGATGGCCGGTCGTTTGTTCAACCAGGCGCTGATGGGTGGCTGCTTGACCAACGATATTGTGATTTACATCACCGGTTTGACAATTGTTACGTCTGCGTTTTCAGTTGTGCGTGGTTTGTACTGGTTTACACCCACCCGTGAGACTATTATTGAAGAGTGCAAGAAGGCATTGCTCATTGCATCTACAGGGTCGCTGGTCGGCCGTGTACTTGCATCACCACATACCCCCTTGAAATACATTGAGCCGTTTGTTCGGCCCAGTGATTTCTTCCTGGTGAGCTGGATGCTTTACGGTACCATTCTGCGGGGCCTAGGATCAGCCATTGGACCCATGAACCTTGGTCACTTGGTTCTTCTGATGCTTATCTCACCGTTTTCGGCTCCCCTTGACGTTGCAGCGGCCTTCGTGTCCATTGGCTTCATCGTTGTTGCCTCATTCAAATGGCTCTCAAGCCAGTTTAGTCTCAAGTTGAGATTCACCCTTTGGTTGAGATCAGCCCGTGAAGACTTCTACCTGGTTGGAAGACAGCTCCAAAACCTTCCTAGTAACGATTAGCAGCAACTTGATACGATTTTTATATAATTGCATTGATATTCTAAACTTGTATATACATTAAGTCTGGTTTTAGCCCATGGCATCTCCAGCCGTGGCCACCCCGAGCCATAAAGACCTGATTTCGCGATGTCTGACCAATCAACCATGTCAAGAGTGTCGCGGACAGCGGCGTTGTCGGATCATATTGATGAAGCCACAGAGAGGCTTCTTTCGCGGCAAATGGAATTAATCCGTTTGTCTTCCAACAAGGATAAAGACACAACCACTATTGCCGTGGAATCAGCCGAGATCGAGGCCTGTGCCTCGTCTATTGTCCGGTCTGTTGAAGATCTGCTTGTCGTGACAAGAAACCTGAAAGAAGCCTGGGTTCTGGGACAAATAAGACCTCAAACAGAGCCATTGAGTGAAGATGAATCCACAAAAAGATTGGCAGCAGCCAAGAAGATCGTGGAAAGACTGTCGAGCTCTGAGTAAATGAAGGTCGCTGCTGCTGGTTGGCGTCGATCGAATTAGATTAAATGAGATGAGTGATGGATTAAATATTAAATTATGAATTGTTTAAATATGCATGTTAACTTTGGCGTGCTAAAATGTCGGAAGACAATCGGGGCTTGACAGTGGGCTGTAATGACACTGTTCGAAGCTTCTTGTGATTGAATGCATCCGGTCCTGGGCTGGAGTACCGGCGATATGATATGCTTGTCTTTTTATAATTGGATGCGTGTTGTGGAGAGAATTCAATTGCCGTGTCTTCGTCTAGTCGAGGCCCGAAGTTAGATGAAGGAGATGGAGGCAGGTCTGTGTGGGATAAATCGCCCATGGAATCCTTAGGTAGCAATGCAGTCATTCTGCGAATAGATATTTTTCTGTGTTTTCTTCGGGGCTTATCGCCGTATGGTGACCCACTGGATGTGGACCCCGGGGAGATGGGAGCCAAGACCGGTGTAGAGCATGTGCTATAATCGGGCGTCTTGGCACGATAGTCGAATAAATCAGAGACTTGAGAAACATGTTTGGCCACATCCTTGGGGCTCAGCTTCTCGTAGGCGCCATAGGTTCCGTATGTCGTTGCTGGTTTGCTGTTGGCCGTCAATTGCACGCGGCTCATAATTGCGTGGGGGATCTTGGCTTTCAGCGAAAGGGTATCAAACGGTCTGAGTGTTGGTACGCTGTATGTGAATGCTGTTCCCAGCTCTCTGAATTGTACCTTGCGGATTTTGTGCTGTGACCACCGCCGGGAGCCCCGCGTGGGATCGGGAAATGCATGGATTTTGGAGGTGGCCTTCCAAATACCCTCGGGAATGTCCTCGTAGAACGATTCTGCCAGTGTTTTCTTCAATGCCTCGGTTATAATCTCTTGAACGCCGGGGATATCATCAAGAGATGACTTGGCCTCCACGTTCTTCAGTGGGTTGTTCCTGAACGATACGGTCACACCCACAGCGGTGTAGACCACGTCCACGAGTGTATCGAGGTCAAGAGAATACAGCGAGAGTTCAAACGGAGTGACCAGATCCGAGGTGGCTGCAATGACATGGGGTCGGACAAAGGTGGGCCATTGCGCATCGTTGAACGGTTCCACCAGCGGGTTGACCTGGAGCATTGTGTGCAGTCGAATCGAGGCGTTTCCTGAGTATTTCAGCTTGAACACGAGATGTGTGCGACGCTCAGAAACAAACGGGATGGAATGGAACGCCAGCTCGGGTGGATCATCTCCAAAATCTATGCCAACCACTTTGAGCGGTTCTACAAGCATTGGCGGCCTCTTGGCCTGAGCAATTGATTCCGTCAAAGACACTTTGACATGGTCGTACAGTTCATTGATATTTAGGAAGTTCCAATTGAATCGGAACGACATTGCCAATGAGATTTATCTCAACAAAATAAACCTAAATGGACGAAGCAAATGGCCGTCTTCACGTGACTGTCAACATATGACACTACCCTGACCCTGGATATCGTGTGGAGAAGGCAGGTGTAAGAGGTTTGGAGACTGGATATGGCGCTATTGGAACGATGTTTATTTCAAGCATTTTCCGGTATTTACACGTATCCCAACCCGGCCAACCCAACATCGGCCCCCAACACCAGCAACCCAACGCAGGGCAGCCCACTCTTGCTGGAGGGTCATTTCTGAGTCAGCGTCACCGCGAGTGCTTATCAAGAGCAGTCCCATTATCGGGGTAAGGGCTGCGCACTGTTTATTAGCGGTGAGTCAGCCTTTTCAGAGCCCAGCACGTTAGGGCTTAGGGCTCTAGGGCATTGTCCCGTCAGTCACTCAGCACTCACTATACTCAAACACCAAGCTCGTCCTGAAATTATAGCATCACAACGATGGGTCGCATCAACGAATACCAGGTTATTGGCCGGCACCTGCCCACAGAGGCCTCTCCTGAGCCTAAACTTTACCGCATGCGTATTTTCGCCCCCAATGAGGTCGTTGCCAAGTCTCGTTTCTGGTACTACTTGACCCAGCTCCGCCGTATCAAGAAGGCTAACGGTGAGATTGTCTCCGTCAACCAGATCCACGAGAAGCGCCCCACCAAGGTCAAGAACTTCGGTATCTGGCTCCGTTATGACTCGCGCTCCGGCACCCACAACATGTACAAGGAGTACCGTGAGCTCACACGTGCTGATGCCGTCGAGGCCATGTACCAGGATATGGCTGCCCGCCACCGCACCCGTTTCCGGTCTGTTCGCATTCTTAAGGTCGTTGAGATTGCCAAGTCTGCTGATGTCAAGCGTCCTTACATCCGCCAGCTCTTGACCAAGGACCTCAAGTTCCCTCTGCCTCACCGCGTCCAGAAGTCCAAGCAGCTCTACGCTCCCAACCGTGTCTCTACTTTCTATTAAACGGTTAGTTGCTGTGTTTGTTTAATAAAAATACATAGTTAGTGCTAACGATCTAAACAACTGATCTATATCTCTTAGTAGCTGGCTAATTTTACACCATATGAATTATCTTTGAGTTACGCTCACTGCTGTGCAGTCTCGCTACGGTTGCTGTTACAGTTACTGTGAATACAGTAGTCTATCTAAAATACACAATATAGTCGGTATATTCAAAATATACCAGCGCTGCTCGGGCCGCTTCGAGTATTATCGCCAGTGCTCTCTCCGTAGGCCACGACCACGGGAACACTTTATCTGGGCACATCACGATCTCGGCAGCACGCGAGCGGATAAAAACTTGCTAATAAATGGCTCTTGGCTCCATTCTGGTTTGAATCAGATATAAGTCTTGGAGGTAGCTCTCAAGACTATTGAGATACCTGTAGCCGAAAGGATGGGGATGCTCAGGTTATCGTCAATAATAGGGAACAGCTCGCTGATAGCTGTGATCAAGCCGGTGGCTAAAGAAAGTTGGCCCAGGCTCAGGGTGCTGTCGTTAGGCCACCAGGTGATGTCCTTGACAGTGTTAAACTCGGAGTACATGGGAAGCAGGTAGCCCCAGAGAGTGAATGTGAGAATCACGCCAGTAAGGAACGCAGCGGAGCTTCCAGCCAGAGATTTGCTGCCAACAAGCTTGGGTGTGTACTTGCCATATGCTCTGCCAATAGTGGAGGCAGCAAGGTCAGCCCATGAAAGCAACAGGACCGAAAGCAAGGCCAGGTCCTTGGGATAGATAGCGAACACGGTGATGAGGCCGATGAGGTACCAGATGACACCGTTGACGGTCTTTCTGTCCTTCTCGGACTGTCTCATTAGTGGGCCAACGACAACAATGTAGGCTTTGTTAAACTGCTCCGAGTAGAAGCGAATAATCTCGCAGATGGTGATAGGAATCACCATCCAGATGAGCACCGGCGTGACCTGCGACAGCTGAACGCCGTTGATATACAGGCCAATAGCCAAAGGTGCAATTGATCCATGAAGAACTTTACGCGGAATCTCGTGTTTCTGCGTCCACGACTCAACCGCCGCAACCTTCGAGTTTGTCATGATGGATGGATTGATAGGAGCCCTCTGGCGGTTGAAAAAGTTCATGGGCACCATGACATGCACCGACCACATTGCTTTTATTTGGGTACGATTTTAGGATATTTGTGTATTTATGAATATGTTCGTCTATTTACATGAAAACTTTCCTCGTTGGCGCCTGACAATATCTGGCGGCGGCTGCAGCAGTGGCTGGGCTCAGGTCTAGGCTGATCGTCATGCAGTTAAATTATTGCCTTGATGAGGTGCAAGGCAAAGTAGCATTGTGTTCAGTATAAATTTAGCTGATTAGCTCATGTACCGGCTAGTTCTTGGTTTATTGGGTAATTTAGTTTAAAATACGGGTTGGTCGCCACGGTCTGCAGATTTGCTTCTATCTGTCTCTAGCAACCCTTGTCATTGATCTGCGTCTCGACGTTGAATAAAGTTACTAGCATATTCGCTTGAAGATTGACTAACTTGTTATGATTGTTTGTATACTTTGTGTTTACTTTTTATATTGTTGTTATGTTTTGAGATTCACTCCAGTTTCATAGAGTTGAGTGGGTCTGCTGAAATGTCGTAGCTACTGCGATTGTCAATTAGGTCCTGTAACATTATATGGATGAACCCAAATTACCTGGAAACGAAGCTCGAATAAATAGATATAGAATTGAAACGATACCAACTGGAAAATAACAGCGAATAAAATACACCGATAAATAAAGCCAGGATTCTACCAGTTTGTAACTTTATGAAGTGGTCTTGACGAGGTGGGAGACCTCGGATTACTGCTGTTTCTACACACATACATCGAGCAGTAGCACAAATACCACTTAAATAGATACAATAACAACTAAAAAACAGCAAAAAGGTAAGAAATTATCGAACGTGCCGGTGGATTGCTGGCAATGGGACACTGGGGCTCTCCATTCACCGAACACAAGAAAGGTAGCTAAATTACTCGCAATCACAGGATACAAGCCGTAAAAGACAGTCAGACAACAACAAAGACACACAAATAAATCAAATTACACTGTTTAACACATCAAAATATGCATGTCGCAAACTTTATTGCGGTTTCAGCCGAGCCGATCCGAAAAACACAAAATGTAAAATTACTCTACCAAAAGGTCACTTTTGGCCTAAAAAACAAGTTTATCCACATTTAGTTGCTACAATGTATTGAAATATCTAAAAAATAGGTCGAAAATGTGCATTTTTCGCCCGGTTAGGCCCAAAATACGGACACGCACTTATATAGGTTCTCTGCCACTGTTTTCCAAGTTCTAGGTTGTATGGTGTAGTGGTGAGCATACGAGGTTTTGATCCATCAAACTTCCTCTAGACCCCGGTTCGAACCCGGGTACGACCTTCTTTTTGCATTTTAACGGTCCACACAGATTATTTTTTTGCACGAGCTGGCGAGGCCTAATATCTTTTAATGAACAGATACACATCAAAAACCCACTTTAAACAGATATAACACCAAACACCCTAAAAGGCCGTCACCCTACCATGCTCGAACCCTCCGCAGCCCGACCGTCGCCAGACTGAAAACCGCTGAGTCAGGAATTTTCACTCCATCATTGATCATGGCCTCCATTCGAGCGATTGGTAGCCAGACCTGGTTTGGTGAGGCTCTTTTAGGACCTTTGGGCAAAGTTTTGGGCGGACTTGGTCAACTTGGTGGTAGCCAGGTGCCTCGTATCCGCGTGGCCTGGCCCTGGTCCAAGGAGATGGACGACGGCCAAGTGCTCGAAGCTGCTCCTAAAAAGCGTACATCGCACCAGAAGAAGCGTCAAAGACAACTCGCTGGCAACAACCAGGACCAGCCCCTGAAGAATCTCAACAGATGCCCTGCCTGTGGCCACTATAAGAGAGCTCACACTCTGTGCATGAACTGCGTGCACCAGATCCAGCGGGTCTGGAGACTGCGGGACAAAAAGGCTGCCGAGGAGCAGAAGGACCCTTCCAAGCATTATGACGAGACCAAGCTTTCCGAGGACGACAAGACCTTCAGCTACCCCCAGCGTTTGACTCGTCCCAGCAGATACCAGCGCAAGTTGGACGACACAGAGTCGTACGTTCTCCGTTATCCCAAGACTTTGCCTGTGCGTGAGAAGGCCAAGCCCCAGCGCCAGGTCCCTCTTGTTCAAAGAAAACCTTACGAGTAAACCTTCAAATCAAAGCTTCTAAACAAAAGTGAACCTGTTTGAAATGCTTTTAACGATGATATGAAGAACGGGTCTTTGACCGACATGGTGACTCGTCTTTATTGCTTCGGACTGCTTTTTAACCGTCTAACGACAATGTATATAACTCAAATATTTGGGAATCCATTAAATTAACTACATTTGCTCCCTATTTCTGGAATATTTCACCACCCTGCTTGCATTGAAATTCGTCTTTTGGTCGGTGAAACTTTTGTCATCATGGATCGAGCCAAACGACCAAAAAATATTGCAACCCATCCGTTAGGGGTTAGACCTTCTGGAAATGCTCTTCTTGAAGTAGATAATGTCGATAAATTGCGTGTAAAGACATTAGGACAGTTTGGTGTTCTTTCCGATGAGCTTCTCATGACCATTGTTCAGGATTTGCCCAAGAAGGACCTCTTGAGTCTGGGCCATACCTCCAAGGCGTGGTTTGCATACACTTGGTTTGATGAGCTGTGGAAACAGGTTGTCTATGACGAGAAAAAGGAGGACCTCGAGTGGAAGGGTTCCTGGAGGTGCACTGCTCTTGGAATCACCCAGGATCAGCAGGCGACCGTAGATGCCTCGGAGCTGGTATACTCTGACTTCCTCCACAGACCATACGAGATGTCACAAATAGACTATGAGGCATACATTGATCCTGAAGCTGGTGGAAAGTCTGCCATTATCCCCGAGTACGACGAAGCAGAGGTGACAAGCGAATTATTTGACACCAAGCTGTACAAGAAACCCTTTGTAACCAATCTCAAAGAGGCTATCGCCGACTGGAGTATCGAGGATCTTATTGAGAAGTTTGGTAACGTGGTATTCCGCCAAGAGTACATGGACTGGCCTCTCAAAGTCTACAGTGAGTATGTCAAGCACAATATCGACGAGACTCCACTCTACCTATTTGACTGCAGATCCAAAGCCCACGCCGAGCTGTCATTCAAGACACCACTGGAAACAGTGTTCGGAAAGACTAGAGATTATTTCACGCTACTAGGAAACGAGCGGCCAGACCACCAGTGGCTGATCGTGGGCCCTAAACGCAGTGGCTCTAGCTTCCACAAGGATCCCAATGGCACCAGCGCTTGGAACTCGGTGGTGACAGGACGCAAGTACTGGATTATGTTTCCCGGTGACTCGCCTCCTCCTGGTGTTTGGACAGACTCCGATCAGAGCGAAGTGACTGCCCCCAGCTCTCTAGCGGAGTGGTTCGCCAGTGGCCTATACAAGGCTGCCATCAAAAGCCAAGGTTTCTGCCACGCCATAACAAAACCCGGCCAGGTCATGTATGTTCCATCTGGATGGTGGCATGCCGTGGTAAATTTGGACACCAGCATTGCCATGACTGGTAACTTTGTCGCCAAACCGCATCTACGCTATGTGATGGAGTTCCTGCGCGACAAACCCGATCAGATCTCTGGCTTCAAAGCATGCGATAATATTTATGAGAAATTCTTCAAACTGGTTGAGAATCATGATCCTGAAACTCTTGAGAGCGAGGTCACTAGCAAAACCAAGCAGACTTGGAAGGAGCTCTCCCAATCGAAGGAGACTACACCATTCACTTTCAGCTTTGCCTGAGCAACTTTGGCTATATATTTATGCTATATTTAATACGTGTACACATTTGCAATTGTTTTTGAGCGCAGTGGTGCCTGATTCATGGCTCTTGACTGAATTCACTGGACCATAAGTCTCAATTATCTGGTGCCACTTTGTTCTTTACAGAGCAGCTATGAGTGCAATTAGTTTATGAAATCGGATAAAATACGTGTTTATTTGTTAAAGAAACATTGTTTAAAGCAGTTATTTGCGGTCTGAAATCAAGTAGCACAGGTTATTACTGGATTGTTGTCAAATCAGTAACTTAGCAACGAGACATATTAAAGAGCTGAAATTTACGCCAAAATGTGAAACAATAAAATATTAACAATTTAGGAATATTTTCAATAAGTAATTAACACTGTAGCGCTGGCACCGGGCAGAAATGGACTTCATGCACGACGTCAAACCCTAACCCATACACAGTAAGCAGAACCGAAGTGTCTACTTGTACAATCTGCACGGTCTCAAACCTGCATTGGGCTGCCTGGCGCAATGGTAGCGCGTTGTCTTCCGGCGGCAAAGGTTGCGGGTTCGAGTCCCGCGGTGGTCTAATAATATTTTTTTGCATCAGCCACGCTCACCGTGTTTCTTTACGCGATTGCGTGAACTCAGAAATGAATACTTTTTTTTTTTCTATTTCAAATAACGTGTCATTTAAAATTTACAGTCATCAAATTAAGATTTCTGAACCAACCAGTCAGCTTTCAGGTGATCATACATAGCTACCTGCCATGCACGTCTCATATCGCTAAATTTTTGATTTGCTGATCATGCTGTCATTTGGAATGATAGATATTGGTGTGCCGTGAGACAAATTAGAGGGTGCGAGGTTAAGCTATTTGACAGCTAAGTATATTTAAACAGAAATGGTATAAATCCGCGGCCTAGGTCAGCTTGTAGTAATACGAGATCCGGTACGGCTGATACGAGATTTGCCAGGGTGGGCACTAGTGCCGCCGGACCTGTGGCCGAAAAATTAAAGTTCCTCCCCGCGTTTTTTACTGGAAATTTGGCTAGATCACTCAAGATCTCATCTGCAAGTCCATGCAACCCTGGAACGGGCTGCAGCCAGCCTCTTTCCTAATTGGGAAACATATAAACATGATTCGGGGCGTACCCTTAGTAGTCAACATCTGGGACGAAGATGTCTTCCACTTGACATACACCCCCAGTAATGGAAGTTGCATCTACATTTGCAAACCATTTTTGGGGCAAAGACGACGTGGGTTACACCCGCCTCGTGCAAAAAATGCACCATTCCAAACAGACCTGTGAAGAGATCCTTTCCTTCTACAAAGAGCGTCAGGCTATCGAGGCCGATTATGCCAAGAGATTGTCTAATTTAGCCAAACGGGGCCTGGGATCCAATGAGACCGGCACTTTACGCCAGAGCCTGGATGTCATTAGAGCCACCACAGAGACCATGGCACGGTCCCATGAGACCACCGCACGGCAAATGACCGAGCAGCTGAGCACTCCTCTTGAGGCCTTTGCCGCTTCTATCCGTGAGCGTCGTAAGACTGCAGAGGATACCATGGTTAAACTCACCAAGGCCAAGCAGTCCCAGAACGCTGCCGTTGAGAAGTCCCGTAACCGCTATGAAAACGAATGCCACAAAGTCAGCGGTTTCCAGGCCCAGCAGAACCTGCTGGTGGGTAAAGAACTGGAGAAAAACAACTACAAGCTTGATAGAAGTCAGCTTGCCGTTGAATCATTGCAAAGAGAGTACCAAGACTCGTTGAAGGTGCTCAGTGAAATCATTGAGGGCTGGAACCGTGAATGGAAGAACACTTGCGATAGATTCCAGGATCTTGAAGAGGAACGTGTCAACTTCCTTAAATCTAATTTATGGGCGTTTGCCAACGCTGTTTCCACTGTTTGCGTTACTGATGACGAGGGCTGTGAGAATGTGCGTATTGCCTTGGAGAAGACCGAGGCCAGTCGCGATATCGAGACCTTTATTGAGTTGAGAGGAACTGGATCCCAGATCATCGATCCTCCGGAGTTTACAAATTACATGAGCGGGTTCTCGCGTGATAATCTCAAGGGCACTTACAAGATCGCAAACTTCAGTCGCGACCAACCTCTGGGTACCACTTCTTACTCTGGCACCAAGAGTGTCATGAGTGAGGATGGTGACAGCAGTTTTGACGACTTCAAGACCTCTGTTTCCCAAAGACTGTTGGCAAACTCCTCTAAACCTCTCCAAGAAGCTCGGGTTAGCTTGGTTGCCCCCGAGCCTGAGGACGATTATAGATCCTCCCGTTCTGCATCTCCCTACCATGAAACTGCTTCACCTACAAGCTCTCTTTATTCTTCCAACACAACAATTTCTGCCAGCTCCCCATATGAAAAGTATGCCAACCAGTTCTCGGACCCTGTGGCAGAGGCTTTTGAAAAGCCCAGCAAGACAGTGGAGAAAAGACGCTCCTGGGCTGTGCCCTTCAAGCGCCAGAGTACCCCTGATCTTTCTCGGGTCTGGAAGGCTGTTCATGATGATGCCGACCGCGAGTCAATTGCATCTTCTTTGAGATCTTCCCAGGATGAATTGAGAAACTCGAACTCCAGTCAGCGCAGCAACCGCCGCTATCCTACACAACCAGGTCAGGATCCCCTTCTTGCTGCTCTTGAGCGTCTCAAGTCGCCTACCATTGAGCACTCTGATAGCCGCATGGAGCGGGCTGAGCCCAGAGCTGTCACCACCAACAAGGTCCGTCCTTTGAGCATGCCTGGTGTTGATGCATTGCGTGGTGGCCGTGGTGCCCAGAATGTTGGCCGTGTTTCTATGGAAGCACCTGCTGATAGTGCTCGCACCCGGTCTCCTAACCGCCGCCAGGTTGGCAGCGGCGCACCCCAGGATGATTTCCACTTGCAGCACCAGCAAGCTGGACCTCAAATGTACTCTGCTATGAACTTTAGCAATCCTAATCTTGACCACCGTGGACAGGCCCGTGAGCAGGTTCGTGAGCAGCGGCCTCAGACCAGACCCCGGTCCAAGTCTTCTGTCGATGTGCGCAGCGAGCTTCAGTCGCGCTACAACGACCTTCCTACTAGAACTAGTGACGGTCGTCCCGTGGTGCGCTATGGAAGAGCACAGTATGATTACAGAGCTGCGATTCCTGAGGAGGTTAGCTTCCGCAAGGGTGACGTTCTGCTGGTTGTGAGCATGCAAGAAGATGGATGGTGGGATGCCGAAGTTTTGGGCAAACGTCGTTTCGGACTGGCACCGAGCAATTTCCTTTCGAATATTTAAAACTTGATGAATATTATATGTATCTAGTAACACAAATGTGAATTTTTATTAGCTGGCCTTGTAGAACCGAATGCTTTGCAAAAACAAAGCAGGACTGCTGAGGTCAAAAGAAAAGATTTTAAATAAACGACAAACTCTATCGTATTCTCGCCCTTGATTGCAAAAAAAGAACAAAAATATGGATGCCATCTCTATTCTCGAGAGTATAGGCAAAAAATTGGGCCTAACCGGGAATTGAACCCGGGACCTCTCGCACCCTAAGCGAGAATTATACCACTAAACCATCAGGCCGAATTTGATAACCAGGCGTTAAGAACATAGAAACCAGAATGTCGAAAATGGAAAAAATCAAAAAATTGCACTTCTGGTTAGTTTGGAGCCTAGCAAAACATCAGATCGGATCACAAAATATGTGAAAAAGGTGCTGACAATATGTGGGAGCTGCGGATAACCTTAAGTGCTGTGTAGCCCTACACATCGTCTCGCGGCAAGATAGCCGTTGAACGAGGAAAGCTGGCTTGAACAGCACATAAATTGACAAAATAGGTATTATGAGTTGATAAGAAAACTTATACTGGGCTGGTTTTGTAGAAATTGACCGTTTCAGATACATCTATAGAGGATGGGGTGTTGGTGCTTGCAGTGAACACTTGGGAAGTCGTTGTATCTCCGATTGACGGCTCGTTCTGCTTCAAATTTCGCCTTTCTTCTAGATTGAGCTATTAATGACAGCTAACAACCCCAGAGAGGCCAGATAGCCTTCTAGTAGTTCAAAGAGCGAGGAGACGGCTCACAGGATGCGGAGCTAACACAATCTGCTTAAAACAGTCACGAGAAATCCTCTTGACGAGAACACACGTCAAAAACAAATACAAACACTAATACACCAATATACAAATTTCAGAATTTCTAATACTAAACTATATTGGTTGATTCAACTGCTATCCTAACGGTACTGATCGGCTCGCAAGATCAGTGACTAACAACCGGCTGAAGATGACAGATCCACAAGCCGTTAGACTGAAGTGAAAAATTCATACATTAGCATGCAAGCAGCAGCTAGCACTGGCGGCACACAAAACAACAGCTTTTTTCTATTGACATTGGGCTCTGCAGTGAGCGTTCGCAGCTCTTCGGGTAGTGCCGATCCGAGCCCTCTAGAACAGTCTTCTGTGCCAAGACAGCCAAGGCTATTTATGGTGGTTAGGGTGTGGCAAATATGACGAAATATGACGAAGACTTTTTCTCGGGACTGCATTACAGTTACTCCGGACGCATGCAAGTCCAGTGGTAGCATAGGCAGGTACGACCAGATAAAAATAGATTAGCCACATCCAGACTCAGGACAACCAAGAAAAGCGCAATAGAGATTCGGAGCCCGCCGCCTGTTCATAAAGTAGCACTTCAGACGGTTACAAGGCCCTGTCTGGGTGTTGGTTGTGTTTTCCGAGTGGTCCCACTGATAAAAGGGCCATGCCGCAAATTCTCTTGTCACGATCAAGTTGGACCGAATTACATCCAGCAGAGGAATTTATGGGGAGAGGGCAACAGATGCCGGGGGAATTGAGATCCGTAGCGGTTTGTAGCGGTTTGTAGTAGTTTATAGTAGTACTAGTAGTACTAGTAGCAGCAATAATCTAATTTATGGAATTGCTGAAGTTTGGGCTTGCTTGGACACTGCCATTGTGCTACTAGCCGGAGGGCCAGAACGCGTTCTACGCGTTCTTTGGACAAGGCGATTATCGGTAATAAACAGTAAAATAGGGCAGATTGTGGTAACAACTGCATTTTGGTAAATAGGTTACTCGCTAGAACAATGTTATTTACATTTAGCTGCTCATATGCTAAATGCTGAATGCTAAAAAGCATGGCCCTCAGCAGTAAATAGATCTTAGTTGGAAAGAATAATAGCATTATGGAAAACAGGACAATAAAAGGATGATGCACTACATGGTAGACTAGTTCCCGATTAGGTTTGAATGAAAAATTAATCAAATTCACCTGGACGTAGCTCTGTCTATCACACAGCCCTTTAGAGACAATTGCAGATTTACGGCCCCCAAAGGAGAATTTCCTGCTTCTACCACGCATTCCCACCAAGACGGACCGCCTCCTTTGTTGAATTTGTCGTGAAAAGCTCCTTTGGGCAGGATGTACCGGCTGCTTGGCTGCTCGCAGTGCCCGACATGGGGCCTATAAATCAATGGGCACAATTGAAAACGGTTATTATCGGCTATTGCAATTTTTATTGAATAAAACTAGAGCCAAATAATATTGTCCGAGCCGCAGGATGTATGTTTTAGTTTTTCCATGCGCGGCTCATGATAGCTAGTGCCATGGTGCCAGTGACCACCGGCCCAGAACAGTTCAACGGTCGCACGACTTGGCAAAGTTTAATGTTAAATTTTATATAAATAACTCTATTAAGCAGTTGAAATCCTGGCAGAGCAAAGGAGACCCCTTGAGAACCCTTTGGGAGCTGGAATGCTGGCCCGGGCCCCTGGGATCTAAAATTAAAGGCTCCAGAGAATGGATCTCGAAATAGCTACACAAAAAAAGACGGCCGACCGAACAAGAAGGCGTATTACAAATGAGTATCCAAATTTATCTGGTTAATGGCCATACTGGGAACCCCTGCTCGAAATGCATCGATAATGCAGTGGACGGCGCTCTTTGATGTGCGGCCCAAAAGAGACTGTTGCGGAAAATGTGGAGAGATGGGAGCACGGGGTTGCAGGCAGCGATTCCCAGCAAGAGCTGTTTTACCAGGCTGCACAACGCAGCAGCGGATATTATTTCGCAGGTAAATAATTTCCAGAACAACCTGCTGGCTGCACCGGCCCATTTGCAAAACGCACAAGCCAGCTGTCAAGCTAACGTCCATAATCATCGCTGCCTTCACCTTGGCAGGATGCAGGGGTGCAAAGGTGCAGGGAGGGGGAAGGGGAGCTGGCTGGGCAGCGGAGGCCTGTTTTGGCAGCAGGAACTAGAGAGGTTCTCAGGCGAATTGAAGTAGTTTACGAGCCAAAAAAATTGTTAGAGGGTGCTACAAATTGTTACAAACTGCTACAAAATATTACAACCCGGTCAACTCGCAGTGGGTCCACGGGCCCGGACCCACTGCAACAGCACTGCACAACGCAACACTGCAACACCCAATATTCAACACCAGACCATGTCGGAGCTCCGCTGGGCTGGTCAAGGCCACTGGAGCCGCACTTCCGGCAGGGCACCTGGTGTGAGATCAATGCCAGCGTCCGGACGCAATTGGGAGGACTAATTTATCTAGCTGGTATGTAAATCACTAATGACATTGCCGGTGCAGTGCAGGCAGCTATGGCGTGCACAGCAGCCCGCGGTGTGCACACGGCCCGTGGGCCGGCTCCATGGCGGCAGGTTATTCGACAATGTCAGGCTTTTTCTAAAAATCACTCTTTCTTGTTCGGGCCAGAGGTGATCGACATCAAACGCTGGCGCTCAATTCCGGCTTACTCAGGGCTGTGGGGGCAGCAGACAGTTGAGCGCTTATGCTCGTAACCGAAAGCGGGTGTGCCAGTAGCAAGAAAGCACAGGTCAAGGAAAAAGACGGTTGTGCAGCATCACGTAACGGAAATTGCACAGCGCAGCCAGCACTTTTGGCAGCGGTTCACTGGCACCAGCACAGCACAGCAGCTCACCACTGCTCACCAGCACTGCCGGAACATCCCCCAGTTGCTATGCCGAGCCCTCGGCCTGGCTTACTCGGTGACGTCGACCAGTCCCAGGCTGTTTTTGGTGGAGCATATGCATAGCTTAAAAGGGGGTGACTTGCAGGAGGTTCTCCCAATTCAGCATCGAGAGGCTCTCATCATGTTGCTCCCTACGTCCTGTGCCAAGACTGGGCAGCGTGCAAAGCTTGGCATTGGGGGCGTGAAAAAGGGGGCTCCAAGCGGGAAAATGCGGCTGCGAGCGGCTGGGTTTTCGGGCCCGCGAGCCAGTGGCACACCCGCCGTATTATCCGCGGCTTTTCAGGGCCCCAGCGCAGGCCCAGGCCGGCCAAACCGCCGTGCGATCAGGGCCCGCTGCACCACGGATATGCCGTATGACAGCCTTTCGACGCAAAGGACGAGCCGGCACGTGACTTGCCGCGTGGATTCTGCACAGCAGGGTGTGGCGGGTTGCATGAGCAGCAGCAATTGTTTTTAAACGGTTTAGCAAGCCGCCGCGGCTCTCCCCGAATCGCACCGGTGTTTTGCGGCGCCTGGCCGAATATTCCGCACACTCTCGCACGGTCCCGCGCCCCGGCAGCCCTGCTATTTCCCGCGCCGTTCTGATTCCTGGGGGACCCAGCTCGGGGGCCATCGGAATTCATGCGGGCATGTGGTATTCGCTAAAAATACCAGGGCGAGGGTGCATGTCCTCCATTCAGGGGATCTGCTGCAGCTATCGAAACAACAGTCAACTATAAAAGCGGGGTGGATCCCCCATTGAAAAGCTCTCTATCAGCTTTCGCTTTCAATTCCATCAATGAAGTTCTCCGTTTTCTCTCTCTCCGCCCTCGTTGCCGCCGTCCTTGCTCAGGAGTCTGGCGACTACGGTTTCATCGCCATCAAGTCCGGTGACTCCAACGTCCACCAGCAGGGCTTCAAGATCACCTCCAACGGTACCATCTCCCTTGGCGGCGAGACCGAGCTCACCGTCACCTACGACCAGAAGACCGGCCGCTTCACCGTCGCTGGCTCCAACCCTACCGAGACCTTGACCGTCGAGGCCCCCGACTACGCTGTTGTCGCCAAGTCTGACGACGGCTCCGGTGGTTTCGCCATTGACTCCCAGCAGGCTGTCAGCTTCAACGGCGAGCAGAACTTCTACGTTGTCCCCGGCTCCGGTGACGACAACTACGCTCTCCACGCCGGTGGCTCTAGCCCCTCTGGCGCCGTTGGCATCATCCTCCAGGCCGTCAGCCGCTCCGGCTCCAGCTCCAGCGCTGCCCCCGCCTCTTCTGGTGCCCCCGCTACCTCCAGCGCTCCCGCTCCTGCCACCTCTGAGGCTCCTGCTCCCGCTTCTTCCTCCGGTGCCCCTGTTGTTGTCAACGGTGCCGCTGCTAACGCCGCTTCTTTCGGTGTTGCCGCTCTCGGTGCTGCTGCCCTCCTCATCTAAGAAGTTTGCCTCTTTTGATGTCTCTATATGATGTGTACTATGATTTGTATCACTAGTTATACTCATTTAATATGATTTCTATACCTCTTAATTTTCTATCAAGTAATGTTTTCTATTGTTTTCATCTCATGACTGCTCAATTGCCTGCTCAATTGCTTGTTATTGTGTATTAGCCGCGGTCATAGACGCTTTCTATCGCTCTATCGCTCTATCGCGCTATCGCGGACGTGATTCCTGCGTGTCTGGGGCGCCAGGTATCAAGGGGTCACTGCGGGTACATCGCGGCTATCACCGACACGTTAGCTAGCAATTCCCGGGCTCAAGCAGTCACCACTAGCATCGGAATATTTCGGGACGGTTTTTGAGAGCTTATTCAAAGTTCCGGCTTAGGTTGTGCTGAGCCGCAGACCAAGAAATTACCACCCATCCAGTGGCTGATACAACCGGGTTTCAGACATCACCAGTTCCCAGTGTTTGTGCTTTGCAGAAACAGAAAAGTGTCAAATATGCAGGAATTGACACATGCATTGTTGGCATAGACCTTTTGGGAAACCACAGTCGTGTATGAACATCATACTTGGCGAGATTGGTATTACGTTTAATGTAGGCACCAACCAGGCACATGAAGGACACGCATTCTGGTGCGGTCCGTACCGACGTGGAACTTTATTCATGGGCAAGGTAGCTGGATCAATTTGTTAATTGCAAGACAGATCAGAAATACATAAGAAGTGGGCGTGACCAGACCCCCTAGCAATCACACACTCTTTCAATGAAGTTCTCCACTCTCTCATTCTCTGCCATTATGGCTGCCGTCCTGGCTCAGGAGTCAGGCAACTATGGTCTTGTTGCCATTCACTCTGGCGACGTTAACGTCCACCTGCAGTCATTCAAGCTCGCTAACGATGGCCTCCTCTCCCTCAATGGTCAGACCGAGCTCACCGTCTACTATGATCAGAAGACTGGTCGCCTCACTGTTGCTGGTTCCAACCCCACTCAGACTTTGACTGTTGGTGCTCCTGACTTCTCTGTCTCGGCCCAGACCAACGACGGCTCTGGTGGCTTTGCCATCAACTCTGACCAGGAGGTTACTTTCAACAACCAGCAGAACTTCTACGTTGTTCCTGGCAATGGCCAGGATAACTATGTCCTCCATGCTGGTGGTCCTGAGCCATCCAACGCTGTTGGCATTGTCTTGCACGCCGAGCCCCTTGTGGACGCTGTGACCTCTGCTCCTGCGGCTTCCCAGACCCCACCCGCCATTAGTGCCCGTGTCCCTCCTGCCGTTGTCAACGGTGCTGTTGGACTTGGTGTTGCTGCTGGTACGGCAATGCTTGCTGCTGGAGCTGCTCTGTTCCTTTAGTGTGGTATGATCTTACGGTTGATAACCTGCTAATATAATGGAAAAGCCTAGCGGCTGGGTCTACTAGTAACTATGTAGAAAAAGTAAAATAAGGTATTCAATGCGTACAAAACCAATCAATAAATGACGTTTATTTGCAAATTACACCCATTAGGTCCAATACCGTCATGCACCTGAATGCATGTGCTATGCAAGTAAATTTCAGCTGGGCCCAAACTATTACATAAGCACAAGATTGGCCCTGCGAGCCAACTAGGGCTTAGGGCCTGTGTCCCAACCAGCGATCTCAGCTCCCACTCAAGACTTGGACTATCCAACGAAGCCCGAATCTCCATATACACAAATGGCTGGTAAGACGCAGCGCAGTGCTATCAGCGACGTGGTGACCCGCGAATACACCATCAACCTCCACAGACGTGTCTTCGGCGTCCAGTTCAAGCAGCGTGCTCCCAAGGCTGTCAAGGCTGTCCGTGAGTTCGCCAAGAAGGAGATGGGCACCACCGATGTCCGCCTTGACCCCCTTCTTAACAAGGCTCTCTGGGCCCGCGGTATCAAGGGTATTCCCACCCGTGTCCGTGTCCGGATTTCCCGCAAGCGTAACGACGAGGAGGGCGCCAAGGAGAAGCTTTTCTCTTATGTTCAGGCCGTCAACGTTGCCAACCCCAAGGGTCTGGATACCGTTGTTATTGACCAGTAAATGGTTATTGGCTTTTGACGCATTTAGATCCTTTTAATTCATATTGTACAGGTCTGGCGTCTGTAGCATGATATCCTGGCTTTAACGTATTTCATAGGTAGCTATCTAGTTATCTCTTACAGCACAACTTGTTTCATTTTGTTCCCCAATTATTGCATTTAATAATTGAATCACTGGCCATTATCGGCTAATTGACCCTTTTATTCATGTAAGTTTAGCCACTATAGATTGTAAAATTGCAAATTGTTTACCCTAACTGCGGTGGGATTTTTCACCTGGGCTCGGGCACCAATAGGCTGGTAAATTGCACGAGCTTGGCAAAGGGAGCCAATTCAGCAGCCAACTCGAGAAAACAGGAACTAAAAGCCGATTAAAGCCAACTAGTGGAATACATTTATTCGTAGATGCTATATAACCTACCAATTTTATTGGACCATTTTAGGACCTAAAACTATGCCAACTTGATTAAAATGATATCTTTAAGCAGAAGCGGCCTTAGGCTTGGCGACACCAGACTGGAAACCGTTCTTGAAGCGACGGTCGACGGTCTTGAGGTAGCGCATGCGACCGGTACCGGTAGTGCGGCGGCGGGAAGCCTTGGTGGCCCAGTTGTAGGAGCGGATCTTAGCAGAGGGGTAGCCACAAGAGCTGCAACGCTGCTTCTGGAAGTGCCAGCTGTGACCGTTGCAGCGTCTGCACACAGAGCCGTGGCTCTTGGTGTGGCGCTTACCCATGGACGGCGTACCTTTACCCATTGTTGATGATTGTGTGTAGGAACTCTCAAGGTCTGAGCTTGGGATCTTTTGAGTGGGTTGACGGTCTGTGGAGCTGCTGAGTCAAACGTGACTGCCAATCGGGGCTGAAGCCCTAGGCTGCTGCTGACACAGGGGCCGACTCGCGCTCCCAGCACTCCTTGTCTACCCTTGGGACCTACCCTGGGACCTACCCTGGGTCCAGCACTCGCATACAGCAGCAACGTTCAGGGACGGATTTGCCCTGAATGGATGCGAATAAAACGATTGAGTTTGCAGCATCTAACGTTGGTTCCAAGAATAGTCATCTTTAAATAGCATGTGCCAAGGCCCGTGTGAACCGGCCGGGCCCGGCAGCTCGCACCAGCACAGTTCGACAGCGCAGTTAGACTGCTCGACACTGCTGGAGCTTGACACAGCAGGACAGAAGACTCTGGTTGCAGCACCAAGCACTAAGTCACTAGATACAACACCAAACGAGACTTTGCCAGCTAAAACACATAACAATAAAACAAGTAGGCTCCAAAGCACCCCCCAAGCAGGTCCCCCTGGATTTTTCAGTCAGTTGCTTGCTTTATCCTTGTCTATCCTATGCACTCTAACCACCATTCGCATGATCCCTGCGTAGACGAAGTTGCCAAGGTACAACCACGAGAGGAAAGGTGGGCCCGATGACAGGCCGGCTATTTACGTACGTGTTCTATAGACAAACTGCTAAAATCCCTGCTATTTAGGGCCCCGCAATACCGCGTGAGCCGTCCACTAGCCACCGGCCGGCCGCCAAATGTAATAGGGTTATATTGACCACGAATTCCATACGATCACATGCGGCTCAACCATCTGCGGGGCTAGGGTCGACGTGACCCATTTGCAAGGAAAGAGCCCTGAACCGGCAGCCGGCACTGGTTTTTTCACGGGCAAAACAGGACTATTTAATGCGAAAATAATTTTCCCTGGGACCCAGCAACCGGCCCGTTCAAGATCAGCAGATTAGCCCCGCTTTCTGTCCTAAAACACCCCGGAATCTGTCCACCCCAACAAACCTGCCCCAGCTCGTCTCACGCGATATGTTCCCCGGTTTTTGATGCACCTTGGATAATTGATCATGTCACAAGCTTGAATCTCCCAAACCGACCTTGGCCATTTTCTTTTCTCCACCGCCCTTTACAACCAGGTCCGGGAGTTTATTTGTTGCATTTGCTTTTGTGATTTCCAGGTTGACGGGCAAACACGATGTCCCCTAACGAAGAGCTTGTTGTGGCTGAGGCCTTGCAAGAGCTCCGCGGTGAAGGCGGGGTGGCTCCTAAACCGGCGTTTCCCTGGCCGTTTGGCGGAGGCCCCATGTCCTCCTCGGGCTCTGCCCGCAGCCCGGTGCCGCCCCAGGTCCGCACACCCACCCCCCAGGCCTCGGCCGTGCCCAGAAGCAGCTCCCGCTCGCTATCACCGGCTGAAGCCAGCCCGTTCGCATCGCCGTCAGCCTCTGCCGGCCCAGCCCCTCCTGCCCCGGCTACCCCTGTGGCCCCCACTATTGGTAGATGGCAGGGTATGTTATTATCGGCAACAAGTTTCCTGTTGCCAGCAGAGACCCAGGTCAGACTCAGACAGCTTGTCCGCGTGCTTAGACTGGCCAATGATAACCTGAGCGAGAAGGTCAACAAGCTCAAGGAGGCCATGGATCAAGAGTCTGCTGGCGTCAAGCCAAAATTAAGCGCCAACGCCATCCGTCAAGACATTGTTGCAACTGTTCGCAAGAGCACAAACGTTATCAGCACTTTTGCAACCAACTCTCTTCCGGAAAGAGCCAGATTCGCTGTACGCACATGTTTACTGGCCCTGCCGTCACAATGGGCATCACAAATGGAGTCTGCCCAAAGGTCCAAAGGCGGTATCACAGAGTCTGCAGTGCTCAGCCTCGCCAACGAGTCCCTGGTGATGATCCGTAACGTCATTGCCATCATTGACGATACCTTGTATAGAGCAGAGAGCTGGTGCCAAAAATTGGGCAAGCACCCAAGGCAGGATGACACAGAAGAAGAAGTTACGCGCCAGAGAGAGAAGGATCGCCGTGAGCTGGGTCTTTCCGGCCTTCCTCCCCTGGCTCCCACTGCCAGCTCAGACAGCCTGGGCTCCACTAATGTCTCATCCCCTAATATGCCGCTCACTCCTAATATGCCCCCACAGATCGATGAACCCGCTGTGGGCTATCATTCAAATGGTAATTTGTAACTTATTGCATGCTGGTAGGTGCCCCATTCTCGTTAATTTTTATGTAAAAATAATATGACCCAGGAACTCTGGGTGTTCAGTAAATTATAAAAGTCAATCTAAGTTATATATGTTTTCGTTGTAGTTCCTTCAGGACCGGTCGTTGTCACCGTAGTAGTGGTGACTCCGTTGATGGTGGTGGAAGTTGAGGTCGATGTGGTAATTCCAGCAGGGGTTATAGTGCTGGTGGAGCCTGAACCTGTTGCACTGGGTGGTACACTTGAGGGGGTATGCTCACTTCCAGTTGCTGGGCCCGCTACACCAGTGCTCGTGCCAACAGTTGTAGCACTTCCGGCAGCAGTGGCTGCTGTAGCAGCATTGGTGACGCTCTTGATCTCTCCAGCATCTCCACTTGCTCTCAGTACTGGAATAAGATGAGGAATCGCTTCATGGCTCACCGTTTGAACATTGTATCCCCTCGCCGGTAGTGCTGGAACATGATGAGGAATCGCCTCATGGCTCACTGTTTGAACGTTAAATTCCCTCGCCGGTAGTGCTGGTGCATGATGAGGAATCGCCTCATAACTTACTGTTTGAACAGCATCTCCACCTCTCAGTGCTGGCACATGGTGAGGAACCGCCTCATAATTGATCGTTTGAACAGTATAAGGCACCGCTTGCACGCCAGTATCCAGGGCGGGGACAGCATCTTTATCACCATTCTCGATCTGCTTGATAGCTGACCCAGTATCAAGTGACAATTTGTCTTCGAAATTTGTTGCTTTTTCGATTGTTGAAAGGCTAGCATTTGGTGCTGGTTCAATCTCAAGCCTTGAGGTGGATGATTCCGCTGTAAAAGGATCAGTGCTTGTTACAGGCTCGATCTCAAGATTTGATTTTGGGGTATGAGACATTGTGCTAGCCATCTGAACCAAAGGGTTAACAGTGCTAACAGTAGTGACATCACCAACCATAGTAGGCATGGTGGAAGTATAGTTAATGCTTTGAATCTGTTTTGCCGGTGCCACTACTGCGGGAGTTTGCTCGGTAGCTGGCTTTCCATCAAGCCTGGGCAGTAAACTAGCGCCTGGCATCAGCGTGTCAGTGGATGTGCCAATTGTTGTAGCAATCCCTTCAGATGTTGACTTGGACGCAGCATTAGTCGTTGCTGCAGCCTTTGTGGACGGCTGTGCAACATCAGAAGTCTCAATTAAAGCATGCTTTGTTTCATGGGCATCTGTTCTAGAAGAAGTGCCAATAGTTGTGGCAATTCCATCTGCAGTTGCCTCTGAAGCCGCATTTGTTATGGCAGCCGTCTTCGTAGTTGGCACTATTCCAGTCTCTGAACCATCCTGGACCTGCTTAAGGTCTTCTGCTTTATGGGCAGCGGTATCGGTGGCAGTACCAACTGTTGTAGCAAGTCCTGTAGTGGTTGCTTTGGAAGCGACATTGGTTTCGCTATTGGTATTTGTAGCGGCAACGTTTGTAGTCGGTACCAACTCCGCCTCAGTACCTTTTTCACTCTGTTTGAGATTTCTTGCTTTCTGAACAGCGGTATCCGTAGCAGTACCAATTTTTGTAGATAAACCATCAGTAGTAGCTTTGGAAGCGGCATTGGTTAGGCTGTTAGCAGAATTTTTGGTGGACGGTACAAGACCAGTTTCAGAACCCTTGGATTTATGCACCGCTGTATCAGTAGTCGTACCAGTAGTTGATGCCCTTTCTTCAGCAGTAACACTGGTAGATGCCTTTGCAAGAGTGTTGGTTTTAAATGCGACATTTTTACGGGGTGCCGTATCAGTGCCTTGTTTTCTGTTTTTGAGATTGAATAGCTCAGTATCGGTGCCGGTGCCAGTAATTGAGGCAGTTCCGGCAGCAGTGGTCGCAGAGTCAGCGTTTGTGACAGTATTGAAAACCGCAGCTAGCCCATTGGGATCAACCTTTCCTGTTTTGCGGTCCTTGGATTGGATCATGGTGCTAGTGCCAGTGCCAGTGGTCGTAGCAGTACCATCAGCATTAGACTTGGTGGCAGTTCTGGTGACACTCTTGGTATCAATTTTAAAACCAGATCCAAGACTATAAATGATAGCACCCAAGCCGACCAGCAATCCACCGATCAATACACCAATTCCCACACCTCCAAAAATAAAGGCACTCAATAACAGAGAAACAAACTTGCGAATAGCCAAGGTCACAGTAACCGTCAATGCGCCAACTGAAATCAATTGGGATACACCACGCACACACAGGTACTGCGTAATAACATTGAAAAATAACCAGCCAATGTTGGATCTAGGCATGGCCCGCCATTGATCTGCAATCCGGCCACTGAACAACAGGAACAGGGGCAGAGATACAGCATGGGTCATAAACAAGTTTTCTCTCCAACCAGCCTTCATTCTCTCTCCAAGATACGTTTGAACTGAAGCCAAAACTGTAGCGACACACAACAATCCCAAACCCGTGATGGTGTTGGCCCGCTGGGCCACATCATGGCCCAACAAGGTGCTAGCGGCAGTACCGGCACAAATAAACAGCACTCCAATGATTTGGAGACGAGCATATTTACGGCCTATTCCCATACCAATCAGCATTGACACCAATGTTGAGCTTGATCTCACCACTGTGTGCACTGGCACTGAAACAGAGTATGCCCACACCCTGTTGTTCAGTACACAGACAACGAAGTACAGACCAGCAGGAACCAGCCATTGATTCACGGATTTCCATTTGCGAATTTCACGAGGATGACCCCAGATCCAAATCGCACCTTCAATGGAAATAAATAAGAATTGTGCTGCGGTCATAAGATCTCCAGCTTCGGGCTGAGCCCGTACTACACGCTCAAGGAAGTATGAATTCGAACAACATCCACCGAAAACAAGGGCGAGGGAGCTGATCAAAGTTGTAATAAACCACATTTGAGGCAGTTCACAACGGTCCAAAACTCAATCAACAATTCCCAACGCTCGACAATTGAGTTGATCCGGTTGACACGACACTTTCCCCGCGAACTTGTTGATCCAGTCAGCACATGGGTCGCGACCTTATTACAGTTCACTCAGTAATTAACTCCACTCTCTTTAATAATTTACAGGAGGTTACTCAAATCAAAATATCCCAGTTCCCGACCTGACAGCGTCTCAACAGTGCCACCCCCGGGTCAATTGTAGCCATAACCCGACACTCTCGTTTATTGATAGCACTCCACCACATTTGGGCTGTGGGCAACTGATATTGGAATTATTGCATATAGACGCCGCAGAATTGTGCACACCATGGGGGATTCAAAAACCACTCCGCGTTTACCCAAACCTTCCGCATTCAAGTATTCGAATCTGGCTGCTACTTCCACGGCCAAGTTCGAGGATGCGTTAACACAGCTGAATACAAAGTACAAGCAGGTACTGGCAGAGCAATTGGAGCAGGTAACAGCCCGACAGAATTCGATTACGGCTAATTTGAAAAACACAGAGACCTTGGCTTCAAGGGTGGTCAACAAGACAATTAAAAGCAACCGCGTGGATTATTCGTCTTTACCAGAGACCCTTGCATCACTTGAAGAGGGAGTACGGAAAGCACAAAGCCACATTGCAGAGCTGCTTGATGATTTATATGAGATTGACTGTGCGTTGCCAGCGTCAGACCGGCTATTAGCACCCCATCATCCAAACAGGCATCACTATAAACTACTCCACCCTTTGATGGTTGAGCAAAGTTGTGTCAACCCTCGTCAAATAGCATTGGTTGGGTCCGAGCCCGAACTGTTCTCTCAGGATATTCAGGTCGAAGTCGCAGCCGACACATCCATGAGCTCGATTGATCTGAGAGCCAAGTTACGAGCCAGTCTTGCACATCATTGAATGTTCGTTGAAATGTTAATGTTCATATTTATATAAGTTAATGCAAAGCTATATCAAGCAGAGGTCGTCGCAGGAGTAGTCGTGGAAATCGTAGCCGGAGCAGCATCAGGATTCGAGTCGGTGCTGGTGGAGACAATCAGTTTCTCCACAATCACGCTATAAATTTTGGCCAGATCGGTGTCTTGGTAGCCAGAAACAATTCCCTGCTGCTCAACAAGTTGAATGAACCGAGGATCAAGAGGCACATTGCCCAAAAACGGCACATCGTACTGTTCGGCCAGAGCACGGCCACCGCCCTTGGAGAAGATGTTGGTGCATTCAGAACAGTGAGGGCAAATGTAACCACTCATGTTTTCCACAACACCAAGGACCTTGAACTGTACCTTGCGGCAGAAATTCAATTCCTTACGCACATCAGCAGCAGCCACTTCCTGGGGGGTGGTGACGAGCACAGCACCATCAGGGTTGATACCTTGTAATTCTTCAGCAATTGAGATGTGCTCATCAGAAGTTCCGGGAGGAGTATCAATAATCAAGTAATCCAATTCTCCCCACACAACATCCTTGATAAACTGGCGGATCATAGCTGTTTTCTTGGGTCCTCGCCAGACAACCGAGTCGCCTCTATCCTTGAGCAAGAAACCCAGGCTCATGAGTCCGAGGCGGTGGTCCTTATCAGCGTAAACAGGCACCCAACCAGCACTGCTTTGGTGGACCTTTTGGTCTTCCACACCAAACATCCGTGGCAATGATGGGCCTGTCAAGTCAATGTCGAGCACACCAACTCGAAAGCCCTGATTGACGAGAGTCATAGCAATTTGAGTAGTCGTAGAGGATTTACCGACTCCTCCTTTACCCGAAAGCACCAACCAAATATGCTTTATTTGATCCATCGAAAAAGGAACAAGGTCAAATTCTCCAGGATTTGTCCAAGGCGATCTTAAATGTTCTCTGCAAAGTGCGATAAGCGCACGGTCTGCCGGAGGCAAGACATGTCACATGACCACTCGGATTACCAACATAAATTTCAGATGACAAATGCGTATTCTCTTAGCGGCTCGCGGTGTTGGATCTGACTGACGTAAGGCATCCTCGGTCTTAGAATTACCAGGTTAGGGTTCTATCCAATTCATAAATCTTTCCATAGCTTTCTTTACAATACACTTGATTCATACACATCTATTGAACTCCTGTCCAAGTCCTAAGACTTGCTAGTCACACGAGTACGTGACAACATACTTTAACCGAGTGACTAAGGTTGAATATGTTAGACCTACTCACCAACCAACTATCTACGTCTTCGACTTCCGCTACAGCTCACTAAGCAGGTCCAACAGATTAAGAGTCACACTAATCTCAAAGTCGACATGTCGTAGTTGGTGATATCTGCGAAGGTGAATAATATCGATTCGTCCGG